>WAAF01018545.1:0-75430 GCA_013400475.1 Tricholaema leucomelas | reverse complement strand
CTACTTCCACAGCCTTCCCCACATTCACCTGGCAGGTAACCTGATCATAAAAGGAGATCAGGTTGGTCAGGCAGGACCTGCCCTTCCTAAACCCATGCTGGCTGGGCCTGATCCCTTGGCCATCCTGTAGGTGCTTTGTGATGGCACTCAAGATGACCTTTTCCATGACCTTGCCTGGCACTGAGGTCAGGCTGACAGGTCTGTAGTTTTCTGGCTCTTCCTTTCGACCCTTCTTGTGGATGGGACCTCTGAGGATCATCTAAAGCCAAAGCAGGGTCAGCCACGGCAAGTTGCTCTGGATCACAACGTCCAAGCAGGTTTGAAATGTCTCCAAAGCAGGAGATTCCACAACCTCTCTGGGCAGCCTGTGCCAGGGATCCAGCACCCTCATAGCAATGAAGTTTCTCCTGTTCAGATGGAACTACTTGTGTTCCAGTTTCTGCCTGCTTCCCCTGGGCAGCACTGAAATGAGTCCGGCACCATTCTTTTACCCTCTGCCCCATAGCTATTGGCAAGCATTGAGAAGATTCCCTCTCAGACTGCTCTTCTCCAGGCTAAAAAGCCCCAGGTCTCAGCCTTTCCTCCTCAGAGAGATGCTCCAGTTGCCCCAGTATCTTTGTAGCCTTCTGCTGGACTTTCTCCAGCAGTTTCTTATCTCTCTTGAACTGGAAAAATCACAGCTCCAGTTCAGTTTCTAGCTAAACTTTTATAGCAATTTTACTTTCACAGCATTTTACTATTTCTTGAGCAATTACTTTATTGGGATTTTAATAAGGTCACTAACATAACAAACCCACCAAGAATTAAAATTCACACTTGTAGCAGACTTGCTTCTCTTTCTGAAGAATTTGTTTGATACAAATGATCTCAAAAACATCACCCATGCTTCACAGGGACTCCATTTTTACCTACAGAACTTCTCTTACACAGAAGCATGAGGCAACCAACCCACATTCACTCCCACTCCTCCTGGCAACTGGTCATGCACATTTCGTTACAGCAGATTTAACACACTCCATTGCTTGCAAATACCACACATATCTCAGAGAGAAGTGGTAGCATCAGAAGACCTACACTGAGTCACTTCTCTTCATGACTGACCTTTAGGAGAAGTCAGAAGAAAAACTGTACCCAAACAAAGGCAAATATTGCTCTTTTTCTTCCCTGTAGCTGATGAATCTCCACATCTTTTGTCTCCTTATATGTTTGCCACCATCCAGTGACAAATGAATGAAAGAAATTACAGTAATTTCATTTTACAGGCAGTTCTGGCAATTGAAATCAAGATTTAATTAGCATTTCAAAAGAACACCAGAGGATAAGACCACATGAGTAATATTTGCTGGGGCCCCATGTACTGCCATGCCAACACACCAAAGGAACTGGTGCCAAGCACTTTTTGTTTTGGCAAACACCTAAGCACAGTCTGTGCTTTGTGGCAGCAAATCTGCAAAGCAGGCAGGATCGTGACTGTGTAAGACTGAGAGGCTGTGCCACACTTGGGAAGGTAACACAGACGAGAGGCAGTTACACCCCAAATGTACACAATCCTGACAGAGCAGAACCACGAAGGAGTAATTGGAAAGTGGAATGGAGTATTTAGATGGTAGTGTTTTGGTTTTGTTTGGCAAGTCTAAAAGTTATTTGCTAACTGACCACAACTCCTTTTAACCACCACTCTCTCAGCTCCTGCACTATCAAAGAGCAGCTATTCCCTTGCTCGGCCATACACCACATTCTTCACTCCCAATCACGTTACTTTGGGACACAATCCTTGATCCCTCAAAAACACTTTTCTTGGTCCAACTTTTCCCTAGTGATCTCTCCAGTAATATGATCTATGTGTCTTCATGGCTTTAAACAGTTATCCTGTGTGTATTGAGAGGATGAAGGGTAACTGCTTCAAAGTGAAAGAAGGGACTCCTACACTGTGAGGGCGATGAGGCACCGGAACAGGCTGCCCAAAGAGGTTGTGCATACTCCCTTCCTGGAATTGTTCAAGGCCAGGTTGGATGGGGCTTTGAGCACCCTGGTCTAGTGAGAAGTGTCTCTACCCGTAATACGGGGAGTCAGCACTAGATGATCTTTAAGGCCCCTTCCAACCCAAACCACTCTGCGATTCTATCACTCACCATTAAAATCCCTCAGAACTTAATCTCTTTTATTACTAAATAGAATCAGGGTGTGTGGATCTTGAGCAGCTGTCAGGCACTTGCAAAAACCAAGAAGAGACGAAGAGACATAAACACCACCCTGAAGAGTTCGAGAGAGCAAAGATTCACTCACCCACAGCTGCGTCAGCGGCTCCCGGCTGGCTGCTCGGCCTGCTCGCCAGGCTCTGGGAGATCTTCTGGATAAGGAGATAGATGGCGACACCGGCCAGGAGGATGTACCAGCCATAGTCGGACAGCAGAGAGCCCACTGCGACGGAGACAAGCCACAGGTAAGTGCTGACCGCGGGAGAATGAACCCATCCAGCCAAGAGGCAAGAAGGGAGAAGCCGCGCCCGGACCGGACCCGGCTCGGCTCCTCTCCTCCGCCCCGCAGTCTTCACACCCTCTCCTAAGCCCCAAGATCGCAGCCTGGCCCAGCGGCCCCTCACCCGTGTGATGCAGCACCTCGAAGCCCCCCCGGCCCAGCGCCGCCGGCCCGGGGCCCACCGCGGCCCCGTCACCCCCCAGCTCCATCGCCCGCCGTCGCCTCACGTCCGGGAGCCGCCCCGCGCGCTCGGCGGCGCCGCCAATCACCGCCCTCCTCGTTCTCCGCCACCTCAGGGCCAGAGAACCAATCAGGAAGCGACACTCCCCTCCACACGCTACTGGGAAGGCGGCAGAGTGAACTGGGTGACGCTGATTACGTCGACCAATCAGAGGAGAGGAGGAACGCAAGGGAACCAATCAGGGAGAACTTCCCCTCCCACCGCCAGTCGCGTTGCTGGCCCCATTCCTTCCGCTCCACCGCTCTTCCTGCCCCGCTCCCGGCCCGGGAAAGGTACGCGGCACCACGGGGTGAAAAAGGAAACGTCCGTTTATTCAACGCCGAAATGTGCAGGAACGGGGGCCGGAGGGCGGCTACTCGCGGTACGGCTGGCCGTAACCAGGGGCAGGACTGGGCTCTGGGGTAGAAGCGCTGTGCCCCAGGCCTAGGAGCCATTGGGAGCTGTGTCTTCTTCCATCTCCTCTTCAGCGTCCTCCGAGGGACCTGAAAAGCGCACGTCAGAGTTTTAGGACAGTTATAGCAAATGTAGTTTTTCTTACCCACAGGGACAATGTTAATTCACAGTCCTTTGAAGAGGGGCTGCCATAACGTGAACTCCAAAAAAACACTCCAAAAGAAACACTCACGTAGCACCAATATACAGAAACCAGGCAGAACACTGCCAGTCTGCAGTCAAGGCTCATCCACGCAGAGACCTCAGACGTGCTGAAGCTCCAATGCTCAGAACAGAGTACAGATACACTTTGTAATGAACCTCCTCTTCTAAAATAACTGGGATAGACTGTTTGGAGGTGGCCAACACAGCATTTAAGAAACCTTACTCTTCAAAAGTCCACCTGTCTTGAGCTGCACTCTAGAGGCCAGGCCAGGTAACCCACCAATTACAAAGCCATATGGATGTGGTCCACAGTCACTCTTATGATAGGCTCACTTTAAACAGTTTTCTCAACTCCCTGTCCCTCCCTTATTAAAAGCACCTAAAATATTAGGAAGCAGTGAGGAGAGAGATTCTGTTTTGGAAACAAAGATGGTAGAAGTAAAAAGTGACCTGATTTTCTTTCTCTGCCAGGAATCTGACCGGCCTGTAGCAAGCCTTTCAGTCTCTCCACTTCAGCCAAAGTTGTGGCATTTGCTATAGCAGTCTAAAAAAGACAAAAGGACACAATGAAGCTTCCCATACAGTACATCAGTCTGTTTAGAATAAACATCAGAATAAGATTTTTGTTCCAGTTAAGTGAACTAAGATCTATAGAAAGTTCTACAAAATACCATTTCTAGAAAATTCTAGAAATCACAAAGCACATTTTTGCTTCTCCTCTTATTAAAGAAGCTGTTCTGTCCTTGAACTCTAAGCTCTGAGAAACATCTCACTGAAGTTTTCAAAACCCAAGTATGTCTTAAAAGAAGAAACAGCACCTAAAATAAAGTTAGGACGTAACTTCTACTCATCTGAATGGAATCAGGGGCTGCCAGAAGGAAATACATGTTTGTTTAGGTCAGGTCTTTGACTGGTTTTCTCCTCTACTTGTGTCTACACGTGCTGTTTGACATACTTACCTTAATTGCCTCAACATCCCCTGGGGATGGCCCGGTTTTCTTTTTGTCAGTTGGCAGCCCAGCACCTGGAGTGAAGCTTCAAAGGAAAATAAAGGCTCATTGCATCCTCTGAACAGCACATGCTTCTCTGCTTCCAAACTAGGTTTGGAAGCATTTCATTCAATCAAGTGTAGTATCTTATCTTTGTTAACAAACTGATACAGTGAAGAATTGCCTCCTTCAGAAACACCAGCAACTTGTCCTTGCTGCCCCATCTCCCTCCCAACCCTTTCATCTCCTCATGAAGAGGGGCAGGCTTTAACTTGAGAAATTAAGCTGTTGACCAAAGCTGGTCAATTTGGATGTTGCTGAACACTCAGTTATGAGTTGCCATTACAAAAGTATCAGAGTATCTGAAACTGGGTTTTGTGTTTTTATATCTCTAATAAAATATTACAATAGGCTAGATAAAAGCCTATTCTAGACTGGATGCAATTTTAACATTCAAAAGAAAGAAGTTATCTTAAAGCTGCTACTTTAAGAAAAAATCTGTGGTCTCTAAAAATGGCTGCTACTAATTAATCAGCTGGGAAGAATATCCTGTGCTGACCCAGCATCAATGCTGCAACCTCTCCAGCAGGTATGGGAACATTTTTCTTCATGGCTGTTTATTGAGCTGTTTAGTTCAATCACCCACTTGTTCTATCACAGACCTGAGCCCCTTTCCACCCATGCATATGGGCCAGGGTTTATCTACTACGCTTTTCAATGCTGAATATGTTCAAGATATTTTTTATTTAACTATGAATTTGCAAATGCTGTTGCCATACATGGTCCAAATCCTGATTTCCAAACAGGCTGGCCGAAGATTAAGCAAAACATATGAGGTACCCTTAGTGTACAACATTCCATGTAACACTGGATTAGGTTGCCCAGAGGGTGGTAGATGCCCCATCCCTGGAACCACTCCAGGTCAAGTTGGATGGGGTTCTGAGCAACCTGCTGTAGCTGTAGATGCTCATGGAAGGGTGAGGTAGCCTAGATGGCATTTAACAACCCAAACCAATCTGTGATTAAAAATTAAGCTAAAAAAAAATACTTTTGTAATAGCATAACTGAAGATTTTCATCTGCATTTCTCTTAACTACAGCAGATTTTACAATTTATATTCCCTGACAAAACATTTTAGTTACCAATCATGAAAAAAAAACCCGACCCAAAACCAAAATAAATGAGAGCCACCTCTCTGCAGTTAAATAATCAAAAGAAACAATCAAATCAAAGTTTCCTAGTTGTTGACTTAAATCAATCCACCCCAAGCAAAGATTTTCTGAAATGTATTCACCACCATCCAAATCTTGGGCTGCTTGGGTAGCCTTCTGGCTACTGGAGCTTTAAGGAATCCTGCCGGCCCCTGATGTTTCAGTTGACTGCCTAATCCCACACACAGAGTGGTGTTTCTGGAGGAGGACGCCAAAGTAAATTGGTTTTAATCTTTATCTTACGTTTTTGTTCTCCTGGCAATATCCTTTGCAAGCTGTGCACCCCGTTTGCCCTTGAACATTTTCTCTGCCTCCTGTCGCTCCTACAGCGATACCACACACACAAAGTTAAGTGAGGAACATTGGATTTTGCAAATGTCTTTGCTGACAAAGACACTTTGGCTCATCTGCATCAGTCAACATTGGTTTGTGGACAGCAGGTTTATCAACAAGCACATAAACATTGCCCAAATGCTCAAGCTCAGGGCATATCATACTGCTGTTCTTAAGAGTATGAACCCTTTCCCACACTCATCTCCGGTGACAGCAGAGAGCTCTGCTACCATTGTTCATTCCTTTCTCTAGAGGTCCTTCTACCAACACCAGAGGTCCAGGAAAGAAACAGACCAAACAGAAGTAGTAAAACTTAATTAAATATAATTAAACAAATCATAACTATAAAAGAATGAAACCACAAAAGCAAGCAAATGGAGTGTTTTAGAGCCACTTGTAATACGTAGTTTCAGTAAAATTTACAACTAAGGCAAAAAACTCACTGTTAGTGCTCAGTTTTCAAGGATGTCAGAGAAAAAGAAAAAGAAAGGAATTAATTAAGCCAGAAGAAAGAGACTTACTTTAAGTTTCACTTTCTGAAAATCCAGCACTCTGACCTGGGGAACTTTGTGGATTACATACAATCTGTAATGCTTCTTGTTTGTTACAGGATTCCTTAAAATGCTACAAAGTAAATAAAAGGTTATATAGAGACTCCTAATTATACTTTGAAATACATAGGTACACTTACATTGAAGCACACTGGTATACATAAAATGCTTTCACGTACCTTCTGCTGTGACAGGCAATAAGTAACACATTAAATAAGTCTCATAACTGTCTTTTGATGTTATGGAAGCCACAGTAAAAACTTGTCCTTTGTTTTATTAATGGATTTTTTTTAAAAAGAACAACCTCAAAATCTTTAACAAACAAAGGAAAAACCCCAACAACGACGACAAAACTCCCATACCAAGCAAACAAAAAAAAAAACTCAACAAATAACTACTCATCCACTAAATACCAACTATTTCTGAAGCACAGGAGAAATTTCAATGTTCGGGCTTAAAAAATCATGTAGTTGTCAGAGCTCGAATGGACCTCAAGGATCATCTAGCTTCAGCCCCCCTGCCATGGGCAGGGACACCTCACACTAAATCAGGTTGCACAGAGCCCCATCTAGGCTAGACTAAAAAAACTCCAGTCACAGTTTACAAAAGCAGAGCACTCCAAAGCAAAGAGCCAGGCCAGTAGCACAGCTCAAAGAGCAGCTTTTCTTGTCAGGATTACATACCTCAGGTAAGTCAACGACTTAATAGTTGATAACGGATCCAGTTCACCCTATGTAATAGAAACACAGTAGGAAACTGAGTCCATTTAGTGAAAAATCAAACATTTGCAAGCCAAGTACTGAACTCATGTCTGTTTTAGAGACCATTTAACATTACCAATTGATACAGATTAGAATTACTTCAATTAGTTTAGCAGGAAACCCACTAATACCCTGTGACTGCTGTTCCACTGCACGTGATGTACTGCTAACTACCACCAAAGCCACCTGATATGTTTCCAAAGAAAAAGAACCAACTATTACTCAAAGTATGTGACACTGCTCTCAGAAAAAAAAAAAAAAAAAGATAACTAAATTACACACACATCATTTAAGCTTGTTTAGATTTATCTTGCATTGACAGCTTACCAATTCTGCAATATTGTTATTGGTAAGGATGAGCTCTGTCAGGCTGGGCAGAGCCTGTTCAAGGTTTTCACCAATCCGACTGAAAAAAAGAACAAAACCCAAAGGTTTAACTTAGGCCAGAAATTAGCAACGGTGTGAAAACAAAGAAACACACTAACAGAGAGGATCTCCTAGTCTGACCATGGCAGAGGTTTGGGCTAGCATCTCCTGAAACACTTTTTTTAGTCAACCTGGCAATAAACACCAACCACTGCTGTGAGATTTGTAGATGCCGTATGAGATTTACATCCATTTACCTGCAGGTATATCCCTGTTTCCTTGTCTTTATAGGGATGATGACCAGAATCCAAAGCTCTGGCCAAATCCCACTGTCCTGTCTGCAGAATGAAGATGGGCTTTTGCACTCAATGAGGCAGGAAACTCAAACAGCACCTAGACAGTGCCTAAAATAAACACTTCACCTACCCAGCACTGAAAGAAGCATCCACACTTCTATTCCAAGAGCATTTTTCTTTATCCTAGGGCAAAAATTCTTACCAAATCCTATTGTTATTCATCAGGAGAGTTTTCAGTCTTCTCAACAGAGGGAATCCGTCCAGCTTACGAATCTCATTGTCAGAGAAATCAATTGCATCAAATTGGTCCAGAGTGGCACCCAAGTTCTCAATAACAGGGATTTTATAGCCTGAGGAGAGAATAAGAGGCAAGAATGAGATGGTGCCCACAAGACAGCTGAACAAAACAAGAAACAGAGTATGTGAGGGGTGTATTGGGATGGACTGAGGATGTGACTAAAACTCAAATCAAAACCCCTCTGGAACGACTCTTCTCCACATCCTCGCAGACTAAACTCTCTCCCTCAAAGCCAAACATTCCCAAATTCCTTTTAAAGTGTCCTTATTCCCCCTGCCTCAGCAAACACCCTAAGTCCTTTCCTGCCTGTGTTCCCTCAGCCCAAACCCGTGTTTCTGGCCTTCCTCGTGCACCATACTCCCACCACTGCAGATTCGTCCGACATTTCTCCCAAATTTCTCTTCCATCCCACTCCCTCATCTCACTCGTCCAAGTTCCCCTGCCACTGGAGCCTCCGCAACCTCCTCCCAAACCCCCGACCACTGCAGACCCCCTCCAGAAACCTCTTCCCCGACTTCCCCCGGCCTGCTGCAAACCCTCCTTCCATTGCAGGCCCCAGGCCCCAGCAAAAGTCCCCCCAAGCACCATCACAGCTCCCCCAGCTCCCCCGAGACCTCAGCCCTTCCCCTCGCATGCCCCTTCCCAGTACAGGCCGCATCGCTCCCCGCATGCTGTGAGCTCCCCCCGCGCCGCCAAGCCCGCGCACCGCGCAGGTCGAGCTCTCTGTCGCGGACGGCGTTGGTGTACTGGGCCGCCTGCTCAATCAGCTCTGCCGTCAGCTTCACCATCCCGCCAGACCAAACCGACCCCCACTACAACACCCGCTCCGCTCCCTCCGGCCACCAGGCCCCGCCGCTCCGCGCCAGGCCAACCCGCCGAACGCTGAGTCGTGCCAGACCAGAGCAGCCGAGAGCCGAGATGGAGAGGGGCGGGCGCTATGAGTCCGAAATGGCTAGGGTTGGAAAGAGCTTTAAAATCATCGAGTCCAACTGTTGACCCAGCACTGCCGGGCCACCACGAAACCCTGTTCGTCAGCACCACATCTACATGGCTGTTCAATCCCTCCACGGATGGGGATCCCACCACTGCTCTGGGCAGCCTTCCAGAGCTTGACAACCCTTTCAGCGAATAAATTGTTCCCGATGTCCAACCTAAACTACCCCTTGCACAACTCGAGTCTGTTTTCTCTTCTTCTATCACTTTGTTACTTGGGAGGAGAGACCAATCCCCCGCCTTGCTACAATCTCCTTGTAACTGTATGAGCTTCAACAAGGCCAAGTGCTAAGTCCTGCCCTTGGATCACATCTCCATGAACACTCCAGGCTTGGGGGCAGAAAAGGACTTGAGGGTGCTAGTTAACAGCTGGCTGACAGCTGGTTAACAGGTGAGCTAGAGCGTACTCAGGTGCTGTACTCAGCACCAGTGAAACCACCCCTCCAATACTGGGCTCAGTTTTGGATCCCTCATATTTAAAAGCAATGTAGATGTGGTGGCTTAGAGATATGGTTTTGTGATAGAATTGGCAGTGCTAGGTTAACGGTTGGGCTTGATAATCTTAAAGGTCTTTATCAGCCTAAACGATTCAGTGGCACTATGACTCAGGTTGTCGTAGAGATTGAGATGGTCTCCTATGAGCCTTTTTTTCTCCAGACTATACAACCTCGGTTTCCTCAGCTGCTCCTCACAAGACCCTTCATCAGCTCCACTGCCTTTCCCTGAACCCACTCCAGCACCTCAATGTCCTTGCACAGAATGGCCCAGAACTGAACACAGTATTAGTTGCCCCAGTCTCTCCCAGCCGGCAGCCGCTGTTCGCTCGTCACCCGCGGGCTCCTTCCGCCCCGACCCAGGCCCTCTCTGCTGCCCCCTGGTGCCGAACAGGCCCATGTGCCGCCGGCAGCACGGCACCGGCAGCGCTGCGGCAGCTCGTCAGCAGAGGGACCCGGAGTCTTGCGAATGGCTCTTCTCAGAAGCAGTTCCGAGCTCTTGGAAAGTCTCCCCCACACCCCTATCCCTGATTCCTTCCCCCTGGATAGAAGCTCCGTCTCGGGAAACATTGCAGGCCAGGTTGGTTGGGACCTGCTGACTGCAGAGGGTTGGTCGAGATGACCTTTAAAGGTTCACTTCCAACCTAAACCATTCTATGAATCTCTGATTCTCTGATTCCGGTCTTCCGTCTCAGGTGTTGGAGTTCTGTAGACCCAATCTGCAGCCATCCAGGCAGAGCAGGCTGGGAACCTTCTGCACTGTCAGCACGCAAGCTGCTCGCCTTTGGACAGAGTTGGCTCCCGTGCGCTTGGCTGGGGGGACTGTGCTTGTTCAAACACATGCTGCTCCCTGGCTGCTGCTCAGCCTCCCCACAGCAACGACGGCTCTTGGTGCTTTCTCTCCTCCGTCTAGCAGCAGTTCAGCCGTTTCTCCTGGACACAGGGCTGCCCATAAACACTTTCCCAGAGAGACAATAGTTGCCTCATCCCCGGACCCATTCCAGGTCACTTTGGGAGGCTGAGCAAACTGCTCTAGTTGCAGACATCCCTGCTGGCTGCAACAAGCTTGGACTAGATGAGCTTTAAAAGCCTCTTCCAACCCAAATCATTCTATAATTTGATGCAGGTGCTCTGGCAATTCCATGTGTATTCCTGATCTCAGAGAAGCTGTAAGGGGCTTTACTTGTGAGACAAAACGTGCTTTCAAGTGTCACTACATCCCCTTTTGCCTGCTCTAGGCATTTGGGAAACAGCAAGGAAAGGCTGAGGAAATGGAGATGGCTCAGCCTGCCATGTCTGGCCAGGCAGCTCCACTCCAGTGTAAAGCAGGTCACTAGATCTGAGGCTTGCCTGCCTTCATAGAGTCATAGAATTGACCAGATTGGAAGAGACCTCCAAGCTCATCCAGTCCAACCTATCACCCAGCCCTGTCCAATCAACCAGACCATGGCACTAAGTGCCTTCATCCAGGCTTTTCTTGAGCACCTCCAGGGACGGGGACTCCACCACCTCCCTAGGCAGCCCATTCCAATGCCAATCACTCTCAGTCAAGAGCTACCTCCTAACATCCAGCCTAGACCTGCCCTGGCACAACTTGAGACTGTCCCCTCTTGTTCTGTTTCTGATTGCCTGGGAGAAGAGACCAACTCTCACCTGGCTACAACCTCCCTTCAGGTAGTTTCAGACAGCAATGAGGTTACCCTGAGCCTCCTCTTCTGCAGGCTGCACACCCCCAGCTCCCTCAGCCTCACCTTGTGGGGCTGTGTTCCAGGCCCCTCACCAGCTTTGTTGCCCTTCTCTGAACACATTCCAATATCTAAACATCTCTCAGAACTGGACACAGTACTCAAGGTGTGGCCTGACCAGTGCTGAGTGCAGGGGCAGAATAACTTCCTTGTCTACTGGCCACAGCTTGGCCCTGATGGCAGGGCTCAGCTGGTGGCAGAAGTGGAAGAACCACAGTACATATCACATAGACTGAAGCTTGCATGTGAAGGGAAGCAGTTCACCACCTTCAGGTCCCAAATCTTGCTGAAGGTCACCAAGCCACCACTTATATGGCCATGGAGAAATACTTCCCCAGCTCTCAAGGTCTCCATGAGCAAGACGAGACAGAATTGTTGGGAGTGGGTCCAGAGGAGGCCACGAAGGTGATCAGAGGGCTGGAGCACCTCCCCTATGGGGACAGACTTTGAAAGTCAGAGCTGTCCAGCCTGGAGAAGAGAAGGCTCTGGGGAGACCTTATAGCAGCCTTCTAGTACAGAGAAGGGACTACAGGAGAGATGAAGAGGGACTTTTTAGGGTGCTTGTTGTGATAGCATGAGGGTCAGTGGCTTTGAACTGGAAAAAGGGAGATTTAGACTGGATATTAGGAAGAAATTCTTGGCAGTGAGGGTGGTGAGACACTAGAACAGCTTGCCCAGGGAAGTTTGAGGTGCTCCCTCCCAAGAAGTGTTCAAAGCCAGGCTGAACATGGCCTTGAGCAGCTTAGTGTAGTCAAAAGTGTCCATGCCCATGGCAAGAGTGTTGAGGCTGGATTATCTTTAAGGTCCCTTCCAGTTCTATGATTCCATGAATGGTTTCAGGATCCACTGCTCCTGAGAGGTCTGTAGGTTTTTTTTGGTGAGCTGTGCCATTTCTGTGAACCCAGGGGATGTGATAATAGATTAAATGCTGCAGTCACATTTGGCACCACACAGCCAAGGCTCATACTTTCCTTCTGGGAGAATTTAGCACCACTCCCCTGAGTGACACCTGGCTTGCTCCCCAGGACAGCAGCATCAGAGCTGGCTGTGTGCTGACTGGAGATCCCTGCCGAGGTATCAGCCAGGGTCAGGCAGCCACTTGCTTTAAACAAACAACCAAGCACCCTCCCCAAAGCTGTCCAGGAAAGCACGTAGTCAAGTTTGCATAACAGCTGCATTTGTTTAAAAGCAGCTAGGAGAAAGCAAGAAGAGAGCAAGCTGCCATAAGGTAAAATGAAGAATTAGCAGCAGTGTTGTACATGACTCAGGAATCATGCGGTGGCAAAGGCAAGAGTCTTCAGTCATTGTAGGCAGCTGTTAAAAAGAGACCCTCTTCAGCCTCCTGGAAAGCAGCTCCTGCCTCTGACAAGACCAAATAAAACGTGGACCTGTCTCCTCAGCACAGTACAGCTGCATGCCTCAGCTCTGCAGCCCTAACAGAATCCTAATTGAGAGCAGAGATTCTTGCTCTGGGATGCTGTACGCAAGCTCTTAAAAGCCTTTTCTTTGTAATGGAAAGTCAGAGCAATGACTTTTAAGACGTGTGTTCCCCACCTGCCAACTACAAAATGGCAGATGGCCGCGAATGCAAGCTGACAGCCAAACAGCAAACGAGTCAGCCTTCAAGAAAACAGCTATTATAGGCTTGGGGTTGGTGCCAAGAAACAATAGAGAAACAGGCTTTAATGGATTGCCTAAATATGCATTTATCTCAAAGACGCAGCCACTTTGATCCTCTGAGCATACCAATGTCAGACAGACTTTAATAGCTCCAAGCAAGCATTGCAGTAACTTGGATAAATAATATGAATTTTATTACTTTCCAAGAATGACTTCTGAGGGAGTCAGTGCCCTAGGAAATGCTGGGAGCTGTTCTTGTTGCATGAGCTCGACATGTAGGAATTGGTCTCTCTTTCCCTGGCAGGCTGGAGGGCAGCAGAAAGAGGAATAAAGCTGGGGCTGCTGGGGATTGGTCATCTAGAATTGCACTGCTTCACCCAGTGTGTATTTTAAGTTAAACCAAGGATGTAAGGGTAAACATATTCCTTTTTTAAAGAAGCATTTCAGCACATCTAAATATACCAGTATTTAGAGGCAGCCTGCCCTCCACCAGAGAACTGAAAGCAGAGCTGGCGCAGTGCTCTCCATTCACAGTTCCTGGGTTGTGACTGTGCGACACAGCAGCAGAACTCAAAGTTTGTTATTTTACAGCCAAAGGGGTAAAAGCCAGGAGCATTTCATCCCAGTTCTGACCTCTGGTTTGGCCCAAAACCAAAAGGGCAACCCTGGAGCAACAGAAGGAATCACTGTATTGTGATAAATCAGCTGATTTATCGTCTGATAAATGTGAAGCTCTGTAAGACAGCACACAGCAACGCAGCTCTGAGAAAGCATCCTCCCTCATGGGAGGCCTTTGCTTTTTTCTTTTTCACACTTAAAATGCTCAGTTCCAGATATCCAAGCACTACCCTGGGCACCTGGCCCATGGTTAAACATTGCAAAACCAACATGACAAAAAAAACCAGGCTTCACAGCTCCCTGTGCTTCCTGACATGCTGGCAGCTTCTCCTTCTCCTCAGCCAGCTAAAGGTTGCCTTGCAGTTCCCAGCTGCTCTGGGGCACTGAGGCCGCAGGATGCTCCTTGTACAGGTGGGAAAGGGGAGCAAACCCTCCTGCCAGCTCCTCAGAGATCCTCCACAACTGGAGACTACTCTGGCAAAGAGAGGTTGTGGAGACACCAAAAAAACATCTGGATGCAATCTTATGAAGTCTGCTGTGAGTGATCCTGCGGTGATCTTCAGAGGTCCCTTCCAATTCCAACCATCCTGGGATTCTGTAATATACCCAGATGTGCCTAAACGCAGCCCCAGTCACCAGCCAGTCAGTCCTGGATGCACTGCAGATGCCAGTCCAGCCTGGCAGGGAACAGATATTCAGGATGAGGTTCCTCTGAAGGTAAAAGACCTTTATGAGAACAAAAGTGGGTTTTGCAGATGCAGGTCATCTGCTCCTGAACCATTTCTCCTACAGGTGCTCTGAGCTGATCTAGAGCTCTGGCCAGGACAGCTGCTTTGTTCAGCAAAATAAAGATGCATGGTGCATCACTGCTCTGCCCTGCCTGTTGTTGGGATGGCAGCTGCCTCAATTTGGAAAGACACAGATTCATTTGTCAGGGCAGATCAATAGTTTATTAACTTAAAGGTCAGTTCACCAAAGCTCCATCTTTCCTTAGGTTTGGTCCAGGCAGGTGAGGACTGGTGACGGTGTGTGTGGATCTCCCCTCTCCACCTGGCTGAGGTAAGCTCTAAGTGGGCAAGCCCAGGCAGGGCACGTGTCGTTGCAGCTGAAACCAAGCAGGGATTATCCCAGCTCCACCAGGAACTGGTGGCAATCCCTACTGTGAATTTCACTGGCAAAAAGTTTAACTATTAGCAACGAAGATCAGAACATGCAGCATTGGAAAGAGTGTTTACATATGACTGATGCAAAGAGCGGCTCTGCAAGGTCAGAGGGGAGCAAAGGAAGATGTAAGACACAGACACAAAAAAAAAAAAAAAAAAAAGAATCCCCACTCCCATATAAAAAAATAGTCCACAGAGAGGGGGAAAAAAAAAAAAAAAACACCCAACAAGGATTGTATAAGTTATTTTTTAAAAATCTGTAAAACAACATAGCCAAGGATATTTCAAACACAATCATATAAACACCACATGACTTACTAGTAAGAGAGAGCATGAAAAGGTTTCTTTTGGGGAAGGGTTTTGTAGATTTAAAGAGTTTCCTGGCCAGATCCTCTTCTGGAAACAGATGCCCAAGAAAAAAATGACTGCCACGAGCAGGAGAATGTTGTGAGATAAATGGGTACACCCAGTGAAACAGGAGAAGGATCACAAGGCAAAACGCCAGGAGAGATTAATTGGGACGCCACCTCGTTTAGAGGAAGGGTCTAGCTCGTTCCAGTTAATCAGCAACTTACTAGTAGTTCCAGGAGGGAAATTCGCAGTAAGGCTGTGATCCCACAGGCTGGCCCACGTGGATCAATCCCCTCCCCGAGTCCCTAAGACTCACTGTAGGCACAAGAATTTTGCCTGCCTGCGAAAGTCCTGCGGACTCGCCGGGATGACACAGCTCAGAGCCACGGGGATCAGCTCTTGCTTTGGTCCTCAAATCTCCAGTTATTGCCACGGCCGGAGAGAAACAGCTACAGACCGAATCCGAACAGGAGCACCAGAGCAGGCTGGAGGGCACCGCTCCAAGAACCACCTAATTCATCGTTTCACCTATGTACAGAGCGTGGCGCCGGCCGCATGCAGTGCGAGTTTGGATCAGCCATCGCCTAGCAGAAAAGAGTACCAAAACCCGAGCCAGAAACGGCTCTTTCTTCGCAGGGCTGTCAAGTCCTGCACCCCTTGCAGCAAGGGCTCCTGCCAGCCCCCTCGGAGCCAGCAGATCAGTAGGAATTCTGTGAAGAACCAAGTGTGTGTACATGGATGGTGCCTTGGTCCCTGCTCATGAGAAGTGTTTGAGAGTATTAATATCACCTCGTCTGCTGCCTTTTGGGACCCGATCATTCAGGGTACGATCCCATCCCTGCTTAGCATATTGCTGTAGAGACGCTGCGCCGACAGTGATATTAAAGCTATCAAACTCACGAGCGAATGCTTGGCAGCACCATGTAAACTCTCCCAAAGCTGAAAAAATAAACTCTTGTCCTAAACATTTGGCAAAACCGGGCTGGCAGTTGGTGGAAGTCCTGGATGGATGCAGCGGCTGAACTTTACCCGGCCATAAGACACGTCTGACAGCAGAACTGCACAAACAGCTTCTTTTCACAGAGCTTGTTTGATTTCACCATCTCACAGAAAGTCTTGTCAGCTGGGAGGCCGAAGAACAAGAGAAAATGAGAGCAGATTAACATTTTAAATAAACAAACATTGCACGTAACAGGCGGTGCAATTCGTTCCAGTGTTGGAGGAGTGCAAATTGAAAAGGAGTCGCTTTTTAAGGGCATCTTTCACATGGCTGGAATGAAGGAATAAAGCAGCTTTGCAGCAAGTGGGAGAATTAGCCCCAAGACTAAACTATAATGAAACCTAAACACTTGGATGCGTTTGAGCAACAGGCAGATATCCAGCAGCCCTACCAGGTGATCTGCCCATCGCAGCTGGAGCCCAGCAAGCCCAGGAGCTTCAACACTTTCAGCTTTCTGCTCTGAAGGGAATCCCCCAAACCCCTCATTTTTGCTGACGGGGAAGCACTGTGATGCCAGTTCTGTCACAACTACTTACCATTGGTGCAGGTTTCGTTTGTCACACAGGAGCCTCCAAGGAGGCTAAAACCTTCTTTACACTTGAGGCAGTTTCCACTGGAGCCCTCACAGGCTGAGCAGTGGTCATCACACCTGGGGACAGAGACCCTGCCATGAACCAGTGCCAACACCCCAACCTCAACCACCTAAAATGGGCCATTGGCCAGATAATATTTCTGCTGGCACTGGGACTGAACTCCAATACACAGAAGACAGTGAATCTGAGACTTGAACAAGCTATTAAAGCCCTGGGAAAAAAGAGCTCAGTGGTGCCAGCTCGATGCCTAGTGACAACTAGTGACATCCCAAAAGTACTCGCCTGCTGGGAAGGCTCAGCAGGACATGCATCTGACTTCCCAGCAATCCCAGTTAGAAAAAGAGCTCTGAGGGAAACTAGGGAAAAGAGCCCATCAGCTGTGCCTCCTGCCTGAGGACAGTGGCTTACAGAGACCATACCCAGAACCTCTGGGCAGGGAAGCTGCCCCCCTGTTCCTCCTGCTGGAGCGGAGCCCTGGGCAGGCAGGTGCTGCACTGCATGTTCCCAGGTCACCCTTAATCCTTTCATGTCTGCTTTCATGAGGCTGAATCCTCTCCCACTCCCCGCTTAAAGCGTGGAGTGCCAGCGAGTGGGAGCAAACTGCTGCCTCCCGGCATCTCCCAGTCTCCTGCACGCAGCCCCACACTGGGCCAAGGAGTGAAGGCTCCTCCAACAGGGCCATAGGGCGAGCGGGGCAGGTTTGATTGAAAGCTGGAATATCTGCCTGAACATCACCATTCCTCCTGCCTCCCACACCTCCTCCAAGCCGCCTGGGGCTGGGGTTGAGCCCCTTCCACTGTAGCCCTAAGACATCTTGGCTGGCTGATTCCAGCGGGGGAGAGCACGGCTTTGCTGCTCTGAAATCTATAGGGCAGGGACGTGTGGGGTCCAGCCCCACGGCTGCTCTGGCTCCCAGATTCCTGTTTCAATCTCTCTAGTAAACAGCTCCAAGCTCCAAGATTATTTTGGCATTATAATTTTTCTTTTAATCATAGCTGCCAGCGTTCCCCGTTGGTCCCAGCTGTGCTACAGACACCGTCAGGGAGGTAGAATCAGAAAATAGAATCACAGACAAGACCTTTAAGATCATTGAGTCCAACCATTGATCCAGCACTGCCAGGTCCCCAGTAACCCATGTCCCTCAGTACCACATCTACACAGGTTTTCTCCCCCCGCCCAGGGATGGGGACTCCACCACCGCCCTAAGCAGCCTGTTCCACGGTTTGACAACTCTTTTGGGGAAAAAAAGTTGTTTCTCATGTCCAATCTAAACCTTCCCTGGTGCAACCTGCAGCCATTTCCTCTTGTCTTGTCTCTTGTTCCTTGAAAGAAGAGACTGATCCCTACCTGGCTCCTCTCAGAGTTGTAGGCAGCCAGAGGGTCACTCCTGAGCCTCCTTTCCCACAGGCTGAATAACTCCAGTTTCCTCAACTGCTCATCAACAGATTTGTGCTCTAGGCCCTTCACCAGACTTGTTGCCCTTTTTTGGACTCACCTCAGCACCTCAGTGTCTGTCTTGTAGCAAAGGGCTCAAAACAGAACTCAGTATTTTAAGTGTCGCTTCATCAGTACCAAGTACAGGGGGACAATCACCTCTCTAGTCATGCTGGTCACACCATTTCTGACCCAAGGCAGGATGCTTTTGGCACATGCTGGCCCATATTTAGCTGGCTGCTGGCCAACATCCCCAGGTCCTTTTCTGCCAAGCAGTTTCCAGCCACTGTGACTGAAGCCTGAAGCATTCATGAGGTTGTTGAACCTCATTCCACTGGCCTCAGCCCATTGATCCAGCCTCTCCAGGTCCCTCTGCAGAGCCTCCATACCCTCAAGCAGATGAACACTCCCACCCATCTTGGCATCACCTGCAGTTACTGAGAGAGCTCTTGCAGACCATACCTCTTGCAAACTTTGTTGGGCAGCCCATGGCTGTCAGCAGGGTAGAAGCCCTCACGGCAGGTGTGGACACAGTGCCAGTGTGGTGTGGGGCTCTCAGGGGTGCAGGGTGTGCAGTCCTCCTCACCTGTGCCTGTGGGTACAGTGGTGAGAGAAGATGACATGGGAAGCTTTAGAGATGGGTACCACAACACACCAGTGTGGCCACAGCCTCACATTAGATGAGGGGCTCCAGCTGGCTCTGCCCCATACATGCCCAGCAGTGAACAAGTTGCCTGTTGTGTCCTGCTTGGCTCTCACTCTAAAAAAAAATAAAAAATCATCTTCCATCTCCCCAAAAATCAGCTCCCACTCCCAAAAAACAGCTCCCACCCAAGAAAACTCAGCTTCTGTCTAAAAAAAAAATCCATCTCCCACTCCAAAAAGCCCAGCTCAAAACCCCGAGCTCCCACTCCAAACACCCAAGCTCCTGTTCAAGTAAACCCAAATCCCAGCTCAGAAAGCCCTGCTCCCAGCCCCAAACCCACAACTCCCACCTAAAAAAACCCAGTCAGGACCCAGTGTCCTGCCCCTCTCTGAGCCAAGAGCTGGTCACAGAGGCTTGGCAGAGGACAGCACATCAAAGTCCCCTCTAGGATGTCAGCCATTGTTCCCAAGTATGTTCTGGTTTAGCTTTCCCACCCCGTGCAGAGTGAAACGTGACACAAATGATGCTAGGTTTGGCTGTGGAGAAGCTGGAGGAGGGAAAGGCTTGGGAGAGGAGCTGGGAAATCAGCAGGTCCCACTTTGATGCTGGGACATCACATCTGGATGGTAAACCTCAGTGATGGAAGTGGTGTTATTGGAGGCTTTCCATGCACCAGGCTTGAGAAATGGTTATGCAGGAAAAGGAGACAAGAAAAGGCTTGAAAAATAGTTGTGGTGAAGTACATTTACACTGACTGGAATAAGAATTAGAAGGGAAGTAATTTTCTTAAGGGATTAAGAGCCCTTTCTCTTCCACGCTTGCCAGCAAGATCAATAAATATTTTGGATTTAGTCTTAGGAAATTGCCCATTTATGATGGATGAGATTCATGCCACTGAACATGCAGTGTCTAGAGATCATATTATCATCAGATCTGCGATGATTTCGAGGGCAGGCACGAGCATTAACAATGGAAAATAATTGGACTTTCAAGAAGCAAAAAATGCAGGATTTAAAGGGAATGCTGAGCGACTGTGGGCAGCCAGGGGAAGCCAGCAGCGGGCAGCCTGGCCCCGCGGGATGGCCAGGATAACACACCTCAGCTGCCTGGCGTTTTTATATGCTGCAAAGCCATCTTCCATCACTCTGAGAGAGTTTTACAGCCTCCCCCACAACCTTATTAAACTAAAGCACCTGACTCCAGAGGGATCAGGAAATAAAGAATGACTCTAATAAAAATGTAAAAACTCCCCCAAAACCTTTCTAATATAAAAATATTCTCAGCACCCGGTGGGATGTGCTGGAGAAATGGGATTGCTTCCACTCCATCACCTTGTGCCTTGGCTCAGGGTGGGTGCGAAGGGCATCCTCAGCTCCTGACGCACAGGAGTTGTGGCATTGCGCACGGGGGTGCTGGATGGCGACAGACGTACCTGTGCTGGCAGGGCAGGCCTCGCACTGGCGGGGCTCCAGGCTGAGGTACATGGCAGGCTGGCACTCCGGCACGCAGCTCTCTCCTGCCAGGCTGCCAGGAAAGATCATAGAACAGTTTGGGTTGCAAGGGACCTTAAAGATCATCTACTTCCCAATGCTGCTACCATGAGCAGGGACACTTTGCGCTAGACTGTGTTGCTCAAGACCGTGTCCAGCCTGTCCTCAAGCACTTCCAGGGAGGGGCACCCACAACCTCTCTGGGTGACCTGTTCCAGTGTCTCACCACCCTCACTTTCAAGAATTTCTTTCCTAAGCTCCAGTCTAAATCTTCCCTCTTCCAGCTCAGAGCTATTGCCCCTTGTCCTGTCACTACAAGCCCTTGTAAAAAGTCCCTCCTTGGCTTTCCTATAGCCCCCTTCATGTTATGGAGTGCTGCTATAAGGTCTCTCTGGAGTTGCCTTTTTTCCAGGCTGAGCAGATCAAACTCTCAGCCTTTTGCAATGGAAGAGGTGCTCAGCCCTCTGATCATCTTTGTGGCCTCCACTAGTGGCCCCAGAACTGGAAGCAGTGCTCCAGTTTGGTCTCACCAGAGCAGACAAGAGAGGTAGGATCACCTTCCTTTTTCTGCTGGCCACACTCAGTTTGATGCAGCCCAGGCCACAGTTGCCTTCTGGGCTGCAAGCACTCATGGCCAGCTCATCAACTGACAGGAAAACCAAGAGCAGAAAAAATAAGCCCTGAAAGCAGAGAGGTCACTTGCACTGGAAACTGCAGGCTCTGGGGACTCTACACAGCCCATTCCCATCTCTACATCCCCCACTGCCTTACAGCAGCCTCAGCCCACAGCATAGGAAGCCTTGGAAAGCCAGACAGTGCTTCAGGAGAAATTAAAGCTCCGCCTGGACCAAAGAGAGGGCTGCAGACTCCCTAATTAAGTATCTTGGAGGAAATAAAATTGTTTTTTCCCATGGGCAGCCAGCCAGGCTCTCCCAAAGACCTTTTGCACCGTGAGGCTCCCCGGAATCAAAGGAAATTAGTTCAGCGCCGTGTCTGGGCCAGCACAGCTTCAACGTGGCAGGGATGATTTGAAGTCCCGGCTTAAAAGGATATTGGACAATAAAAAGCAAGCGCCGTGCAGATTATGTCCGACAAGTGCCTCCACTTCTGCTTTTCCAAGGGTGTAGATAATCTTTTGGCAGTGGCAATTTCCTTGTCTGAGAGAGCTCAGCTGCTGCACTGTGGCTCTGGGCTGCTTACAGCCCCTCAGCAAAGTGTTAGAGGATCACAATTCCACAGGAGCTTGGAGGTGGAAAACAATTACTCCCCAGTGCCATTGCTGCTTGCCAGCACTGCTGGGCTCTGCATCCCAAAGACCAGCCAGCAGCAGGGGCTCTCAGTGCTCCTAACAGGGTCAGGGCTGCTCCATTTGCACCTGTATTACTGGAAAGCCACTATCCTGTACCACCCTCACTCAACAGGTACATTGAGTAAAATTTTCCCACATAGATGAAGCAGAGGGAAGGGTTTCTGCATGCTCAGGGAGCATTTTCAGCCTGCCTGGAGCAGCTCAGCTGGGTATGGACTCTGCCAGGGGGGCAAAACCAAGTGTCCTGTTTGTCTGGGATGGTTCTGATTGAGTCACCTGAGACCTGGGAAGAAACCTGTGCTTTGCAATGTGTCACATAAACGTTTTCATTGCTCTCCCCTCCATCTTAGATGCTGTAATGCTGTGATCTGCTCTGCTCTCAGTCACCAAATTTGGATGAGCCTTTCTGAACCTGCAGCACAGCACTTACCCATCAGCCTGGCAGGAGCTGGAGGAAATTAAATTAAATTTAAATAGTACTTTTCAGCTAAGGAAGGGACATGAATCACCACCTTTGAATTCCCAGACCTCAGCTACAGTACCAGGGAAGCAGGATCTCAGGTCTTTGACTAATTCACTTTCTAATTTCCCACCGGTCCTCCCAAACCGAAGCTGCAGGTAGCAGCGCTGCAGGTGTAAACTCCTCCCGAGCTGGTGCTTTACCTGAATCCATCTTTGCAGGCAGTACATCTGTCAGCTTCGCCAACACATTTTTTACAGCTCTGATGGCATTTCAGACAGCGTTTCTGACCTTTTGAAAAACAAAGCGAGGCAGGGAGAATAAAATCTGGACAGTGATTTGCAGGCAGCCGTCGGAGCTGCAAAGCCCTGCTGCACTCCAGTGCCAGCTCCCTGGGGCAGAGAAGCAGGTCCCCCCCCGTCCCCAACAGGTCCCTGCTACTGCTGCTGACCTTATCTGTCATTGCTTGCTAAGAAGAAATATGCTTTGCAAGCAGCTAGGGTCATTAATTACAGTCTTCTAATTAAGAGCTGAGCCCAGCGCCTCTGCTTTGCATCACCCTCTGAACACCCAGAGGGTTTCCCTCCTCCCTTCACTGTGCAAAGTGGGTCAAGGAGGGAAATTCAAAGCCAATGCTCAAAAATCAAGGTGATTTCCCCACCCACAGCACTCAAGAGTAGAAGCAACCCCCACCACAGCCTGCAAGCGGCAAAGCATCCTTACGTTCCTCGGCGTAAAACCCGGGCGGACACAGCACCAGGCAGGTGCCCATCTCCTGGTGGTGGTAGAGGCTCCTCTTGCAGGCCGTGCACTGGGTGGGTCCCCTCCCGACACAGCGCTCGCAGCCCTTGTAGCAGCGGCGGCACCTCCGGGCACCTTTGTCGCCGAAAAACCCCGCGGGGCACGAGCTCACACACATCCTGGGGGAGGAACCGCAGCACCCAGGCTTTGGTGGCAGCACCCAGGCGCCTCCTGGCAGCTGGGTGCCTGTCGCCATCCCTTCTCTCCCAGCATTTAGGGTGTCTCCCAGCCTTGGCGGCAGTTTGGGTGTGTTGGCTCGTTTTTAAAATGCAGGCTGTCTTGGATGTTGTGGCTCTGTGACAAAGAGCTGGGGACTCTCTTGGACAGCAGCTCCAGCTAGAATAAAACTTCCCCTTTGCCAGCCCAAGAGGTTGAAGAATGGAAATCCCAATGCCAGAAGTGATTAGCTGTCCCTTGGGCATGGGTGACCTTGGCTGGTGAAGTTGATGCTTCTTCCCCGGCATGGCCATAACCCTCTTGGGCTCTCCAGCTCCATGTCCCCCACTCCATCATGCCCTAGTCCAGGGAAGGGCTCCCCAACACCTCCTGCCTGGTGTTTTTCCTCTCATACACTTCTTTCTCTGGAAAACATCACCCATGCTGCAGTGTGAGCCCTGAGGAAAGGGTGACACCACCACCCAAGGACCCTGTAGGAACAACCCACCAGCTCCCACCAGCCCTCACCTGCCCGTTTTCATGTTGCCCAGGCTGTAGTGGATGCAGTTCAAGCACTGGTCGGCATTGGGACCATCACAGCCCTGGTCACCGCACTCGGGGTGGCATGGACCTGGGGAGACAAAAAACAACTCATCAGGGGGAGATTTGGCATTCCCCAGGCCCTGCTGCCAGGATGCTCTGAGTGCACCCTCCCCAGAGGGATGGACATGTGGAAGGGGCTGGAGACCCTCCACCTATCTTATCCTTTATCTATTATCCTACAGATCTTCTATATCTCATCCCAGGGAGCTGCATGGCTCTGGGTGCTCATTTCTCCTCCAGCCTATCCTCCCAGAATGAATCCCACCCAACCATCACCCAGCTGAACACCTTGGGGCAGCTTTGAAAGAGGGGCCAGACCCTCTCCTTGGGGAAGGACAGGGATGCTCGCCCATGCCCGTGCTGGGGCAGGAGGTGGGCAGAGGAGCTTTTTTTACTCCTCGGACAGCTGCACCACCAATTTGTGGTGGGAGCCCTGGGACGGAGCATTTTGCTACCTTCTAATTTCACTGTCCTGCTGCCCTGTGCTGGCCACAGGCAATGCTCCTCCCAGCCCGCCTTAGCCCTGGGCAGGACCAGGCCTCGTGGCTCCCCTGGTCAGGGCTGCATTTTCCCAGATACTTTGGAAGGGGACAATGTGATGGGTCTCCAGAGCTTACCTGTGTACTCCTCCTCTTCCTCCACCACCTCCACCTGGCTCTGCAGGAAGGCAGCTCTTGATGGCTCCATCTCTGACGCTGGCACCTCCAGTATTCTCCCACGGGACTGTGAGCCTCCCAGTGTGGTGTAGGGGTGCTCAGCTGTCCCATAGAAGAGAAGGCTCCACTCCTTCAGCTTCCCTGTGGGACAAGCACAATGTCACCCATCCTGCTCTTCTCTGGGTGACCTGGCTTTGGGGGAAGCAGGAGGAGGAGGATGGACCAGATGGTCAGGGCTTCACCGCTGGCGTTGCAATGTAGAAGCTAACAATGAATGCCCAGAAATGTTCATGAGCCCCTGAGCTCCCAAGCCCACATGAATGCAGCTGTTTTATGGCACCTACAGGGGATTTTTTATTCTACAACTCATCTGATGAACCCATGTGTGGAGAGATCCATTACCTTTAAAAGCTCTATAACGGAGGATTATTCTGTCTGATAAAAGCCACCTGGCACATGCTGGATTATTTCTTGCTGCTGCTGTTCCAGCTACTACCCTTTCCAATGTAAGAGAGGTTGGAGCTTGGTGTCCCTCGGAACACCACAGGATCAGCAGACCCTGTGCTACATCTAGGGGCTGAAGACCCTCACAGCCTTACACCCACCCCAGGGTCTTCCAAACCCATACTACTTTGGAGAGAGCTCCAAAACCCAGTGCTGCTTTTTCCCACTGCTGATTCTCTTTCAATTCCCCATCAATACAAGTCTCTTCATGCCTGCATCACGCTCAGCTTTAACTGCTAATCCCTGTGTTTCCAGGAAGGGCTTAACATTTCCAACTCCCAAATCCATTGGCTCTCCAAAAGAGCTGAGAGGACCTTGCTGTGGAGCCTGCAAAGGGGTGAGCTCGGGTGGCATCAGCTGGGGAAGAGCTCAGCCCTGCACCTCCAACAGAAGAATTAAATCTAAAATGTCTTGTGCAAGGAAAGCTGAGGCTGCATGGGGCTGGTGCTGGGGATGTGCCAGCCACTGGACACTCGTGGTGTTTAATTAGGAACAATTAACCAGTTTAATTGGGTTAATTTAATGGTGTTAACATTTAATACCCGTTTCTGCGACAGGCTGGGAGCATCATCCCTCTTTTTCCTCCCACTTTGTCCTCTCTGTCTCAAACCTGGTGCAGACTCTTTGAGGGGGGCAACTTCACCTGAAACAAGGTGGGAGTGAGGTGGGAGTTGGTCTCTTTTCCCTAGCATCAGGTGATAAAACAAGAGGAAATGTCCTGAAATTGTGCCAAGGGAGGTTTGGGTTGGATATTAGGAAAAAATTCTTTCCTGCAAGAGCGGTCAGGCTCTGGAGGTGCTGGAGTTATCATCCCTGGGGGCGTTCAAGAGGTGTGTGGACACGGCGCTCTGGGGCATGGTTCAATGGCCGTGGTGGTCCTTCGAGGTCATTTCCAACAGTTCTATGATTCTGTGGTTCTAATATGCTCATTTTCATTTTGCTTTGTGAAGCTGCATAAAGCTGAGCCCTGACACCAGCAAGAGACTCAGAGACAGGCGCCTCAAACTGGAGCTACAGGGGGGAAAGCAGCTCCGTGGGCGCTTTGCTGCCGCTCACCGAGTTCAAAAGATTTTGGGTGAAGGCAGCAAACAAACACTTTCTGTGCAGGGAGCCCCCACGTGCCCCTCCCACCAGAAAGCCGTGTGGGAGAGGTTTTTAATATACTCCTGGCTTCTTATCAATGACTTTGTGGATTTTAACACCCCCTCAACACACGCCAGCCCCAGGCAGGGTGCTTCATGCCCCAGCAAGGTGGCTACCCTTTTCCCAGTGGAGCCTGATCCCTTCATCTTTGACCCCCTCCCCCCCACCACAGCCTTTGTTGGGAAAGGATCAGGGAACAGGCAGCCAAGCCAGGGACAGGAGGACATGGTGGGGTTGGGGCATGCAGGGGATCAGGCTGAGCCCAGCCACCTCCTGGCAGCAGGGTGGCGGCTGGGGGAGGATATCCATCCGTCCATCCGCAGCCCAAGGGGCATTGTCCCCTTGTGCCGTTGCACAACCAGCCCACACGCCAGATGTCCCAGCAGCAAAGCAAAACAAACAAACAACAATTACAGCTCTTGGGTTTCCTCCTTTTGACTCATTACAGTTTAATTTTGGAAACCTGGGTCTCAGTTGCAACCAGTTTGCTGGTGGGAGAAAATCCGCTCCCAGCTCAGCCGGCCTGGCAGCCTCCTGTGCTCAAGGCTGAAGTTTTATTCTTATTTCTTATTCCCCTTTGCTGAAGAGCATAAAACTCGCAGCCAAAAGTGACAGCCTAGAGAAGTAGCCTGCAAAGAGCTTTGGGGGTGAGGGGAACCAGGGGGGTACTGGAGGACCCTTACCTTGCACCGTGGGGTTGCGCACTTGGGAGGGTGTGTCGTGGATCTCCAGGGTCCACTCCCCAGCTGCTCGTTCTCCCCAGCAGTGGACAGTCATGAACTCCCAGCCCTGGAACCCCTTGTTGGAGTGGTCAAACACCCTGCAATGATAGTGCTGTGCATCAGGAAGCATCACCTTGAGCATCTTGTTTAACCAGAAAAGGTAGATAGGCAATTAAGGATTTTTTTTGGATCCTTGCATCCACCTGCCCTTTCATGAAGTCCTCCTTCAGCTGGGGCCCAAACATGCCCTTCACATCCCCCCCACCAAAAAAGGAAGAAAACTTGCAGCAACTCCCTAAATGAGGACGAGTCCAGCCTAGCCACATGCTGGCTCCGGCTGCTCTTACCTCCTGGCGAGGAGCTGTGACCTGGTCCCTGCCGGAGAGATGAGGCTGATCTGCAGGTCGCCCCGGCGTGGGTGTGAGATGCTGAGCCTCACCACGACGTGCTCCAAGTAGAGCACATGCTGATGGCGATGGTCGGCACAGGCGCTGCTGAGGGTGCTGGTGCGCAGCACGTGGTCGGCGCGGATGTACCTGCCAGGGACGGGCACAGCGTCACACCGCGGGTGGCAGCGCTCACACTTCCCAGCAGGCCGAGCTGAACCTACTGAGCTGAATTCCTACTGCTTCCCAGCAAGAATTATCTCATCCTCCATTGCCACGCGGCGTCCTAGCACGGATATTTGCTGAGTTGCTTGATGGTAATGAGATGAGCTTGAGCTGCCTCTAAGATCTATGCCTTATGGGCTGCAAGGGCATTGCTTTATTATAATTAACAGTGCAGCGTTCCTCTTTGGGCTGTAATTAGTGTCTGTATCAGATAAATAGTTTCATGAACACACTTGGCTCCAAATTCATTCCTACTTTGCATACACGAGTCATTTTGAAGGAACTGCCTCTCTGGTGAGCAACTCTACAGCCAGGCAAAGGTGCAAACCGAGAGGGTCCATCTGGTCAGATCCCCGATCATGGAATCATAGAATCAGACTAGTTTGGTTTGGAAGGGACCTTTAAACATCATCTAGTCCAAGACCTCTGCACTCAGCAGGGGCATCTGCAGATACAGCAGGTTGCTCAGGGCCAGGTCTAACCTGACCTGGAACGGAGATCTTCTACCTCTCTGGGCAACCTAGGCCAGTGCTTCCCCACCTTCATCATATAAAAGTTCTTCCTTTTTTATAGAAAATGTAAATGTGTATATAAAACATCTTCCACATTATGATCTCACCCTTTAACCCAGCAGGGACAGACTTACCAAGAATGAGACGAGATTCAAAGCTGCTTTGAATCTGAAGCCAAATGCAAAGTGACCCCAGCCACTGGACATTTGGGAACCCTTTCAACAAAGCATCAGTTTTTGGTGTCTTCCACTAAGATAAGGTGTTTAGTGGAAGGAGGAGGAGAGCCCAACACAACATGACCTCTACAGGACCCAGCAGGTAAGTTGGTTTTGGTCTCTCACCATCAGTCCTCAAAAATTGCCTCCTGATCACCCACCGTGGGAGCAAAAGCATGGAAAGGGAAAAAAAAATTACCTGCTGTCAAAGCTAAGTCCTAGAGAGCCCTCTCAGGACCTGCTCTGAGCTGCATACAGACACTAGGTAGATGCTTCTGGGTCAATAAACAGACCTCAGAATGGCAGTGAGGGTCACTCTGACGGTAAATCCACGAACACCTCACCTGAACATGGGTTTGTCACAGCCCATCTGACTCCTAATTTCTCTTTCCATACGCCAGGACAGTAGCTGAGCCTTTGCACTGCAAGAGCTGGCTCCACCAAATCTCCTTCCAAGCATACACATGCCCAAAGACAACTCCCCCACCTCATGATACTCACTTGGCCACCCTGTCCAGGCTTCCCACGCAGACATGCTGAGGAGGGACTGCCTTCCACTTCTTGGCTTCCACCACAATAGCATCAGCATCCACCAGCCCAAAGCCATATAGATGGCTAACTGGAAAGAGAGAAGACTCAGAAACCCACTGCTTCCCAAGCAGGGGCCAGCATCTCCTTCTCGGAGCCTGGTGGAGCATCCTCCACCCACCATGGAAGTTGTGGAGGTAGTATTGGATATGAGATGCTCCGATGCATGAAGCTCATCATCCTGCCCAAGTTACACCTCGCATCTGCACTGACACCACAGAAAACCCATTGCTGGGAGCAGCCCAGCAAAAAGAACACTTCAGGAATACTCCCCCCGAGCCAGGCTTCCCAGCCTCCACCAAACAAGGCTTTCAAGCATCTCACTCCCGCAAACAACTGCCCTCTCCTCCCTTTGCTCAACACCTCAATGGTAGAAGCACTCAAGCCAGCTGAGATTTGACATCTAGGACAAGCACTTCCACGAGTGATGCTCTGGAGACTTTCATTTTCCCTTTCATGGCCATTTTCACCACCCCCCCCATGGCCCCTCACCTTTGTGCCCCGCACCATTGGTCTTCCAGTCAGGTGCTCGCAGGTGCACTGGCCGTGAGGTTTTGACCAGCAGATGCTGGACATCCCTCCAGGTGAGCAGGGGGCTGCAACAACACATGGCTCATGGGATGATTCTGCTACTCCCAGTCGTCCCAAGCAGCAGCAGATACCCACACTGGGTTGAAAAAAACCCAGATCCCTCATTCCTGCTCCAAATGAGCATGAACCAATGATTTCAATCCTGATTCCTTGCCTTGGGGTGCCCCAGCAGGGAGAAAGGATCCATAAGATCCCCAAGGAGAGATGTCACATGCCTGTGGGCACCACAGGATGTATTCCTGGCCAAGGGTATTTAGCTTCCACGCTCCGGGCTATAACTGGAGCAAATCAGGAAGGTTTTCCCCATTTTCTTGTAGGAGGTTGGGAAGAAAGCACATCCTGAGGCAGAGGATGGGATCACCAGCTCACTAATACCTTCCCTTTATAGGAATAACAACAAAAAATGCTGAAAATCCCTCCCTGTGTTGCTCATGTGACATTAAAAAATGAAACACAAGGTGTTTCTAAACCCTCCCAGGCTGGGTTTTTGGCAGGTTTGGGTGTTTCCAGGGTGCTGGACACTAGGCACTGTGTGCTTTTGAGCCTCTCCAAGGGATGGTGCTGAAGAATTTTCCATGCTTTTTCCTACAGTTGGGTTCTTCAGCATCTCGAGCTGGGATTTATATTGCTCTCAAGCAACACTTAAGAACAGAAATTCAATATATTCCTACTTGTCATAATGGAGTGTCTGAGCACCAAGCTCTGGTACTTAATGTTGTGCTTTATGCCTCAGCTAAACAGCTCAGAAGTTACCTCTAGAGCTCTTAATAAATTTGTAATCAAAAGGGCATCTCTGGAAACATTTCCACCCAACTAGAGGAGAGGGACTGGAGCCAGCATGCCACAGTCGTTGTCCCCAGACATGAGCTCAGCACTGCTGCCCTGTGGCTTATTCCCAGCCTTAATTTTATTTCCACTCTGTCAAAATAATAATAATAATAATAATAATAATAATAATAATAATAATAGTGAGAAGCTCATGAGATGCTCCATGGAGCACCACAGAGATGCCCAAGGGGTGAGTCTATTCCCCTGAGGGGCTGCTCCTAGGCTGGGGAATCATGATGGGACCAGGATGGGACTGAGATAAGACTAGGATAAGACAGGGACTAGAGGCAAAGAGCAGCCCGTTTGAAGCAGGGACTGTGTTACTGCTGGTCAGACCATGTAGCTTTTGCAAGCTTGATCTTCCCCCCCCCCAACCCCAGAATCAAAGACTTGCTGTAAGCCATCACTTCTACAGGCATTTTCCATTTCCCATGCTGTTTTCTGACATTTCCCCCCTATTAGAGCCAGCTGTCAGTGGTTTCAACACACCAAACATGAAGCCTGACTTATCTCACCAACCCAAACTTTTCAACAGGTGGCAACAAGTGAAGAATTAGCTCAACAAAACACCTGCAGGAAGGTGAGATGCAAACCAACACTGCTATCAAACCTTGCCAAAAAGGAATGTGTTACAATAACTTTGCCCTGCTTTGAGTTGCTCCAGAGGACAGAAAAACAAACAAGCAAAATTCCACCTTTTCTCTTCCTGCCTTTGCTTTCCAGCTACCAAATTTGGAAATGTGTGCCCACAAGCTGATGGTGAGGTTACACTTACTTTGCCTCCAAAGCCAGGGCAATGATGCCTGCAACCATGGGGGCGGACACGGAGGTGCCGGTGTGCCCATCTGTGCAGCGGTGCCGGAGATCTGTGGTGACCTGTGGAGAGAGAGGCTGCTGGAGATGCTCCTGGTATGGATGCTGCCTCACTGAGCACCCAGCTTTGCCTGGCATGCTCTCAGTGAGGACCCAAGCCTGTGGACACCCAGCTCCTGCCACGACTCCCACACCATCAGGATACCCCAAAATGGGCTGCAGATACATTTGGTGCTTTAGAAAACATCTCTGTGTGCACTTTCCTTTGGTTAAAGATGCAAAAACTGTGTGAAAACTGGGGGGGGGTAAGTCAAATTTTGCATGAAGGGTGGCTCCAGAATGATGGAGACTCCCTTTTTATGAGGAGTCACATGGAAAACACAAGGGGTAGTAGGTACAAATGACTGTTGGGGAGATTCCCATTGGAATCCGGAAGGAAATGTCTCCCCATGAGAACAGTTAGACATTGGAGTCATCTCTCAAGGGAAGTAGTGGATTTCCCTACACTGGGCAGTTTGAAGACTCAGCCTGGCAAGGTGTTGACCCAGCTCACTTCAACCACACTGTCACCCAGAAAGGTAGGACCGATGATCCTTGGGGTCCCTTCTCACCTGGCACTTCATGATTTCTTCCCTCATTTTGATCTCTTAGGCTAAAAATCCTCAAAACTCCCTTTATTATAATCCCAGGACAGTCAGCAGGCCCTCTGGGGGACAAATGAATATTTACCCAGGTATTATCTCATCAATGTTTATAAATACGTGCAGGGTGCCAGGAGGCTGGAGCCAGGCTCTGCTGGGTGGTGCCCGATGACAGGACAAGGGGCAATGGGTGGAAGCTGAGGCATAGGAAGTTTCATTTAAACATGAGGAGGAATTTTTTGACAGTGAGGGTGACAGAGCACTGGAACAGGCTGCCCGGGGGGTTGTGGAGTCTCCATCTCTGGAGATGTTCAAAACCCACCTGGATGCGTTCCTGTGTGATCCAGTATAGGTGATCCTGCTCTGGCAGGGGGGGTGGACTGGGTGAGCTTTTGAGATCCCTTCCAGCCCCTGACATTCTGTGATTCTCTGCAAGCCTCCAGCCCTTTCAGCCAAGGAGTAGGGAAAACACCGCACCCCAGAGCTCTTCCAAAGGACCAGAGCAATGCTGGACTCCACATCAAAAACCACAAGCAGGGCTGTGGGCCCTTAGAACTGAGCCATCACGCAGTCCAACCACCCAGAGAACACCCAGGGGACGCTGCCTCACCCAGCACCAGAGTAAAACTTACAATCTTCCGCTCATAGAAAGCGCCGCTGCTGTAGGTGGTGGCGAGGGTGGAGGCACACTCCTCCAGGTACCAGGGCTTGTAGCCATTCTCGGTGGTGCTGCTGATGGAGATGGTGTAGATGCTGTTGGTGTAGCCATCACAGGAGCAGTAGTCACCCTCTCTGCCGCCGTTCCCTGATGCCCAGACAAAAATGGACCCCAAACCTCTGCGACCCTGTGGGCAAAGAAGGGGTAGGAGGTAAGAAGAGTTCTTTGTCCAGGTTGAGAGGGCAAAGAAGTATTTCTTTACTGAAAGAGTGGTCAGGCATTGGAGCAGGCTGCTCAGAGAGGTGGTGGAGTCACTGTGCCTTCAAGTGTTCAAAAAACTGCGTAGACATGGCACTCTGGGGCATGCTTTAGTGGCCACAGTGGTTTGGGGTGGATGGTTGGACTCGACGACCTTAGAGGGCTTTTCCTACTGAAATGATTCTATGATCTTGGCACGGAGAGGGCACAGCCCTCCCTGGTGCTGGGGTGCTGTTGGTAAGCCTGCTTTTGAGTCTGGATGTAGGCTTTGGTGAAGGTAGAAGGGTGAGTCCCATCCTGCCCTGCATTCAGCCAGCCCTGGTTTTACAGGCAGTGACTCCCTGCAAGAATGGGAGGTCCTCTGAAGGAAGAGTTTGGCACCTTCCATGGGAGTGAAGCCCACAGCCCTTGGACCAGGAGGTAACACCCCTCATTATGCCTTCTGGGGTGCAGGGATGGCCCTGCTGGAGGAACTGACAGGGAACACCCCCAAACCCTGCACCTCCTGACCCCCCCACAAAGCCCCTCATGAACCCATCCAAACCAGCAGAAACCTTTCCCTGCCCTTTCTTTCAGGTTGCTTTTGTTTGTTTTTGTGTTTTCTAAACCCCTCCTTTTCTTCCCACTCCCATCACTTGGCAGGAACATCTGATGGAGCCCACTAGGTACATCTGCAGAAGCCCAAGGGGAGCTGAGGGGGCAGAAGGGGTGTGCCAACCACCCAGACCTCCCCAGAGCTGGGGGAAAATCCCATCCAGCGCAGTGGCTGTGATGCCAACAAGGGGCCCCTAAGGAAGCCGATGGTGCAGCTCCATTCAAAACCACTGCTAAGGCACCCAGGCATAACCCAAACCAGGGTCGTGCTACAGTCCCAGGGGAGGATTTTGGTGACCCAAGGGGGTTTGGGGCAGGAAATGAAGTGGCTGGTTCACTTCCCTGCCCAGTGGGGCAGGGCTCTCTGAGGAGGGTGGCTTGCTGCCAGGCTTGGCAGACGATGGAAGTGCACAGCAGAGGCAGAGCAGCTCCATCCTCCCCACGGCTGCTCCTGCCACAGAGAGATTTCAGCTCTAAGCCTGGGCAGATCTGGTGTTTACCTCCCTCTTACTGCTTTGCAGTGGCTTCCAATAATAATAATACAACAATAAAAATAATAAAATAATAATAATAAAGCTTTGCTCTGGAGGAATTCAATGGAATTTACTGTGGGTTTGAAGTGCCAGGGGGAGAGGGATGGTTGATTACCTGTCTCACCCTCCTCTTGGGGTAGAGGCTCTTCCAAGCTGACCCTGCCTCTGGATACAGGAGCTAAGTCAGCCTCCTTCCTTACTTTATGAAAGTTTTCATTATCTGGGCTGCCTTCCAGCCAAACTGGTGGGTATTTCCCTAGCAAAGATTTAATAGAGCTGTCTGGAGCTCTGCAAGAAAGAAAGTGCAATTGCAAAGGGAATTATTGCCCTGCCCCACATGGCGCAGAGCTCAACCCAGCTCACCAGCCCACCAAGCCTGCTCGCTGCCATCTCCAGTCCTGCTCCCCAGGGTTTCCTGGGTCTCTGAGGAGCAGCATCCCAGCCCACATGCTCAGCACAGGCAGTGATCATCATGCACTTCAACACTAAAATCACAGAATTAGCGAATTACTTTATCTGGGAACAACCTTTAAAATTATTGAATCCAACTCTTACCTAACTCTACCAAGTCTGGAGCTAAGCCATATCCCTCAGCACCACATCTCTGCATCTTTAAAACACTTCCAGGGATGGGGACCCTTTCAGTGAAAAAGTTTCTTCTCATATCCAACCTAAACCTTGTGTAGCCCAAGACCGTTTCCTCTCATGCTATCACTTGTTTCTTGGGAGAAGAGACTAACCTCCACCTTGCTCCAACCCCCTTTCAAGAAGCTGTAGAGAGCCAAAGGTCTCCCCTCAGCCTCCTTTTCTCCAGATTAAACAGCCCCAGTTCCCTCAGCCACTCCTCACAAGAGCTGCTCTCCAGACCCTTCACCAGCTTCCACTCATCTCAGCAGACAAGCCCCACCTGCATGTGACTCAGGCGTTCCTAAATCATTAATCAGAGGAATACAACCAGGCACTGATTGCACCAAACTTACAAAAACATGGCAATGATTCCAACTTGGATCAGCAGACAGGGAGCCCAAACCTCCCTTAACAAGTGCTGAGAAAAGCTGGTCCAAACTCACATCCCTGGCACACCTGGGCAGGGCTGCACTGGCAAAAGTGAGTTTGGAACCATCACAGTTGCACGAGAACAGAAGCAGGCAGATGATAAACACTACAGTGATGCACATCTACCACCTGACAGCATCTTCTAGCAAAGTAAGAACCCACCACATAGTGCAGCTCCCTTGGGCTGGGCAAAACCACACTTTCCCTTCCCTCTCAAACAAGCAACAACCAAGATTTAGAATCATAGAATCAACCAGGTTGGAAGAGACCTCCAAGATCATCCAGTCCAACCTATCACCTATCCCTATCCAATCAACCAGACCATGGCACTAAGTGCCTCATCCAGTCTTTGCTTGAACCCCTCCAGGGACAGTGACTCCACCACCTCCCTGGGCAGCCCATTCCAATGCCAATCACTCTCTCTGTCAAGAGCTTCCTCCTAACATCCAGCCTAGACCTCCCTTGGCACAACCTGAGACTGTGTTCCCTTGTTCTGTTGCTGGTTGCCTGGGAGAAGAGACCAACCCCCACCTGGCTACAGCCTCCCTTCAGGTAGTTGTAGACAGCAATGAGGTCACCTCTGAGCCTCCTCTTCTCCAGGCTGCACACCCCCAGCTCCCTCAGCCTCTCCTCACAGGGCTGTGCTCCAGGCCCCTCACCAGCCTCATCACCCTTTTCTGGACACATTCCAGTATCTCAACATCTCTCTTGAATTTAGGAGCCCCAAACTGGACACAGTACTCAAGATGTGGCCTGAGCAGATCTCAAACCCTCAGCTTGCTTTATTTGCCATCCTTCTCAGCCAATGCCACCCAGTGAGGAGCTCCCTAGCTCCTATAAAACCTGGATCTGGACATCACTTAAAGCAGGGAATCACTTAAAAGCAGGGAACCCCTCCCTGGCCAAGGCTGGGGATGATCCAGCTCACCCCAGCAGCATATCAGTTGGATGTGGGAGGCAGAGCATCTCCCTGCTCCTGCAGTTTGGCATAACAAAGATAAATTTCTCCTCGTTAGCTCGGGAATTAATAAGGTGTGGCTGGAAGAGCAAGCAACAAGATGACAAATCACCCCAGCGCAGTCCTATCGCTAATAGATAACGGTTGTTTTAATGTTTCCATTAAAAACTCAATTTTAAGGATTTATAACTCAGTTGCAGCTCTTTCCTTGGGCTAGAGGTGGTGGCTAACTCCCTGCTTGCAGCTCCCCTCGTTGTTTACAGACAAGCCAGGAACCGAGAGCTGTGCATGCAGGATAGTAGCTGCTGCGAGCACGGGTGGCATCCGTGCCATAGAAACAAGCACCCCAAAGCAGCGGGGCCATGCTGGGCAAGTACCCTCGTCCCCACGGGAAAATAAAGTCTGAAAAGCAGCTTGTTCTTGGTGTTTCCACGTTGTGAACTGCCCAGCACTTCAGTGGGTTCCTCAGCAGGCTGACTGCCCTGGCAGGAAATGCAGTAAATAGTGGGAAAGCCACTCCACCCTGTTTGCAGATAACAGGCAGCGTCGCCCTGACCCATGGCCACCCTCATTCCCAGCCTGTTGCAGGCATAGGCAGGAGTGGCAGGGAGTGGAGGCAGGGAAGAAACAGAGAGCTTTCCAAACCCAACTTCAGAGTGCTGGTGGCAAAACCTCAAGCCCAAACTGGCCAAAGCACATGGGGGGCAGCTCCTGCAGAGACCTGAGCCACCAGGACACTTACCCATGGCACTTGCAGAGCCACTTGCAGAGAAAGGGTTTTTTTACCCAGTGCTTTAGCAAATATTGGGTTTTTTTTTAAAGCACCCTAAAAGAGAAGGGCTGTGGGAGGGTCGGGGCATCCCCAGCAGGGATTGACAGCTGCCAATCATGTGTGATGCCAGCTGAATCATCTCACTAGAGGACTTCAAAGACAATAATCTTCGGGTTTCTCCGTCCAGCAGAGCTTTGCAACACCACCTGGCGACTGCCTGTCCTTGCCAGACCTCTGCCCAGTGGCCAACCATGCCGAGGGGTACTGCTACGGCTGGCCACACTGAGGGGTCTCTCCAGGGCCAAGCCATCGCCGAGCACCTCCCTCTGTCACCACCCTCAACTGTAAAATCCACCAGAGCTCTTAGGGACACTGGGGAAAACTAGGAAAACTTAGAGATGATTCACTCCCCCCCGCCCCCAGCCCTAATGTTGGCATCGCCTCGGGGCCAGCACCGGCTGCGGCCCCGGCATGCGTTCCCCAGGGGGCAGGAGGAGGAGGGCGAGCGCGTCTGGGCGCTGCAGGATGCACACCTTTTTAATGCCATGCTCAAAAGCCTGTTTGGCCAATAGACCAGGTCCATCAACTGTCTTCCCATCATCATCTGGCCCCCAGCTCGCGCTGTAAATGTCAATGTAATCGGGTCTGATGCCAAGCGACTTCGCTTCAACAACATCTGTTACATCGCCATCTAACATACGAATGCCTAAAAGCACAAAAACATCAGACATTAGGGCTTGATGGCTTGGATGGAAGCGTGAGGATTGCAGTCAAGGGGCTTTGTTAGAGGCGGCGCAGAGCGCGCAGCTCCGGCAGCCTGCAACGGCTTCAGCCCAGGGCCCCGCGCGCTAAGGAGCCTGGCAGCGGGATGCTGGGAAGCTGCCTGGGAAGTTCTGAGTGTTGCTGGCTCCAAGGCAAGTGATGGAGAGGGAGGGGTTAAAATTAACATTTGCTAACTTTCCTTCAGTGGGCATTGGGCAGTGGGAGTGGTGCTGTACACCCTGGTAGCAAAGCCCCCCCTAAAAACCTTTTTTTGCTCCCTTTTCATTCTTTAGCTAAATTGTTCTCCATCTGGGAGGTATTGGTGTTTCCTGAACACTCATGGACAGTTTTGGGCACAAAGATGGGATGAAGCCTCTGGCTATGAATGGGAATAACTGTAACCATTTTGCAACCCCCATTGCTATCTAGCTGATGCCTGCAGTGCCCAAGATGGGGAGAAGGCTCAGGAGAAGCCCCAGGCCATGATTTGCACAGCCAGAATCCGAGCCAAGACTCCAACCCATGGTGGGCCAATGAGGCCACCTGGGGATAACCTCACTCTCTTCCACCTGGGAATGTGTAGACTGGCAGTCACAGCGGTTCACAGGCAAAGCTCAACAGCTCTCTCGAGGAGACCTGCTCATCCCCAGCCTCCAACTGCTGTAATGAGGGTGGCAACTCCCTCTGCTCCCCATTGCCCTTTTCCTCCTGAATTACCTCCTCCACATGGCAGGCAGAGGCTGCTGGGCACTCCAAGAGGCTGCCCAGAACCAGCTCTTCCAGGAAAAAGAGGTGCTGGAAATTTCAGCACGGTATTTTGCCAACCAGGGAGAGTCTGGTTTATAAAAATGCATTTCCCTTTCCACATGGATTTTTCTTAAAGCAAATAAATGCAGGCAGATGTCCTTAACAGCTGCACTCTGGACACCAGTCAACTCAAATACCTCTTTCCGACACTGCCCCTTACCAGCCAAAAACAAGCTTAGAAATATAAAGCCAGGCAGCAGAGCAGTTCCCAAAACTTCCTCTCTGTGTCATGTTAACAAGAAAACATGAGGAGAAGGGGTGGAAAGCCAAGCCTGGTGTCTGAGCTGTGCTTGACTGCAGTGCAGCAAGAAAAACCAACCAAGGGATTCTTTTTAGCACTTGCTAGATGTGGGCATGTTCATCAGTGAGCCCAAAGTCAGCTCAACGTTAGCTCCGAGTCAGGTCTAAATCAGTCCATAGCAAACCCAAATTTATCTTCAAGTCTGCCCTAAACTGCCCAAAGCCAGCTAAAATCCAGCCCAAAGCCAACTCAAATTTAGCTCAAAGTCAGCCCAAAGTTAGGTCTAAGTCATCCCAAAGCCAGCCCAAAGTTAGCCCACAGTCAAGTCTAAGTTAACCCAAAGTCAACCCAAATTTAGCTCAAAACCAGTCCAAATTTAGGTCAAAGTCAGCCCAGAGCAGCTCAAAGCCAACCCAAATTTAGGTCAAAGTCAGTCCAAAGCTGCTCCAAGCCAACTCAGAGTCAGCCTAGAGTCAACCCAAAGCCAGCCTATAGCCACCTCAAAGCCAGCACAGAGACAATCACCCATGATGCAGGAACTTCTGAGAAAATAACAGGGAGCAGAAGGGAGCAGGGAAGGATGCTGCAAAATAAAAGATCTCTTTGGTGAGGAAGGAGCAATTCTGGCCTTTAAAGTGAGTGCTTGAGGAGAGGGGAGAGAAGGAAGAAGAGGAGGAATGGCACGAGCCCTTTTTGTTTCTTGAGCAGCAATGTATTTTGCTCAGAGCAAATGAAAAGCAACGCAAGAGCAGTGAAGAGCAGCCAGTAAAACTAGGTGGTAGCTCTCAGAGTGTGACAAACAGGCCTCCCCGACAAGTTGTGCTCATTAATCGCTACTTTCTTTCTGTAATCCATCTCACATCACCCTCACTGCAGCATTTCCCTCCACCATCCCAAAGTTCATATGCCTATGGACTTTATTTTCCCCCTTCCCCTCTTCCTGTTGCAGGAAGCCTGTGGCCTTCAGCCCTCTGCCAGGTGCCCTGTCTCACTCAGCACCTCCCCAGCACACCCCCAAGGCAAGGCACTCATTAAAGGAAGCAAATTAAAACGAGACCTCATAGATTGTTATAAAGCCAAGACAAAACGCTTGACTGCACGGCTGCTGCGGAGAAATGGGCTTGAAAAGGAGCATGAAGGCAACTGCCTGATCCTGCAGGATGCAGAACTGCCTGAATTCCCTCTGGGAGCTTTGCCATGCTCTGCTGCTGCTGCTTGGTGTGTGCTTGGAGATGAATTTTTTTTTAGAGGCAAGAAGCCTCTAAGAGGCAAGAGGCCATCAGGGATGGGATGCTGCAGCCTTTCCACAGCCCCTGCCACTCCCCCATTCACCCTTCCCAGAGTTATTTCTTCCCTTGGCAGATCTTTCCAGCACCAGGAACCACTGACAGTGCTCAGGCAGGAGCAGGACTCCCCACTGGCACCTATTCCAGAAAGGCAGAACCATAACAAAAGATACTTCTTGTACAGTCAGGATGAACATACCAAGAGAAGGAATTTAGCCCTCAATCCACCCAAAGGTGCTTGGGTCCATGCTCTCGGCAGTGGCATCTCCCAGCATGGGGTGGTAGGCTGCAGTAAAATCCAATGTACTGTTCCAGCTGTCTGTGAGATGGGGCTAAAACCCCCAGCAAGGACCCAGCTCCAGACATTTTTCCTCTGCTTGGTCCCAGCAGCCATGCAGATGGGACACTGCACTCCTCCCCCTAACCCCTCTTGACATCTCCACCTCCTCAGCAGTTGCTCAACCAGCCTGGGCTGCGCAGAGCAGCCTCAGTTCAAACCAGCCCCCAAAACCAGTTAGGCTAATGGCAATGAGCCCTGTAATGCCAATTGCCATCAGGCTCCAATTTGGAGATAAAGATACGTTTGCTTCCCACATGCTGTCTTATTTGAGGGACTTGGCAAAGGTTCCTCTACCCCATGCAGCTTCAGACCTCCACCTCCTCAGTGTTTTCCCCATGAAGGTATTTTGGGGTCTCCCCAAAACCTCCACTCTGAGCAAGCTCATCTGCAGATATCAATCTCATGAATGCGCAATTTCAGTTCTGAAGCCAAATCAGCACCACCAACCACATCAGCCCCAAGCACAGCCCCGCTGAGAGCAGCTGTGGACTTCTAGGATGAAGCCACCACACCTTGATCCTCCTACATCCTCCTGGCAAGCATGTAGTCCAAGCAGAAGCTTTCCACCCCAAAACACATCAAGTGGGAGCCCTCTGCACTCCGTGTCACTCATGCTCTTGCAAGCCCCACTGGGGCTCCCTGCAGCTGTGGCACCAAGGAGGAGATGCTCTCCTGACAATATCTGGGCGGCCAGCATCCCACCACCCACCCCAGGAGCCGGTCAGTAGGACCAGGATGACCACGGTCCCACAGGGGGACAGCAAAGGGCAGGGGAGCTGCAGGCAGGCGCCAGCCTCACCTCCGATGCGTGCGTTGTAGGCGATGCCCACGATGCAGTACGAATTGTTCGCCGCCGCTGCCACCTCCCCTGCGCAGCGAGTGCCATGCCTGCAGAGAGGAACTCGCATCAGTCCATGGCAAAGATCCCTCCAGCCACCCAGCACCCAGAAAACAGCCCTGAGGTCAGAGCAATGGAGCAAAGCGCTCCAAGAACCACAGAGCCCCTACCCAAGATCCAGAGCAAGGAAACTTAAAGCAGAAAGCAATTTGCTGTTTGCATGTGGCACCTAGATGCAACTTGCCCTTTGCACCTAGATGCAACTTCTCTTTGCATCTTGCACCCTGACCCAACTTACTCTATGCTTTTTTCACCTCAATGAAACTTGCTCTTTGCATCTTTCTGCCAAACGTGATTTGCTCTTTGCTTTTGCACCTAAATTCAAGCTGCTGTTTGTATTCCCATGCATGTGGGAATGTGCCACCTTGTGCTCATCCTGCGTTAATTGAAGCCCAGAAAGTACATCCAAGCTTTGACATCTAAGCCACCCAGACTCACTCACATGGTTTAATCCTCAAGCACTGTGAGGAAATCCCTGGTGCATCAATCCATGGCTTAAAGCTTCATTAGCAACCAGGGTGGTTGCCATGGGCTGGATCTGCATTAGACAACAGCTCTGTGCCAAGCCCATAACCCAGTGTCCTCTGCAGTGTTAGGAGGGGCAAAAGCCAATGGACCTGGAAGTCACCCCATGAGGGCATACTCAGCCCTGGGGACCCCCACAGACCCTGACCATACAGGCACCATCTCCCTGGCACTCAGCATCACGTACTTATTCTCATTGCTGGCATCATAGCGCGGAGTAGGGTCATGGTCGTTCCCGTTGACATCGTAGCTTGCAAGAGGGTCCTGAAAACATGTTGCCACCATTAGATTCGTTCACCAACACAGCATGGGACAAAGTGGCCTTGGCAGTGGCATGGTCCTGTGTCACCTGCAGCCACTGTGGTGGCCAGTGGAGCCGAGCCAGGCAGGAAATGCCATTTTTCTCCTTAGTTTTTCACCATTTTGTCGGGGTGAATAGATTTGGGCTGCAAGCCTGTCTCTTTCCCAAAGGAAACATCCTGCTATCGTGGGGACAGCTCCAGCAAACCCCAAATCCTGCTGGCTCCCCAGCACTGTCCCACCCTCACCATGGCCATCTAGGTTTTGAGCTGGAGCTGAGCAGGTTCATGCAGAGTTTTGACTCTGCCCTGGTGAGCCAGAGGGAGGTGGCTGCTTCCCAGGCAGCTGCAAAGGGAGGTTCCCCCAAAACTCCCTCGACTAAAAACCTCATTTCCTTCTTAAAAACATCTCCAGCTTTTAAAAAAAGCCCTTTTTCTGCTAATCTTCCAATGCACAGACCTAAGCTGTGTTTACACACTGAAATTCTCCAGAAATTAATTCACTGTGAGGGCCAGCCCCAGCCCGTCCATCTCCAGTCCACCCATCCTCAGCTCATCCATCTCAAGACCACCCATCCCCAACACATCTATCCTCAGCTTGTCCAACTCCAGCCCATCCAGCCCCAGCTTGCCCACCTCCAGCCCATCCAGCCCCAGCCCCCAGCTCACATAGTTTTGCAGGAGGTCAGGGTGATTCCTCTCTATGCCGTCATCGAGGATGGTGATCACCACGTTTTTGCCAGTGTAGCCCCTCTGCCAGGCTGCCAGGATGTTCATCTCCGACCTGCAGCGACTGTTCTTATCACTGCAGTGCTACGGGGTGGGAAAAGCACAGCTGCAAAAGGGCTGCAGCCCTCATTTCAGCCTAAGAGAGCAGCCAGGCTCTTTAACCAACCAGAAAAATACATTTACATCCCAGCCCCTGCCATATAGCTCCTAGATTTGTTCTAACTTGGCTCCACTGATCAAAGTCACCCAGCAGCAGTTAACCCAGGCAACGCTATCTCCCTGTTTTTCTTTCCCATGTCAAATACTGCAGGCTCGTCAGCTTTGAAGGGCTCCTTTCCTTTACGTGCTTAATTTCCAATGAATTTCCCTGTCAAACACAGATCGATGGAGCAGGCAGGAGAAAAATGGTATTGCAACCAAACGGCTGCAGCTCTTGGATGGGTAAAAGGCAGCAGAGCTGCTCCCAAGCCTTCGCTGCACAGAGTGGAAGGAGGGGCAGCTAACGATGGTGAAACACTTCAAACCAGGCTCTCCTGTCCATCAGTTCCTGATTTTGAAATCCTGCTGCCACACACAGAGTCACAGAATGGGAGAGGTTGGAAGGGATGTCTGGGGATCATCAAGTCAGACTGCCCTGTATCACCCAGGATCACATCCAGACAGGTCTTGAAAGTCTCCAGAGAAGGAGACTCTGCAAGCTCTCTGGGCAGCCTGCTCCAGAGCTGCAGCACCCTTACAGTAAAGACTTCATGCCAAGGTGGAGCTTCTGCTTTCCAGTCTGTGTCTGTTGCCCCTTGTCCTACTGCTGGGCACCAGTGAAAACAGACCAGCCCTTTCTCAACACCCAGCTTCAGATATTCATAAACATTAATAAGATCCCCTCTCAGTCTTCTCCAGAAACAGCCCCAGCTCTCTCAGCTTTTCCTCATCCATTCAATGTCCTCCTTGCCTCCACTGGGCACTCTCTAGTATACCTCTGTCTCTCTTGAACTGGGGAGCCCAGAACTGGACACAATACTCCAGATGTGGTCTCACCAGGGCAGAGCAGAGTGAGGAGGAGAACCTCCCTTGACCTACTGGCCACACTCTTCTTAATGTACCACAGGAAACTGTTGGCCTTCTTGGCCACAAGGGCACATTGCTGTCCCATGGATGACTTATTGTCCACCAGGACTCCAAGGTCCTTTTCCATGGAGCAGCTTTCCAGCAGGTCACCCCCTAATCTGTACTGGTGCGTGGCATTGTTCCTCTGCAGGTGTCCATCTCCGCCACAAAGGTGTTTCATCACTGGCTGTGCTGAGCAAACGTTGGTGATGTGTTTGATAAAAATACATTAACCCCCCTGCAAAGCAACAGGTTCCTCACAAGGCAGCAGTGGAGAGATACCCACCAGGTACCACATGTTGGGCCACACCGGGTCATTGAAGGGCAGAGCGTGCAGCTCACCCCGGGCCTGCCTCTTCACCCTCCGCTTCACCTCCTGCTGCTGCAGCCAGTCCACCTGCAAGAGAGCTGTGGGTCAGCATCATCCATGGACAGAAGTAGGCATCATCTGCAGGCTTAGAGCCCAGCATTGCCTGTGGGCACAGAGCCTGGAATTCACCACAGGCATGAAGCTGGGCACCATCCTTTGAGTACAGAACCCAGCATTGCTTGCAGGCGGAGTGCCTGGCATCAGCCATGAGCGCCTGGCACTGCCTATGGATGCAGGAGCAGGTATTACCAATGGACACAGATCCTAGCATCACTCTTGGACACAGAGCCTGGCACTTCCTGTGGACTCAGAGCTTGGCACTGCCTGTGGACGCAGAGCAAGGTACTACCCATGGGCACAGAGCCCGGCATCGCCCGCTGACAAGAGAGCAGCCTGAACCACAGCCTGGACCCATTCCACACTCCAGCAGAATCCAGTGTCCTCAGCCAGAGCTGCTGTGGAGAGAGCAGCCACGGCTTAGGGGGGAAGGCTGGGCAGACAGACAGACAGACTAAGCTCAGCTCCCTGTGGGCTCCAAGCCAGGGCTCAGCAAAACCCTTCAGCACAAATAAGGTCACCTCCCAGCACGTGTCTGAGCCCCCTGGCCCCGGCCAGCCCTGCAGCACGCGCTGGGGTCCCACTGGACACCAACCACATACTTCAGTGTTTAGACAAAGCGCTGGAGGAGGCTCAGGTGCTTGGCTTCAGCCTGGGGCCAGTCCTGTCCCTGGCCAGGAGGCAGCAGCCACAGCTCAGCACAGAGACTTCAGCACCCGGCTCTGGGGCTGCTCTTCCTTCCAGCTGCTCCCCCCCAAGCACCACCCCTGTTACCCACAAACAGAGGACAGCCACAGGCAGCCACGGCAGCTCCCAGGGGATGTGGCCGACTCCAGAGAGGCGTTTCTGGCACTGGCTGCGGGCGAAGTGGCCTTGGGGCCGACCGCTCTGACATTTGTTTGCTTTCTGCTGGGGCATGACATGAGAGGAGATCAAACGGGAAATGAGCCGGAAAAGGCCAGGATTGGGAAACGCTGGTGTGTGCCTGCACTGCCAAGCAGGAGCTGCCAGTGGTGCTGGTCTGGGAGCAGCCACATCTTGTCCTTGGTCAGTGTTTCCCCCTCCAGACCCTTTACTGCCCACAGCAAGGGCTCTCCTGCCTTCAGCACAGAGGTGAAACCCCAGGTGATTGCAATAGATTGCAGAAGAGATGTACAGACCAAGCCTTCCCACATGCTGGTGCTGAGGGGAGAAGGGAAGCATTGGCTGATGACACATCCCTCCTTACCAGGCGCTTTCTTCCCACTAGCTTGAGGTCTTTTGGGAATGGCTGAGCTGCTCCTGGGGATGGGTCTGGTCCTGGGGCTAAGGTTTTTGTAATGAAAACAATAAAAAATGCCCAGTGCAAGTTTTTGTGGGGCTCATTTATGTGAAGCCATCGGCTGAACCGAGCTCCTCTCACATGTTTTACAGCTTGCTGACTTGGGTGGAGGTGGTAGATGGGGAGCTTTGGAGATCAAAACACCTGACAGTTGCCAGCCTAAATATATATATAATTTATTAAAGGAAAAAAAAAAAACAAAACTGCTGAAAGGAAAATAAAATCTATTTCATAGAAAAATGAGTTTCCTTGGCTGACAACAGCAGGTTGCTTTGCTCATAAAAGGCTGGATGTGGTGGCTTGGANCACCCCAGACGTTGCCTTGTGCCCAAGGAAGAACGGAGGGTCGGCCAGGGGGGTTAGGAAGCAAAGTGGATTAATGCAAGAGACAGTAGGTGAGGTTAGAGAGAAATGCAGCCCACAGCCTGGACAAAGAGCAACTCCCTTATCTATGTTTGGATTCTTGCTCTTATACCTCTCAGCAAGCCTATGAGTGAAGTAGGCATCACCATTGTTTCCCTTTCACCACCTGTGATCTAATCCTTCTCACCAAAACATTCTAGCTAGCTTCAACCTAGCACTCTGGATACAAGTGCTGGAAGCAAAAATACAACTTACTGGTCCAGTTAAATAAACAGCTAAACAAACACACACATTAACTAGAGGATATGGCCCAGATTCCCAGCATTTCTTCTCACAGCAGCTCTCCCTGGCAGCACTACTGTGGGTCTCGCTGTCTGAGCCACAGCTATTGCCTTTCCCCGGAGCTTTGTTAGATGCAGGAACCGTGGAAGATGTGGGATTTCGTGAGGTTTGCCAGGAGCTGTGGTGCCTCCTGGGGGGTGTCTGCACCTTAAACAACCTCCCGATCAACTCCAGCGCTGCCGGCTGGGAGCTGATGGAGGAGTCTTGGGTGGACACAGAGAACTCAGCTGTTTGATGGCACTGATTTCAAGGAGGGGTTGCTAAATTGATGCGGCTGGTGTGGGAAGACAGCAAATGTGGGGGAAGGAGCCTGGGGCATCCCTTGCAATGGATCCCACAGCTTGTGAAACTGAGATCAACTTACATCACTCATCTGGGGTGGGGGAAAACCTCAGAACTAAAAAAAAAAATATACAAAAAAATTTTTAAAAGTCTTTTAGCTACTAGAAATGGCTGAAAACTCTTGCAAGACAGGCCTGAGCTCCATCCCTGCAAACCCTCATTATCTCTCCAGAGAGGTTCAAAGACCTCCTGGATGTGATCCTGGACAGCCTACTGCAGGTAAACCTGGTTGAACTAGGTGATCTCCAGAGGTCACTTCCAGCCCCCACCATAATGGGATTCTGTGATGCTGGAAGCACATGGTGACTCTGCATGGCACCCAAGGACCCTGTGAGGAGGCAGGGAACAGAGATAGCTCTTCATTTTCCCCCTTACTTTGAGATTTTCAATAGGTGATGCCCCAGGGCAGCTCCACCAAATCCAGTACCCAGCACAGTGAGGACACAACTCCCTCTGCAGCTCCAGAAAAGCAATAGCTTGGCTCTTTCTGATGGATGTGCAGGAATTACAGCAGAGATGCAGGACCACACACTTGCCAGTGTCATCTGGCCAAGTGGGGAAGAGTTTGAAGCTACTCATTTCTCTGACAAGACCCAGGTGGTCAGAGATGTAGAGATGCATTGCAAAAGGATTTGAGGAGTAACAAATTGTAAGGGGAGAAATCCTAACTGAGTACAAAGGAAAGAAGTCTTTGGGTACGGTGATAATGCATGAGCCTGGGAAGGTGGCACTTTAAGGGCATGATTTAGAGGTGACTTGGCACTGGTGGGTTAATGGTTGGGCTAGGTAATCTTAAAGGTCTTTTCCAACCTAAACAGTTCTGTGATTTTATGACAAACAAAATGGCTCCAGCATATTTGCCCAGCAGAAATAATTAAGGTGGAGTGGTGCATGGCCAAAGGAACAGAAGCTGAAGCTGTGACATCCTCCAGTGATAAGTGAGAGACCAGAGTAGCGAGGCTGAAGGATCAAGCACTGCAAGAACCAACAGGAGCATACCAGCAAGCTATGAAAGCTTATGGTGACATCAGCTGCAAGATGAGCCCACATGAGGGGTGGCACAGCACAGTGGGACCCCATTCTGCATGCCACTGCCCCTCTAAGACTGGTCACCACGACATGTCCCCAGAATTGCTGGATATGCTACATCTCTCCATCACCTGCCACCTTGCTTGGCTCATATCAGCCCCAAGCAGGGCAGTCACTGGCTGCAGGGGTCTCTTGAGGCAAGAGGGGAGGCAAGAGAACTCCAGGTGCTGCTCTATGTTCACTGGGTCTGCCTCTCCCCAGCCACCCTCAAGACAGAGGACTTGGCCATGATCCTCTTTTCAGGACCTGGTCTTCACACCACCAACCCCCACAGCAGAGTGAACTGATAAACAACAGCGCTGGGAACAATGGCCCCTGCAAGGCATGAACCACCCAACATCTGCAAAGGATTGGATTTTGCTGGGGTTTGGGGATTTCTGCAAGATTTCTACTCCAGCTGATGGCTCCTGCCTCACGGTGATGTTTCTCCTGTGTCTGGCATGCTAAGCTGCTGTCAGCCAAATGCCCAGACATCTCCAAAACGATTTGCAAATGCTGATGGGAGAAGGGGGAAAGATAACACATGCCAAGAGGTCTCGAACTTTGAGTGATAAGGAAGGATTAGGAGAAGAGGAGCTAATTGCTGTTGCTGGCAGTCCATAGAGCACGGCAAGGTAAATGTTAAAAAGACTAAAAGCCAATTGATTTGGTTTGCATTCAAACAAGACTCATTTAAATGGAGGCATTTCAATGGCAGGGCTGAATTCGTCATCTGCTGGGATGCCTGTGCACCTCCTGAGGGCAAACCAGCTTTAATTTGAGCCTGGTACGCTTCCAGGGCACCCTCACCGGCAACTCAGCCACGCATGTGTGCGTCCTCTGGCTGAGCCTCCTCAGACGTGTGCTACCGACCCTGTCCAAATGTTTAACCGCAAACCCCCCCGAAAGCTAGGCTGGCTGAGGAAAACAGGATCTCTGTCTGGGTCTGGAGGGATGCAGGTGGGAAGTATTGTACTAAGAAGGTAGGAAATGCCTTGTGAAAGAGCATCCCAAGAGTAGCTGGGCACCAGTACAAGCACCAGCAGCTGGCTGCAGCAGGTGTACCTTCACAAAAGCTCTTTCTGCCTTTATTTCCCTCTCCCCTCCAAAAGCACCCAGACCCTCACCACATCAACCTTTCCCCTGCTCTGCAGAAGGATCATCTCACAGGGCTCAGATGCTGGCAGGAGCTGAGGGTGGAGGAAAGCCCTTCCTTGCCGCCTCAATCCCAGCTCCCCCTTGGTCCCTTCCTTCCCTCCACCTCCCATTACTTTTATCAATTCAGCTGCACTAAAAATCCCTTCGGGTGCTTGCTCTAGGAAAAAGCAATGCAGAGCCACTGCCAAGGATTTCACACATAGCAACCACTGAGGCAGCAAGTGTTGTGGCAACTGGATCAACACCCTAAGCATGCAACAGCCTTTCTATCCTGGAAGGCTTTTTCCCCTCTTTTCTTCCCTCTGGCTTTCAGGCAGATGTTAACATTTAGCCACTTCTAAGTATTTTTCATGGCTGATCGATGTCCCCGTGTCCAGTGAGTCACCCCGGGCATGCCCAGGGCTGTGGTTCAGGGATAACACGCTACTGCAAGATGCTTGGGCTCAGGCTTGACCCAAACCAAGCCAATGGGCTCCTCTGGGATGAAGTCAAGACCTCCATCCCAGCAGTCTCCAAAGAGGCTGGGGGACCCTGGGCTGCCCAGTACCTTGGGGTCCATGCGGAGGAAGTTGTGTGGCCCCCGGCTGCTCAGGGTTGAGCGCTTAAAGGTCTTGCTGTGGTGAAAGTGGTAGTAGTCTTCCAAGCTTCCAATCTGAAAGAAAAGAAAAAGGTTTTCTTTAAAAAAAACACTAGTGTTTTCCCATGGTTGTCCCCTCTGTGCAGCCATAATCCCATCCATGCAGGATGCTGCCACTACCGTGGCAAACAGTGCTGGTGGCCACACGATGCGCTGGCACAACACAGCCCAGAAAACCTGGCTATGAATTTTCACCCCTTAAATGCAACCTTGCAAACTGCTTTCCACCAGCTCCAGACCTGAAATAATGAGCTAAAAATGAGCTCAGCAGCTCCAGTGGAGCCAGAAGAGCTGTGCCTCATCCTGCTGCCTCTCCCCACCCCACACTCCAGCTTCACCCCAGAAGGAGGAACAGCCCCATAAGGAGAGGTGGATGAGATCCGTGCTAGCCCTGGGATGCTCCCGGGAAGACAGGGACACAAATGTGCTTAGCCTGGAGTCAGGGAGGGCAGCAGGAGTCATTAAAAATAAAATATTTGCTAACACACCAACCACCCCTCCCAAGGGATGTCCCAGCTTAGAGTCCCTCCCCAGCAGTAAGTGCTGCCTGGGAGCAGAGGCGAGCTGGGGAAGGCTCAGCAAAGCCTCACTCTCCTCTTTTACAAGATTTTGCCCTTTTTTGTCTTGTATGGAGCTGAAACATCCCACATCTGCAGGAAAACACTGTGCCAGACATGCCACCCAGCCAAGCCCCAGGGTGGCTGCAATGCCTCCAGCTCTCCTGTCTCAGCATCTGAAGATGCCACAAATCCTCTTTTTCCATCCCAAAAGCACGGATAATGCCTTGGGGCTATGCAACCAGCCGGGCAATCTCTGCCAGGCACCACATGATGAGCATCCCACAGGGATTCACAACCACAGGGATGGAAATGACCCAAAAGCTGCAGTCACTGGCACACAACTCCCAGGTCACACAGTTTTGGTACCATTTGGACCTCTGTTCTAAATTCCTTTTTCACTGAGGTTGATTTTCTTTCCCCAGAAGCCTTCGATGGTCCAAGAGACAGTGGCCCTGTGCCTGCCTCACAGGACAGGAAGGAGCTATGCTCTAAGCCCCCACCTACCACCCAGAAGCCAAGGTGATGTCCCTGAGATCACATGTGACATCCCTGAGGCCAGAACAGAGCTGGCTGTGACAGGACAGGGAGCAAACAGGTTTGTCCAGATGCTGAAGCAGACAATGACAACATCTTCATCACAGATGAGAGGTGCTAGTCCCTCTTACCAGCATTAAATAGTTCAGAAGTTTTACTTGGCTTTTTATGCCAGAATGGCATTCCATCAGCTTTGCTGCCCTTAAATGTGACTTCTGTCACTTGTTTCCACTCAAGTGCTTTTAAATCCACCTCACCTCCCCCTTTTCCTTTGCATTCCAATATAGATGAGCCCTTTAACACCTCTGTGTAATGCAGTTCCTCATTGCTAACTGCATTTGACTTTTTTTTTAATGGAAGAGCATTTGTTCTCCAACTTCAGGTCAGTCAGCTCAGGGGGTGGCACACGTCTGAGAGTTGGGTTTTCTCCTGCATACAGAACCGGTGAGGCCAGAGCCCTGTGACCATAGCTTTGCGAACCTTGGAGAGCACAGTGGAGCACCCAAGAGGTACATAGCAGGACTTCACCAAAGGCTGAGCCTTCCTTGTTACCTAGACAAGCAATCGCACCTAAAATCTCCTAACCAGTCAGAGGACAGCTGCCCACAATGAAAGGTCCTAGCTTCACCACAGAGGAGGTTGCCACAACTGCAGTTAAAGAGCTCACTCACTCAAAGGCCAGGACCCACACCACACCCACACCGAACAGCAGCTCCAGATACACTCATTCCCTTCCCAGGCACATTTCAAACTATCAACCCTGATGTTTTTTGACATCTAACTTCTGCCAAGAGCATGCACAGGAGGGGCTCATTTCCACAAGGATCGATTTTAATTTTCCCAATTGATTTCCAGGTCTTGGGCTGAAGTTTCAGAGGAAACTTGAGTTTGAGACAACTTGAATCTGCACCTCAAAGAGAATGAGGTGTATTCCTTCCCTGTTAGACAAGAAGTCCTGGCCGGTGCTGCCCAGCTCAGCTGGGATGCAGATGGAGCAAGCCAGAAGCAAAAGGAACAAGTTTTGCACTCTACAAAGTCATCATCACTACACTAAGGGTGTTGATGGCTTCACTTCCAGAAACCCACATGCTAGCCAATGTCATCTGTCCAAACTGGGAAGAGTTTGAAGCTGAAGTTACTCATGACCCCAGTGAGACTTAGATAGTTACAAAGGTGTACAGATACACAGCAAACAAGGTGCAAGGAGAGAAATGCTAACTGGGTGTAAAGAGTAATCTTTTGGGGTAGGGTGGTGACACACAGGCTGGGGAGGTGCTGAGATCTCCATCCTTGGGGAGCTTCAAACCTCACCTGTGGCTCTGTGCAGCCTGCTTTAGCCTCAAAGTTAGCTGGGGAGGTTGGAGACCTTCAGAGGTCTTTGTCACAGGAATTGCTCTAGAGGTATGATCCTTAGCAGAGGTGCAATTGCAAGGGGCTTGGCCACCTCCTGATTTCCTTCTTCACTACCCACTACCCATCCCATTCTTCTCCAAATCCTTGCCACCAGCAAGCCCCCCTCCCCCGCAAGCATTACCAGGACAGGGAGAGGCACCCAGGAGATGCACCTTCAGTAGCACCCAGTTGTCCCCATGCAATGGCAGACGGAGAGAAGCCCAGTGCCTGCCCGGCCTCATTAGGAGCTATTAGTATTGTAAGCATGTTGAAGAGCACTTGTAGCACCAAAGGAGACCTTCTAGGGAGCTGGACACCACCAACACAGCACTAGAGACAGACAGGGCATTGCTGAGCCTGTTTCTTCCCACACCATCATGGCAAAGTCCTCCAGCATGTCACCCAAATCACCCCACTTCTGCAGGCCACGGCTGCATTTGCACTGGTGTCCTCCAGGAGGATGGATCTGACTGGGGACTTCCCTCCTGCAAGCAACACCTGTCCCCGATGACGACAGGGGCTCCTAACACTGAGCTTTTGCCTTTCAAAATGTCCTTCTCAGATGATCATGGCTAGGTTCAGCTCACTAAAGACCAAGCCCAGGGCTGCAATGACACCATTGCTCCAGCATGATGAAAGGAATCCAGGAAAGCTCCAGTTCCAATCCCAAATGAATCCTCTCCACTTCTTGCACTGTAGACGAGGATGGTGAGCCTTCCAAAACTTAGTATTGGACACCAGATAAGGAAACTTAGATTAGTCCTGTTAATGGAACAGGAACAGGTTCATCACCATCCTGGAACTGTGGCAGAGGCACTGCCTGAGGCACCATCACTACACAGCCCTTGCAGTGCCCTGGGCCAGGACCTGCCCCAGCTCGTCCTGCCACAGTGCACCAACAAAGAGCAGCCTGGGGTGTAAAGGCTTTTGCTTTCCTTTAATTGCTGATGGAAATGATTCCTCAGGGGAAAAGTCACTCTGCCACGACCCAGAAGGGTTTAAGGGTGTCTGGATGCACAGGAACTTTTGGGAACAGCTAGCTGGTCATGAGGCAGACACCTCTGTGTGCAAAGCCCAGCAAGCACTTCAGGAGGCACCAAGATCATACTGCTGAGAAAAAGAAGCCACCAAAGCAAGGCTGAGCCTTGCTTATACCTAGCTGGGTTACTCTGACTGTCACCTCTCCTCCTCCCTTGCCATGCTGGGACTCCCAATACTTATCTGCACCCCAACATCTCCCCAGGACAGGGCAATAGCCCCTTAGCAAGGTTTTCCACCAGGTTTGTGCAGTATCAGTCCACCTGGGAGAGCATCTCAGTAGGGATGGTGTCATCCCTAGCAGCTCCACAAGCAGAGGAGACAGTGACCCTCATGGGGTTTGGCATCCAATGAAGCACAGTGCAGCAAATCTATGCACACAGGGAAAGCAGTTCCTCAGGGTCTGGCACTGGACAAGCTCCCCTGAGAAATGTCTGAGGGGCTATGGGGAGCCAAAGAGCTGAAGACAAGACATTGTGAGAAGCTGGGGAAGCTCCAGCAGCCACAAGCTCCCAGCATCCACGGGAAAGGTGGGAGCCAGAACACCCTGATGCAACCACAGAAATATTTCCCTTGCTCTCCAGCCTGCACCATGGTGCCCTGAGGAAAAGACTCAGGGCAGAGGGAGGGATGGGTTCGATGCTTCAGTGAGGACATATCATGACCATGGACCTAATGCCTCCAACATTGCAGGGTCTGGCTCAGGAAAAGAAGGAGGCAGCAGACCAGCAGATGCTCCAGCAGGAAAGAACCACTGCAAAACTCGAAGCAGGAGCTGACGTTGGGCTGATATAAATCAAGTCAGTAGGAAGCACAATTGAGATATTCTCTGGGTGAAATGGGCTAAACATCGAGAAGCATTTTGAGTTGCACAATCTCTATTACTTAGTCCCTTGAGAGAGGCATTTGAATAACAGGAGTGATTTTCTCCAAGGTGAAAGAAGAGCCAAGCACAGCAGGTAGGAGCCAGAGGGGAGACATGAGGGGCTAGCCCCCGTGGGAGTTCACAGACACCAGCGCAGGAAGTGTCCCCGATTCAGCCTCCTTCCCTCCCCCAAAAAAACAGTTTACACAGCACCCTGTGACTTTAATTATAGTTAAAACCAGGGTTGTGATAGAAAGCAAGGTTGTAATTTATAGTCCAGAAGACACCTTGGAAGGAGAACAACCTGAAGTGCCACCCAGTGCTGAGCAGCCAGGTGACGTGGGACCAACCAGCTCCACAGGAGAGGCCGAGGACACCAGCCCACATCTGGCTTTGGAGAGGGGGTGAGGAAATTGAGAGGAAAGGAATGAAAGTCGACTTTAAGCCACCCGTGTGTTGCAGGGGACTGAAAGCAAGAGTTCTCCGCTGTTCTCCAACCTTCCGATAAACCCGGGCCAGGAGTCCAAAGTTTGTTAAATCCACAAATGCAACTTCCCGGGATGGGAGGAACTTGTGCAATCCCCCTGTGTTGGGCGAGGGCACCTCGAGGAGCGGCCGCCGGGACCCGCCGGCACAGGAGGGATGGCACCGCGCCGGGGCCGGGCTGTAAGGAGCAGGACCGAGGCTGCCCGGCCGCCCACCACGGGGCCAAAGAGCTCTGCGGGTATCGCGGCATTGGCCTCTTCCGGACCACTCGGGAAGGATCCCGGGGCCCAGCTCTTCCTGGGGTCCGAGGCAGCTCCCCCGCATCGCCGGCACATCTCCGGTTCCGAGACCCTCGGCATCTTCCCCAGGGCCAAGACTTTCGGCAGCTCCCCGACTTGGAAACTCCCGGTGTAGAGGCTCCCGACAGCTCCCCGGAACCACCCATAGACTGCCGGTGCCGGAACGCCCCGGCAGCTCCCCGGAATCGTCCTTAGACGCCCGGGGCCACTGGAATCCCAGGCAGCTCTCTGTGACATTCCGTCGGCGCCCGATGCCGAGACCTCCGACAACTCTCTGGGACCCCTGGCAGCTCTCCGGAACCCCCCGTAGGCTCAGGGCGACCGGGATCCCTGGCGGCTCTCCGGAACCCCCAGCAGGCTCACGGCGACCGGGACCCGCGGCAACTCCGCAGACCAGGGACACCCCGCAGACTCTCGGTGACGGACCCCCCCCGGCAGCTCACCGAGACCCTCCGCAAGCTTCCTGCTCCCCACGCAGCCCCGACTCCCGGTACCCCGGTGCCCCTTACCTGCCCCAGGCTGATGTACCCGTAGGCTGCGGCAAGGCGGGCGGCCTCGGCGGGCCCCCCACGCACTCTCACGGCCCAGTGGTTGGTGTAGACGGTGCGGGAGGGCTCGGCGGTGGCCCCGCGCCCGGTGAGCGCCAGCAGCAGCGCCAGGGCCAGCAGGCAGAGGCGAACAGGCGGCGGGGCGGCCGCGCTCCCCGGGCCGGGGCCGGCTGCGGCGGGCATGGTGTGCGCTCCGCGGGGCCGGGCTGGGCGGAGCGGGGAGCTGCGCCTTTTAAAGCGGCCCCGGAGCCCGGCGGGGGCGGGGGGATGCTCGATGAAGCGGGGGACGAAGGGGGCGGGGAGGACCCGGACGGGCGCCCGGCGGACGGGGCGGCTCCCGAGAACCCCCGCCCTGCCGCCGGGCATCCCTCCGCTAGTCCTCCTGCAGCCCCACGGCGTGCCCTCTGCTGCTCTCTGGAAACCCCCCTGTACATCTCTGCATCCCCCTTGCTTGCCTCGGTGCAGCTCCCCGGACAACTCCTTGCATGTCCCCTACATGTTCCTAGAGAAACCTCTGCTTCCTCTATGCCCCCACTCCCCCACCCCTCGCCGGGCTCCGGACAACCTCCTGTACCCACCCTCCCCCCCATATCCTCATGCATGTCCCAGTGCTGCTCCCCGGAAACCTTCCTGCATCATGGTGCACTCCCCACCCTGTATGTCCCTGGACGACCCCTTTACCCACCTCTATCCCCCCAGGATGTCCTGATGATGGTCCCCGGAAATCTTGCACCTCCCACTCCTCTCCCTCCGGATAACCCCTGTACCCCCTCGCATCCCCTGCATCAATCCGGACAACATCCTCTACCCACATGCATGTTCAGGTTCTGCTCCCCAGAAACCTCCCTGCACACAGGTGAATCCCGCTCCCCCAGCATGTCTCAGTACCGCTCCTTGGAAATTCCTTTGCATGTCAACCTCCTGTAGTCCCTCTGCACTCTCCCACCCTCCCTGCTTGCCCCGATGCTGCTCCCCCGCATCCTCCTGCATGCCCTGGTACTGCTCTCTGGATTTTCACCCCTGTGTGGTCCTTCGTGCTCCCGCATCCCTCTCTGGCATCCCCCTGGGCAGTGTCTCCTGAATCCCCTCAGGTCTGCTCCTCAGGTATTCCCCTGCATCCCCACCTCCTCAGTCTCCCTCCTCATTGTAGATCTCTCACATTCCCCCTGCATACCCTCAGTCAGCTCCTCACGCATCCCTTTGGAGCTGCCTGCCGCACCCCCTGGGCAGCCAACCCGACCTCCATTCCCACTGCACCTACCCCCTGCATCCCTCCATATGCCCATGGCATATTCCTTGCATCCTGCCCCCCAACACTGCTGCATACCCCTGGGCATCCCCCCTGCACCCCCATGGACTCAGAAGGTAAACACCAGGAGGGTCTTGGGGCAGGAGTTTGGCTGATGGGAAGGATTTGGGGGCAAGCCTGGCCATGTCAGGTGTGGGAGGCACTACGGAGAGCCACGGCCATAGGCAAAAAGGCTGGAGAACTCTCTCTGCCTCCCGTAGACGCCATTTGGGGGACAGCAGAAAGCTCATGAGCTGTTAGAAAAATGGGCTTTGTTGGGGAGAAGGCGGCAGCACATACAAAGAATGGGCTCAGGAGCGGGTCAATGATGCTCTGTTTCACAGCCCTCCCTGCCAGCAGAAAGCTGATAACTGCCTAAACTGAAGCCGTGTTTCACTCGCATCTCATCAGAGCTTCACCTACATCACATCAAAGCTTCACCTGAGCTTCAAAAATGCCCCCACGCAGCCCCTGGGGCTTGCAGAGCCTCAGCTGAGCCGTGCCAGGCATTGTGGCTGCAACCACAGGCTCCAGCCTTGGGGCATCTGCGATTCCTGGAGTGGGTGTCGTCTCTTCTCCAGGTTCACAACAGATTTGGGAGGCATGTGGGGCACAAGCCCCTGCTGGCAATCAAAACACTTTACAAAATGCCCTGGCAGCTGCCCCCAAAGTGCAAACACCTTCCCAAGCCCCAAACAGCTTTGCAAAATCCACCTAAATGCAGCCTCAGGGCAAGCAAGCATTCAGAAAGAGGTGCCAGCAGGGGAGAGGGAGCATTGTATTGGAGGAGGGGGCATCAAGCACATCCTGCATTCCATTGCCAACAGCGGAGCGCAGAAATCATGGTCTCATCGCCATCAGTTCGTGGTGACACTTCGAGTTAATAGGAAAGTCCACCCAGCTCAGCAGCAAGATTAAACCACGGGAAATTTATGGGGAGCATCGGACAGGGCCAAAATCCACCAGCAGCTTCTGCACTGGGCTGGGTCCAGCCCATTGCAGACAGCAAATTCACGGAGAGGGCTAGACAGAGACGAGCCCCAGCGGCAGCAGCAGCCTGGAGCCACACAATTAGAAATATCAGCAAAATGAGGATTTGGAAGGTTTCTGTGTGCCAACAGAGAGCTGGCACCAAGGATGGGACAATTTGCTGCCACAGGCGAAGGGGAGTTAGGTGGCTCTGCACCCACCATAAGCTGTTGCTCATGGTAATCACTGCAGGCATCAGCCATGGCATGCAGGGATGCTGGAGCCATGTGCCCACATCAGAGCTCATCATGCCAGGCATCCCGGCAAGGCCACCCCATGTGCTGCCCGGGCAGAAGCAATGGGCTTGTGCGTGGCCATTTCTTCTGATTAAGCAGTGAAGGATGGTTTCCATTAGCACAAGCACACTGCGAATCAAATCCTCGTTTCCCATCTCCTTCATGGGTTTTTCTTTGAGTTTCCTGTTGGCTGAGGTGTGTGAGATGGATGAGCAGGGCTGGAGGGTGCTGGGTGTGCAACACACGTTGAGAGAAATGCAGAGCCAGAGAAAAGGTGAGTACAGATTAAACAAATCCAACCCCCATCTCCATCCACCTCACTCTGCCAGGGAAGGTCTGCAGGGGCTCCAAAAGAGGGAAGAAATTTCACCATGGGGAGCAAAAAAAGGAGGAATAGGCTACAGCTGTGGTGGGGAGGTTTAGGGTTTGATGATGGGAAAAGCTTTCTGATGGCAGAGAGTGAAGATGGGAAAGAAGCAGTCTAGAGGCAATGCAAAACTCCATTGCCCCTGCATTAGGTGATTAAAAATGGGCAAATCCCTGGAATACTGAGCCAGATCCGTGCCCAGGAGCACTCTGCATCCCACAGCAACAGCCCCACGAGCAACAAAGCCCAGCAGCATCCTGCATCCCAAACCAAATTACCACTTCTTATGTATCAGACGGACAGATAGTTACTGGTGCCAGTAAAACCTTGTGCCCCATCGTGAGTCTGGCAGTGTTCAGCCTTGCCCCAGCACCGACTGCAGTGCTGGGCTTTACATTTCAGTGTCTCTCCTTGTTCCCACACCACTCCTGCCCCAAATCCCACCGTCATGATTTCAAAATTGCCACATCCTGGATGGCAATTTTCCCAGCCAAGCCCACAGGATTTACCTGGAGCACCAGGAAAACCAGACTTTGGCCCCACATGCTTTGCAATGAATGCTGACTGGGGCAGGGGCTCCTTTTTTAAGTCTTTTCCTGGGATTATTTGAAAACCAGGAGAATTACTGCGGGAAGGGGGAGATGCAATAAAATCTGCGAGCCAAGCGGTTAAACAGAAGCCGCTGCAAAGACAGCACGGGAAGAGGCACTGCTGAACTGGGAACGTTTAGACCCTGCTGAATAAAATTTATAATAATCCTGGCGTTTTTATATCTGCCCATGAATTACAGTTAAAAACCCCAGCCTGTGCCATGCTCCTGGCTTCCTACAGCAGAGAGAATACGGCTAGGAGCTGCCTGAACGAGGGAGAAAGCCATTTAAATGCTGTCTCTTTGAAAACTGAGCCCTTCTGTGTCTTTTTAAGGCAAGTTCAGAAAAGGAAAGTGCAAAATAACACCCGAAAGAGGCTATTTTTTGCAGAGGAGGGCTGGCAGGGCTGGCACTGAGCTGCCTGCCCTGAGCAGGGGGACTATCGCCCTGTCCTTGCAGTGGCTGTGGGGCTGGCAGAGGGAGCCGGGCCGCAGGAGCTGTGCCCCTGTGTGCTGAAGTGCCAGAAGCTGAGCAAACAAAAGCCATTTTGCAAACTCGCACAGCCCAGAGGTGCCGCCAGGGTGGCAGGATGGGATGGCCACTCAGCTGGGGGGATACTGACCAGACAGACCCCCAGTGTGGCCAGCGGGAACTGCTCGATGGAACCCCACAGGGGCCTGGGCGTGGGAGCTGGGCTTTTATCTTTTGCGTGATGAGTGCCTGGCGACGTGGAGATTACAGCAACAATCAGGTTAAAACCCATTTATCTGACCCAAGTGGGGCCCGTGTGTGTCCCAGGGACGCACCGAGGCGGGAGCAGTGCCATGGCAATGCTGGTGGCTGCAAACCTGCCTGGCACAGCCCAGCCAGGCAGCTGCCTCCCATGGTTAATAAAGACTGTGTGGTGATTAAAGCAGCGCACCTGGAAATGGCTCTTTCTGTAGCTCCCAGGCTTAACCAAATGAGTGAAATTTGCACTGGCATCATTAAAATGCTGTGGTTCAGGATTCGGGCTGCACCAGGGAGTTCCTCTGCAGCTTGACTCTCCAGTGAGAGCCCATGTGGAAAAACCCTGTCTGGCTCCGACTCCAGCCTCTGCATGGCTCCAACGCTGCCTAACCAGACCTCTTGCCATCATGGTGTCCATTAAAATCAGCCCATTAACCAGTTCACTAACATCAGCCTTCAAACCTGTCTGGCAGCCTCCAGTATCCTTCTGCAGGCACCCCAGCTTGCTCCCAGCACACACGGCAGTGACGGCAAAGCATGGAACTCTCCACCACTGTCACTGTTGCCATCCAAGGGCTTGGAAATCTGACAGAGGAATCAGTGCTTTGCACTTGACACCTCTCCAACAATCTCTTTTTGTTCTCTGCTTGTCCTTTTAGGTGTTAAAATAAGCCCTTGCTAGCAACCAGACAGTTTGGTTTTGGTAAAATCCTGCGCATGAATGAGCTGCCCATGAAGCTTGCCAGAAGAAACTCAGATTCGGAGCAGCCACGAAGTAGCACCCCCATGGCTGGTGTGTCACAGGCACTGGCAATGCCACCACTGCTGGCACTGCTCAGCAGCTTTGCAGCTGAGGAATCCTTGGGTGAATTCCCAGGAGATTTGTGGTCAATTTAAAAAAAAAAATGCCCCTGCTTTTTGCTTTCCTTCCTAAATCTGGATTAAGTTGTTTTCAGAGCAAAGAGGTGAAGCCAAATGTGATGGAGAGGAAGAAGGAGATGTCGTGGAGGAGGGTAAGGGAGGTGAGGGACAAGCAGCAGCTCTATTGCTGGTGCTCAGCCTTGACAGTGCCAACCCATGAATGGAGAAAAGCATCTCAGAACACCCAAAACACACGCTCTAGAAATCTCCACTCCCTGACACTTACTGGTCTGAAATGGGGAGAGTTATGGAGAAAAAAAGGACTCCTACCAAGGTGGAAGAGGTTGCCCAGGGAGGTGGTTGAGGCCTCTTCTCTGGAGACATTCAAGGTGAGGCTCGATGGGGCCCTGGGTGCCCTGGTCTAGTGGAAATGTCCCTCCTGACTGCAGGGGGCCCAGGCTGGATGACCTATAGAGATCTCTTCTGGCCTAGGCCATTCTAGGATTCTGTGAAAGTCCTGGGGATGACCGAGGAGGGATGTGCTAATGGTTTGCTACCATCCAGCATCAGTTACAGAGACTGAAGACAGTGGCAAAAGGGATTTAAACTGCAGATTAGAGAGGCCACCTGACTGCACTGACACACTCCGGGTATGAGAGCAGAGCATCCCCAGCACTGTAATTAGACCAACATCTGCCCGGCGATGGCCAGGGCTTGCGCAGTCGCTCTGCTGCTCCAGGTTAGGTTGGAGATCTCCTGCAGGCTCCTCCTGTTCTGCTTTTCTGCAATTTTAGAGAAATTTGAATTTTTTTAACCTTTTTTTTTCCCTATCTAATACATTCCTCCTCTCTGGATAGATTAAATCTTGATTGTCAGGAACCAGCGCAGCAGGCAAGATTTCCCAGACTAGTCAAAATGTCATCCTGGTAAAAATGTTGGCAATAAAAACTAAAAAGAAAAGGCCCACTATGGACTCAGGCCTGTAAAAATATCCAAAAGATGGATCTGGAAGTTTAGAAACAATTGAAGCTCAGCAGCAGCAGGACACCCCAGAGACTGCTGGGCCCAGCACAGACATTCACAGAGGAGGGGTGAAAAAAAAAATCGATAAGTTAAAAAAGAATTGCCTGTGTGCTCAGTCTTGAATGAAAAGGGAACAAACCCAGGCTTTTCCAGCCATCTCAAATGGCTTTGGGGGTTTACAGTCTTTTGGAAATTAGAGCAAGCAAGGAAATGTCCAAGCGAGGGGTGGGGGGATAGTGAGGCATCTAGTGGGGCAGCAGCAGGGCTATCCAGGCTCCCACCTACTTGTGTTTTGGGATATTTGGGGTGCAAGATTGATTATCCCTAAGGAGAAGGTGCTGGCATGAAGAGGGGTCTCCCAAGGGTACAGCTTGGTGGCACCACCCCACTTGAAACCACAAATAAGGTAGGAATCCTTCCTCTTCCTTTCCTACTTCCCCACTGCCATCCTGCTTCATCCAAGAGCACCGTACTGGGGAAAAGCACCAGAGCCAAGCAGGAACTGGTAATAAACCCAGGCCAACCCAACCCCACCCTGGGCTAGTAGGTCTTGGAAGAGCCGGTTACACCAGCACCGTGCAGGCACTGTGTCATCACCGTGTGGGGAGAGCATATTTTGGGTGGCCCTCGGAAGGAAGGGCAGCCATTACTGCTAGGGGAGCAGCTCCAGGGCTGGAGCTGGGCTTGAGAACTGGACTCCTCTGAGGGCTGGGGCTTGCTGGGCAGAGATGATCATTGTCTCCTCTCTGTGTGATGGCTTTGTCAAACCAAATGCAACTCTGTTACTTCATCCCTAGGTCAGGTGATGTTCCAAGGACCTGGCTGTGACCAACACAGGATCATAAAAATCATAGAATAAAATCAGATAGTGGTTTAGGTGGGAAGAGACATTTAAAGGTCATCTAATCCACCTCCCCCTGCAGTCAGCAGGGACATCTGCAAGCAGAGCAGGTTGCTCAGAGCCCCAGACAACCCGACCTGGAACAGTTCCAGAGATGGGCAACCTGGGCCAGTTTCTCACCACCTTCAGCATCAAAAATGCCTTCCTTCTGTCTAATCTGACTCTCTCCCCTTTTTGATTAAAACCATCTCCCCTTGTCCTGTCACTACAGGTCCTGATCAAAAGCTTGTCCCCACCAGTCACCGGAGAGCCGCGCACTGCATTGTCACTCCCCAGCAAACCCCTTGCACTGGAGCAAGCTCTGGGAACAGGAACACGAAGGGAGCAAGAGCAGCCTGGGGGTGGAGAGATGCAAAGCTCAAATCAGCAGCGATTTCAAAATAAGCAGCCCAGGGAAAACAGAGTGTGGCCGTGCCCAGGCTGTCATTTATGCCAATTAAACGAAAAAAACTTGGGCTGGCACGAGGGAGAGCTGCCTGGTATTTCCTGAAAAGGGCGTGGGGAGCATCCTTGGAAAGCTTTCCCTGCACAATCTGCTTGCTGTTTCCAGAAAAATAAAGTTTGCTGTGACCCACCTGTCCTCGAAAAGCAGCTATTTAAGGCCGGAACATGGTCAGCCTGGAGTCAGTGGCTAGGTCTGTCCTGACTGCAGAGCAGCTGGCACCTTTGCCAGGCTCTGGGGTTTGGCTCTCTACCTGCAGCTCTTGAATTGGTGCAAAATGCCTTGGGAAAAAAATATGCAGGAGAGCTACCCAGGCACCCAGCACTGCCAGCTAAAGGTGCTTCCCGCTCCAGCTTTCTGCTGGTGGCTATTAAACTGCTATGCCAGCTCCCTTAGCTGTGCCTGGCAGCGCCAGCACAAGGCAAGATGGGGCCAGGAGGGAGTTTTCTTCACCGCCTCAGATTTTGTGGGTATTTGGGCTCAAGCTGGGAACCTGGGGAGTCAGAGCCTAGCAGGCAGCAGCTTTGGGGGTTGCTGGAGGAACAGCTGTGGGAGTAGTGGGTGAGTGCATCCCCACGGGGCATCTCAGCTGCCGCTCCAGTGGGAAGGGACAGGTTTTGGCAGCGCAGGGGGTGTCCTGTCCCCCCTGTCCACACATCCCCCAGCGAGCCAGGGCTCGGACTCGCTCCGAATCGCAGCGGCAGGGCATGCTCGGGGTTCACCGAGGGTGTTCCTGGAGGTTTCGGCAGCCTAACGAGCCCTGCCAAAGCTGCGAGAGAGCTCACCTTTGGCACGCCCTTCCAAAGCGCAGGGGGGAGCTGGAAAATAAACATCAGCCCACGGCTTGGGTGGGTTCTCTCCTGTCTGAGCTCTGCTCAGAAGCTGCAGCCAAGCCGTGCTTGGGCGGTCAAAGCAGATCCAGCTCCTGGCCGGACTGAAGAGAAGCAGCTCCACCTAGGCAGGGACTGGTGCTAAAGCAGCGCCGACCTCTACACCGCTTCAGGCAGCAACCAACCATCATCTGTGACGGCGATCACGTCTCGTCTGCTGTTGAAGCTGGGCTTTAAGCCAACACAGAGGTCCCAGATTTTTGGGTCAGTTTGAGGTGAGAATGTAAACTTTTTCTTCTCCTCATCTGAAATAGACACACAGAGTATTTATCTTCTTTCCCAGTGAAGCTGGAAGATTTGGGGCAAAATCACGTTTTCAACAAATATCTGCTTGCATCCTTGAAAGGTACCCGAGACCCATAGAGGGAGGGAATCCTGCAAGACACTCCACAGCAATAAAAAGCTTTCCAAGGTAGGAAATCACCCTTAAATACAGTCAAAGGTGAAACAGCATTTTATGAAGCCCTGGGAGGGTCTGGATTAGTCCCATAGTAATCAGCATCAGCTGCTGGTGAGGAATTTCAGTTTCATTCCAGAAAAGAGCAGGGAAGATGATTAACCTGGTCTTGTTTTGAAAGACACTTATTAGCTCTTCTCAAACACAATCAGACTTCAAACTTATGTGAGATGTCCAACAGGATTTTGAGTACACACAAAAGTTTTCAAATGTGGGGAGAACAGATCCCAGCCAGGCTCCGAGTGTTACAGCAGACACTGCTAATGGATCTGGTAAGGGGGCATCTGGTAAGAAGGATTACAGCTAATGGATCTGGTAAGGGGGCATCTGGTAAGAAGCTGCAGTTTCTTTTCAGCTTTGTCAGTTAAATGCTTATTATTGATCAATTAGGCAGAAATCAATCTGGCTTTAAGCGATATCTGATGAACTGGGTCCTGCAGATCAACCTTGGTTGTTAACTGCGGGAAAGAAACAGCTTCTCCCCACCCCGGCATTCCCCAGGGTGCTTGGTTAAGGCAGGGTTTGTGCCCACCTTGCCAAAGAAAAATCCCCTTTTCTTTCACCACTGGCACTCTTCTGGAGGAAACACATCCCAAGGACCCACCCAGGCACAGCAAAACCTTTCGGAAATGGGAAGGAAATGAAGGAAAAGGGGAAAATTAGCCACGCACAGAGGGTGGCTTCTTCCCCACTCCCGGCTCAGGAGGCTGCTGCTGTCCAGCACACACTGGGCCATGCTCATTCATAGGCTTTTCCAAATATTATCCCAATATTTTCTTTCAGTTCCCAGATAAATGGGCCTCTTCAGCAGGCTTTAAGCCCTCTCTGTTTCAACATTTTCTTTGAGGCAGCAGAGGAAGCGGTTGGATTACCGGTTCAGGGCTGAGCTGCAAGGGGGTTTCCACCACAAAATAGGGGCAGTGTTGTTTTTTTCCCTTGTCCCATCAGGAAATGTGAAGGAGGCCACTTTGCCCCTTGATCTTCCTTTCTTTCTGCCTTCTCTCCCATGCCACAGTCTGTCTTTCTCATGCTTTCCTATGGTCTTCACAGATTTCTGAGCATGTTTGCAGCTTTCCAGCTCCATTCAGCAAGGGCACTTTGCAGCCTGACCTAAGATGTGCTTCCTCTGCCTTGCTAATTGGTGCCTGAGGTTAAACAGCACAAATAAACCCCTCACCCCAGCCCCCTCCCCCCCCTCCCCGTTAATCCAAAGGGTGTTTCCTTGCAGTTGCTTTTGTCCTGGCATCTCCAACAAGCTCTGAATTTTCTGAGATGAGACAGAGGTAATTTTCAAGCCCGGTGGGACATGACTGACACCAGCCTGCTCCCAGCCCAGTTTGTCATTGCAAGCAGAGCAGATCACTGGGCAGAGGGGCATAGCTGGGTGTGATGTTCCACAGCACCCTGTGGGTGAGTGGGAATGCAGACTATCCCCCTGCTGAGCATCCTCTGAGCCATGGAGAAGCTCCAGAGGACCCCATATCCATCCCATGGGGCTGGGACAGCAAAGCCACAGTACCCAAGGGAGCCAAGGAAAGTGTTCGTGCAACAGTCTGGAGGTTGCAGGGCCAGGGAAAAAATATAGAATCACAAAATGCTTTGGGCTGGAAAAGACCTTGAAGAACATCCACTCTGAGTGCTAAATACTGCCAACTCTGCCACTAAACCATGTCCCTCAGCACCACATCTACATGGCTTTTAAATCCTTCCAAGTATGGGGACTCCACCACCTCCCTGGGCAACCTGTTCCAGGGATTGACAACTCTTTGGGGGAATTGTTCCTCGTGTCCAACCTAACCCTCCCCTGGAACAACCTGAGGTCAATTCCTCTCGACCTATCAGCTGTTCCCTGGGAGAAGAGACCAATCCCCACTTGTTTCTAAACTCCTTTCAAGGAGCTGTAGAGAGCCAGGTCTCCCCTCAGCCTCCTTTTCTCCAGGCTAAACAACTCCAGTTCCCTCAGCCACTCTTCACCAGACCTATTTTCCAGGGCCTTCAACAGCTTTGTTGCCCTTCTCTGAACATGTTCCAGCACCTCAATGCCCTTCTTGTAGTGAAGGCTCCAAAACTGAACCAAATATTTGAGGTGCAGCCTCAACAGTGCTGAGCACAGATGACTGTGGTCCTGCTGGCCACATTGTGGTTGATATAGGGCAGGGTGCTGCTGGCCTACTTGGTCACCTGGGCACACTGAATGACAGGAGAGGACAGGTAAAAGCCAAAACCCAGTGCAAAGAGCCACTGCTTTGCACTGGCTGGACAGGGTGAACAGCCCTTGGCCACGGGAACACATTGGGTGCAAAGCTGTTCATGGCTCTGGGGAGGAACAGGGTGAACAAGTGGAAGGAAACTGAATTGTGGCTCTGGGGATCCTCGATAGGCTGGAGAAGGGCAAATGGAGACTTGGTATGGGTGGCCATCACTTAAAGCTTTTACTAGCTTCATACTCTGCCCTAAACATCTCCAGATGGTCCTTACTGAGTCTAGGGGTCAAGGGAGATGGTGCTGCCCAGGCACTGAGACACAGGGCTCCATGGGAATATATCCTTGGGAAATGCCACTGATAAGGACCCCAACCCCCTGATATGCTCAGAGGGATGGGACAAGCTCGGTCACTAAAGACCAGGATCTGGTCTTGTCCTTCATCCCCAGATGGGTTTCCAGTGCTGGAGGGGGAGGTATCCCCTTTTCCAGAGTTGCAGGATGGGACATGAAGAGGCAAACACCCCCAAGGCACACGAGGTCCCGTGGTGGTCCTTGCCCATCCTCCGGAGCTTTTCGAGTGCTGCAGGAGCTCGTTTTCCTTTCATCGTTCATTCACCACTCCGTCGGGGCCAGGGCCGTGTTGCGGGTGTCCGGTGCAGCCTGGGGGTGTCGGGAGGGCAGCCCGGCGGGACCGCAGCCTGCCCCCTCCCCGCCACCCCGAGCAGCCGGTGCGCAGGGCCGGCACTAGGTGGGGATGGCATCACACAGCCGCGCTCGGCACCCTGCTCGGCCCGGGAGGAAGGGCAGGAGGAAGGGCAGGGTGTCGGCTGCAGGCTGGGCTGCTGTGGCAGCTCTGCGCGGGCAGCTGCGGTCTCTGGTGGATGCAAAATACCGCTGGGCTGAAGAGAAAGGCTGCCAGGGAGGGATGAGGTGTGAGATGCGGAGAGCAGCGTGGCAGGGATGTGGGCAGCAGTGTGTAAAGGATGTTGAAGGTAGAACGGCAAGGATGTGGGCAGCAGCGTGGCAGTGCTGTTTGAGGTAGCATGGCAGGCATGTGGGCAGCAGCACGGCAAGGATGTCTGAGGTAGCATGGCAGGCATGTGGGCAGCAGCGTGGCAGGGATGTTGGAGGCAGCTCCGACAAAGCATAACTGGGCAGATTACACCCACACCCCCAATTTCCCCGAGTAATAAACTTGCAGGTTGCCTCCCCAGGCACTCACTGGGGACTCTGATCTCCCCCAGTGCAGCCTTCCCCCAGCAGCAGGACATAAGTTTCCTGCTTGCTGCAGTTTTCAAAGCTATTTAATGATTTCTGGCAAATTTGGAAGTCAAAGAAGAAGCTGGGTTGGAAATGTCAACAATTCTGGGACTCTCCAGAATTCAAGTTTTAAGGAAGGGGTTAACTGACCTGCAAACACAAACTTTGTACTTCTTGTCAAATTGACTGTCCTGGGGTGACCTAAACCCAGAACAATTAGGGGAGTTTTCATTTCTTTTTATATTGGGTAGTTTCACTTTAATCTGAATCAATTTCCCCCTCCCCTTCATATTCTCCAGATCCACCACAAAGTGAAAAATCCCTTCTCACCTTGCAGGACGTAGCCTTCCCAGGCAAGGCCATCTGCTCAGCAACAATACCAAACAAGCTTCCCACAACGCCCCCTGCAAATTCAGCCACAAATACCCACCCACATCCATGACAAATTTGATTCACCTGCACCAATTTCCAGCTAAGTCCATGATTAGGCATCATCACAATCATCATCAGCTGTCCAGGCCACAGTGGGTTGACCATCCTTAGGTATCACCTCAGATCCATATTCCGTTTGAGATGCATCTGCCCTGATTTGCTGCTGCAGGTTTCTTGGTCTGAGGAGACAGACTTGGAGGTGCTGGTGGACAAGAAGCTCAACATGAGCCAGCAGTGTGCACTTGCAGCCCGGAAGGCCAACCAGACCCTGGGCTGCATCAGGAGAAGTGTGGCCAGCAGGTGGAGGGAGGTGATTCTCCCCCCCTACTTCACTCTGGTGAGACCCCACCTGGAGTACTGAACCCAGTTCTGGAGCCCATATTACAGGAGAGATGTGGAGATGCTGAAGTGTGTCTAGAGAAGGGCCACGAGGATGATCAGAGGGCTGGAGCACCTCTGCTATGAGGACAGACTAAAAGAGTTGGGGCTGTTCAGTCTGGAGAAGAGAAGGCTCTGAGGTGACCTTCTTGTGGCCCTCCAGTGTCTGAAGAGGATCTACAAAGAAGCTGGGGAAGGATTTTTTAGGCTCTCAGGGAGTGACAGGACTAGGGGGAATGGAGCAAAGCTGAAGGTGGGGAGATTCAGACTGGATGTGAGGGGGAAGTTCTTCAGCATAAGAGTGGTGAGAGCCTGGAATGGGTTGCTCAGGGAGGTGGTTGAGGCCCCATCCCTGGAGGTGTTTAAGGCCAGGCTGGATGAGGCTTTGGCCAGCCTGATCTAAGGTAGGGTGTCCCTGGCCATGGCAGGGGGGTGGAACTAGATGATCCCTGTGGCCCCTTCCAACCCTGGCTGATTCTATGATTCTATGGTTCTAGGCATCACTGCCTAGGTCTGTTCCTCCCTTGTAGCTGACACAGTGACTTAGTAGCCCAGCTAAAATGAAGCATCCTACAGCCAGAGGTGGGATGGTGCAGCTCAGGTCATACACAACCCTAGAATAATAAAATAGTAATAATTACAATGACCACAAACTAGTTGCATTTTGAAATTCAAACTTCCTCTGGTATTTCTGCAAGAGCTCTGGAGGAAGGTTGGGTGATGCTGGTGGCCAAGGGCCATTGAGGCTTTGAGAGGCTTGTATGAAAATGGTTTTTGCCACAGAGACTTCCCTTGGGTTTTGTTGTTGTTTTGGGTTTGGTTTGTGGATTTTTTGGTGACAAGCAGTAGCTTGAACTGTATTTGGATGGTACCAGTGGAAAGGCCTCTGTAGTCCTGTATTTGCTTCCAATAGCCAGGGTTTTTGCATCACTGGCCTCGGGTGACTCCATATGAAGCAGCTTAGCCACTTGCCCTTCAAGCAATGTATCTGCCCAAATCCATGCTCACAACAGAAAGGGTAGCTCAGACTCAGTCAATGGGGTCTGTGCCCTTGAACTAGGGGCAAAGGAAGACAATATCACTAGGACAGGAGCAGAAATCAGAACACTGATCTGAACATAACTGTCAACCCCTTCTGCTCCTTTGTGTTCCCCATATGCTCATCCAAATGCCAGAGGACAACTCCATGGCTGATTGCTGTGGAAGTCGTCAGTCCCCAAAACCTGCAGGACCCTGCATGCTCAGGGACAGTTGACAGATCCTTGGCTGCTGCCCAGCTAGAGAGCACAGAGGGTACCTACCAGCTTCAGAAATGGTGCTGGGCACAACCAAGAGCAGAATTTGGCCCCAGGAATCAAGCAAGGATGGACATGCAGGGCCCTGAAAGCAAGAGCGTGCCCAGCAGCATCACTTTACTTGGGGTCATCAGTGCTGGGTTACACCTCTCTGAGGGTTTGCTTCTTGCCATAGCAAAAAAAACCCAGGTCCTGAGGGATAATTTAATCAATATATTACATAAATATATAATATATATCAGATATATTTATCTATCTCTATAGGTATATAATGTATATACATTTCTATATCTATCTTTATCTCTATCTATCTGTATCTCCAAGTAGCTCCAGAAAGACCCCACTGGCTGCATACATTGCACAGAGGAAAGCTGGTGGCTGTGATGCCCACAGAGATGCTGTCTTCCCTTAAACTCAGCCAGAAAAATCCTCTAGCACATCTGGTGCTGCAGCAGAGGGGTTTTGAGGAGCAACTCTGTCTATATGGAGCAGATAACCAGTGGGAGACTGGAGCTGGGACTTAGGAAGTGATTCCCCCCAAGCTCAGGCCAGTTGAAAGCCCAGCAAGCACTAACATTAACAAACAGTCAGTGTGTTTATATCCCACCTTCCTGCCAGAGTAGCAGAGACAGGGGGTTATTTTTGGCATATTTTGTCACTGCCAGAGATGTCAGTGAAGGTCAGGAACAGCACAGAACTGGGAAAGCCCAGAGGTAACTGCCTCAGACATGGGGTGATGCAATGAAGGATGCAGGAACCTACTGCCTACGTCTGCAGGACATGAGGCATGTGCCTGGCTGTGAAGGACCTGGGAATTAAAAGCAGCATGGACTCAAATAGTTCTTCCAAAGCACCTCACATACTTTCCTTCACTCCATGCAGCAATGGAGCTGGAGAACCACCCTGAACTCCCACTCACCACGTGCTTCATCTCTTCCCACCCACAGAATCCCAGCATGATGGGGGATGAAAGGGAGCTCTGGAAATCATCTAGTCTATGCCCCTTGCTAAACCAGGGTGACTCAGAGCAGATTGCCTGGGATGATGGCCAGGAGGGGTTTGAATATTGTCTTGATGGCCACTTCACAGGCACTGGCAGTGATGGTCCATCAGCATCAGACACCTCTTCTATCCCACACCTGCTGTCTCTCAGCAGGATTCACTTGTAATGGTGAGTTTCAACAGAACTGAAGAAGAAAGCAGAAAGCAGAAAGCTGCATTGCTCGTTGCCCACTTGCCATCATGCCACAGGGCCTGGCCATCTTCAGCTAACTCACTGCCGCTTTTAAGGTTATTTAAACCACCCATCTCCCCCATTTTGTCCCAGCGAGTTACCTCCTTGCCCATGGCTTTGGATCTGCTTCGTCCACCTGCGAGCCCAGGCTGGAGTTTCTGACCTGTGGTGGCACATTCAGGTGTCCTCTGCAGCAGGACAAAACCAGCAAGATCAGCAAAGAGAAGAGAGGAGTCCTTGCAAGCGCTCCCAGGCTGATGGCTTCAGCAGATAGCTGGGGCTTTTCTTTCAAGCATGTAACTAAACCACAGAGCATGAGTGGCAGGTTTGATAGGGCAGAAGCTCAGCCTAGTATCAGCCAAGAGGAAAACAGGTAAAACCAGGACCTTGGCAGGTCAGGAGCTACCCAGCAAAATCCAAACCAGGCATGTGAACTCAAACTCCCCCCACTGCAGCAGGGAGCATGGCTGGAAGCAGCATCATTTCACATGGCTTGTCCATAAAACACGAAATTTAAGCCCAGAAGGCAGGCAGGGAGGTGAGGAGAACCCTTCTTCCATGTTAATCCACATCTATGGTCTCCTATCTCCTTCAGCCTTTGCTGCTGCTGATTGCCCATGCATCACCTGAGGATGGGACCACCTCCAATCTCTCACCTAGCAGAAGCAGTTTAGAGGACTGCACTCCACTTGAGAAGTGGTTTATCCCTATAACCATGCTGCAGTAGTGAGGAGAAGGTGCTATGAGCTCTAGCTGGCATCAAGAGCCTGAATTCAGCCTTACTTTTAGGCATTCACCCAGACCCAGCACTTTCTCTGCTCCTCTTTATTTTAATTCCAATCAACAAGATTACATTAAGAGCATCCACATTTGCTGTGCATGTGAAGGGGCTGAGGATTTCTCATCCAGTTGAGGTCAGGTGCCCCATGGCCACTCTGAGCTCCCAGGCTCTCCGTCGTGTCCACCTCCTCCTCCGTGCTGCTGAGCAGATAGCAGTGTGGTTGTGATAATGAGCATCTGCCCTTCTAGCCCTGCTCAAAGCATGTAATGAAGCCAGGCATTAATGAACTTGGCTTCATGGCACCCAGAAGATTGCTTATTGCCTTTTGAGGTGGAGGGAAAACAAGGCAGGAGCAAATGGAGTGGCTGATGCTGGCCACGAGGTACCTTGGGCTGGAAGCAGGAGCCAGAGCTCCCTGCCTGGAGCAGGGAAAGGATGGCAGGTAGACACGAGGGCAACCACAGCTCTCTCATGTGGTGCCTGTGGCTGGAGAGACAGGTTTGCCCACATCTGAGAGGACAGGGGGACCTCCACCCATCTTGGTCCCAACTCAGCTCCAAGTGACTTCGAGGAAGCTGTGTCTCTGCAGACAGAGCTCCTGACCCCTTGCCCCCTGAATTTTGCTAAATCCCAAGTGCAGCCAGCAAGGTGCAGAGCAGAAGGCCTCACAGGTCCCTCCTGCAGAGGAGCTTCCTCCATGTTGTGACTCACCAGCCCAACTGCCTGCCTCTCACTCACGACTCTGTTTCACTTTGCTGGAGCAGAACTGCACCACCTCTTCTCAATAAAGAAGACAACCGTCTGGTAACACATCCCACCTCAGCTGCAGCTGCATGTCTGACACCTCTCCCCATAGCATTTTTGGACCAGCCTCCACGTTCTGATGCAATGAGCATCCTCTTGCAGACGCCAGTGTGATGGTTTGGGAGTTACCTGCCCCCCAACTCTTAAGAAATCACCCAGACTAGACTCAGCCGAGCTGTAAATTAAGGAATGAAGCTTTATATTTACAGCTTAGCACAAGATACAAGCAGGTATCTACAGTATCTACAGCTATAGACAGAAACAGACAAGTTTAAAAGTAATACAGAAACCTCCCAGAAACCAGAGTCCCCAGGAGGAGCTCCCAGCCACCCTTCCGCCTCCTTTCCACCCCTCTACCTTATCCCAGACTTTGCCTTACATTCAAGGTGAGATTGGAGAAATGGCCAGGGGGGTTAGGAAGCAGACAGGTTAGTTACACAGACAGCAGGTTAGGGAGAGAAGGGAGGCAGCCAGAGCCAGAGAGAGCAACTGTGTTATCTATGTTTATGTTCTTGTTTATATACATCTCAGCGAGCCTATGAGTGAAGTAGACATCAGCACTGTTTCCTTTTCACAGCCTATCATCTAATTCCTCTCTCTGAAATATCTCATCTAGGCTCAAACCAGCACAACCAGCCCTCCCCACCCTGGCTGCTCTTGCTGATGGGGTCCCGGCGGCTCTCTCTGGGCCTGCCTGCAAGGGTGAGGAGAGCAGTGAAGTGCCGAGGAGGCAGCCCATCACAGCACAGGTGTCCTCACACGCATCTTGGTGTCACACTGAAAATGTTCTTCAGTTTTTCACTGATTAGAGTTTCCCGGGAAAAGTCGGACCCATGGCCCACACCCTGTCTGCCACACCAGAGGTTTCCCCTCACCTCCCACCGCCCTGCCAGGAAAACAGAGACTACTGAGCATTCCTGGTACTTTAAGGGCTTTTTTGGTCATTTTAAAAGCCTGGCTAAAGTATCATCTTCTCTCAATAATTCATTTTGTGATGGCTGCCACCATCCTGGAGTCGAGCTCAGCACTGCACGCCCTGCCTTGCTCTCACACACGCCCACCAGAGAAGGCTGGGGTGGAGCTGGGATGCTCCCACTTCCCAAAACCTCATTTTGATGGCCTGGAAAATTAAACAAAGAAAATATGTTTTTCAGCCCAGCTCTTAACCTGGCGTTAGGCAGCAGAGAGCTAACCCTGGCTTGCTGACAACTCTGAATGACAATGGCCAGCCTCAATTTTTTGCTCAAATCTTTACGAGGTGCCTGTTGTGCACGTAAAGGAGAAAGCTGAGGGATGCTCACAAACCCCTGGCACTGGCTAGGCCCCTCCATGCCACCGCCAGTGCTTGTAGCAGCATTTTCTTTGCCCAGTTTGGCTTTCAACCATGGAGGAGGAGCAGGGGAGGCCACAGAAGATGTTTACACAACACCGGGATCATCTCAGCGAGACCAGAGCATTTGCCAAACCCGAAGCTAAGCTGATACGAAGGAGATCCCATCAGGGTGTTTTTGCTAATTGCCACTAATAATTATTTGCTTGTAGTTGCTTTTAGGAGCTCTGGTCCTGGCACATCTCCTAGAGCTCTTGCAGCCCTGTTCAAGTGGAGCAAACTGGGGAGTTTCATCCCAAAACTCCATGGGCAGGGTGAGTGTGGTGTTTGGGAACCTGTATCCCCATGGTGGGGGACACCTGAGTGTGTCCTCTCACTCTTTACAGCAGTGATGGCCAGTAAGGACTCTGCTTTCCCGAGTGCAGCTGGTGCCTTGGCCTCTTGTTGAAACCCAGATTCATCACAACACATCTGTGAGCAGCTTCCTCCCGCCTCGGCCCCGTGCGGGATGTCGTTCTGCTGGCAGGGCAATCATTCTCCTGTCAACGTGCCTCGACAGCACCAGGATTTCTCATTTCCAACCCTAGCATGTCCCAGCTCCTCCATTAACCCCTGGCCCTGCAGGATGGGAGCAGCCAGCCCTGATGGATGCTCTGGTGTCCCTTCCACCTCTGGTTAGCAGAACCTCTCTCCTGTTTTTCCTCCCAGCCCTTGCCGTACCTGTGCAGAAGAGCGTTTAACCTGGAGGTAACGGATGTCAACACTTTCCTTCTCCTTTCTTACCTTCTCTGCTGAGAACAATGGAGGCAAGGTTTGCAGAGGGAGGCAACAGCTTTTTATAGACTGAGTGAAATAATTGGAATTTGAAAAACCAGGCAGGCTGTTTGGTACATGAGCCCTCCAGCAGGCCTGAAATAGCAGCAGAAGCCTGTGAAGCTGAATACCAGTGAGGAACAATAGCTCCGAGCGTGACTAGTTGTGTTAACCAGTTCTGCCACCAAAGACCATTCCCCAGCTGCTTCCCTCGGGCTGCTGCTGAACCACATCAGCCCTCTGTGGAAAATCCCTCTCCTGAGACCACCCCACTGCCAGAAGCCACTGGCTGAGAGAGCCATGCTGCCACACGGACCTGAGCCCCGAGCCTTCATCTAGACGAGATTCGCTGTGCCCAGGGTGCCAAGAGGGCACCCCTCACCTCTGCGCCCTGTGCCCTGGTCTGCTGCTCCTGACCTATCCCCAAGGATGGTCCCACTTTAGACTCCATCTTACCCCAGGAATCCTGCCTGACCCTTGGGACTCTCCAGTTCCAAAGATACTGTCCCACCACAGGGGTCTGGCCTGATCCTTGGGCACTCTATGATTCAGGGACACTGTCCTACCACAAAGGTCTTGCTTGATCTTTGGGGACTGTGTCTTATAGTGGGGACCCTTCTTGACCCTGGGAGACTCTCTTATTCCAGAGATGCTGTCCTTCTATGGTAATCTGACCTGATCCCATCTGACCCTTGGGACCCTGCTTGACTCTGGGGATCTTCCAGTTCCAGGGATGTCGTGCTGCCATGGTCCTGGGGACCGTGCTTGGTGACCCTGTGCACCGGAGGGGATGCTGTCCTACTACAGAGGTCTGGCCTGATCCTGTCTGATCCCTGTGGATGCTGCCTGACCCTGGCACCCCTGCCTGATTCTGGGAGGCTTGTTCCATTGAGCTTCTGTAGTCTCTTCAGAGACTTTAGAAACCCACCTGAATGCATGCCTGTGTGGCCTGCCCTAAGTGATCCTGCTTCAGCAGAGGAGTTGAGCTCAACAACCTCTAGTGTTCCCTTCCAACCTCTAACACCCTGTGATTGTGTGAACTGGAGGATCCCCAGAAGCAGGCCGTGTTCACGGCCTCAGGGGTGCTGTCCTACCACGGGGTCTGGCCTGATCCTGTTTATCGTGGGGCCCCTGCCTGCCCCTGAGGATGCTTCGCTTCCAGGGATGCTCTCCTAGCATGGAGGTTTGGCCTATTCCTGAGGCCCTTATCCAACTCTGGGAACCCTGCACGCTCCTGAGGACTTCTGCCACCCCAAGCTCCTTGTTGCATCCCATCGCCTATGTCCCAGCCCGCAACCACTGTCTGGTCTCCTTGGTCTCGGTTCGTCCCACTGAACCCCTCTCTGGGGTTCAATCCATCTCCCTTCCTTCCTCAAGCCACGGCCAGCTCCGGAGAGCTCTCAACCCCGCGCCCGCGGCGGGAGGGGCCGGGGCCGGGCCAGGCCGGGGGCGGGCCGGGCCGGG
>WAAF01018544.1:269349-282245 GCA_013400475.1 Tricholaema leucomelas | reverse complement strand
AGGGAGGAAGCATCCACAACCTGCCTGGGCAGCCAATTCCAGTGTCTTACCAGATGTCCACCATTTAAAAGGTTTTACAGACACTACTAAGTGGATGCAATTTCTGTTAGTTGTTCTGATTTGATGGGAGGTGGTGGAGTCACTGNTCTTACCAGATGTCCACCATTTAAAAGGTTTTACAGACACTACTAAGTGGATGCAATTTCTGTTAGTTGTTCTGATTTGATGGGAGGTGGTGGAGTCACTGTCCCTAGAGGTGTTTAAAAGGAGACTGGATGAGACACTTAGTGCCATGGTTTAGTCAATAAGAAGGTGTTAAGTGATAGGTTGGACTAGATGATTTCAAAGGTATTTTCCAACCTGGTTAATTCTGTGATTCTGTGATTTAATAGTAAATAGGTAGGGAAATTCTAATCTCTACAGTGCTTTGAAAATAATATAACCCAAAAGCTGGAAATAAATGGCCTTTTAAATATGAGGTAGCTTTATGCCAGCAAACATTTCAAATGCAGTTTGAGAAGCACAGACTGGATGGGTGGAGCACTCACTGGATAAGGAATTGGCTGGATGGTGGCATGCAGAGAGTGGTGATCAATGGCACAATGTCCACCTGGCGACCGGTGACAAGTGGTGTTCCTCAGGGGTCAGTGCTGGGACCAGTGCTCTGTAACATCTTTGTCAGTGATATGGACAGAGGAATTGAGTGCACCCTCAGCAAGTTTGCAGATGACACCAAGCTGTGTGGCACAGCTGACTTGCTGGAGGGCAGGGATGCCATCCAGAGGGACCTGGACAGGCTGGAGAGGTGGGCCCAGGCCAACCTCATGACGTTTAACAAGGCCAAGTGTAAGGTCCTGCACCTGGGTCGGTGCAATCCCAGGCACAGATACAGGCTGGGTGATGAATGGCTGGAGAGCAGCCCTGAGGAAAAGGACCTGGGGGTCTGGGTCGACGAGAAGCTCAACATGAGCCGGCAGTGTGCACATGCAGCCCAGACAGCCAACCGTGTGCTGGGCTGCATCAAGAGAAGTGTGGCCAGCAGGGCAAGGGAGGGGATTCTCCCCCTTTACTCTGCTCTCGTCAGACCCCACCTGGAGTACTGTGTGCAGTTCTGGAGCCCCCAACACAAGAAGGACATGGAACTGCTGGAGCGGGTCCAGAGGAGAGCCACGAAGATGATCAGAGGGCTGCAGCAGCTCTGCTATGAGGACAGGCTGAGAGAGTTGGGGCTCTTCAGCCTGGAGAGGAGAAGGCTTCGAGGAGACCTTAGAGTGGCTTTCCAGTATCTGAAGGGAGCCTACAGGAAAGCTGGGGAGGGACTACTGACAAGGTCTAGTAATGTCAGGACGAGGGGGAATGGGTTTAAACTGGCAGAGGGGAGATTCAGACTGGATATTAGGAGGAAGTTCTTTACAGTGAGGGTGGTGAGACACTGGCACAGGTTGCCCAGGGAGGTTGTGGATGCTTCCTCCCTCGAGGCGTTTAAGGCCAGGCTGGATGAGGCCTTGGGTGGCCTGCTCTAGTGGGAGGTGTCCCTGCCTATGGCAGGGGGTTGGAGCTGGATGATCCTTGAGGTCCCTTCCAACCTAAACCATTCTATGGTTCTATGAATAATATATTCTGGACCAAGAAAACAAACTTCCTTCCCAATCTAAGCCAAAGCTTCTTTTCAAACAAAATACTGAAAATAAAAAAGCAATTAAAATAAGTCAGCTTTCATCAGGAACCACAAACAACCTGACCATGAAGGAGGCCAGTGTCCTGCACTGTCTGAGGCTCAGGCCAGCACTCAGCCCTCTGGAGGCACCATGACTGACAGAAAATGCTCCCTCGGGACTGCTGCCTCTGCTGCCAGCTTGTGCATCTAGCCATAAGGTGCAGAGCAAATCTGTGTTGGCACAATTCCTGTGAAATTAATATCCCAGACATGAAATAGAGACTAGCTGGCAGCTTTGGCAACTCCTCTGTTTTATCTCGGGGCATTGTGAGCTTTCTTACTGCTCTTTGTGAAAGCTTCTGCTAGATGGGTGGCTTTTGTGCTTACCTAAGGATCCCTTTTGCGTTAACAAAAGGACAGACTTTCATATTTATGAAGAAAGTTTGGCAACGTGAATACTTGGAAAATCCACTTTAAGAAGACAAGAATTAGTTGTTTTATTAGTGTTAATGACTTGTTAATAACTTGCTGGAAATATTTTATGTGTCTTAACCAAAAGGGAACAAGTAAGATAGAGAAGATGGTTGAGCAGAACTGCATTACCTCTAGTTCTCTACTGCTGTCTTCCACTACAGACATAATGCATCTCTGATTTATACCTAACAGCTATGAGCACCAGAGCTGTAGCCAGCTCCCTGCACCCACCTCTCCCTACTACTCCTGAGCATGGTTGGATATAGCTCTAAGGTCCAATTTCAAGGTAGCATTACCTGAGAAAATCACTGGCAGCTTCTTGGAAGGAAAGAGTTAGCTCTGAACCCAAGAAGTGTGGAGCCAAGATATAACAGTTACAGGACAAGAACAGTAGAACAGTCACTTAGTGACAGGAAAGGGCCCAGGAGTGACATGAGGTCCAGTCAGAAAAGGTTCACACACTGCATAAAGCACTCCTACAGTGTTCATCTGCTGCAACAAACAATACAGGAATCAGAACTCAAGTGACTACAGCACTTTCTTCTATATAACTTCCACTTTAATTCCATTTAAGCTCACTAGAAGAATTTTATCATAGGGGTAGAAAAAAAAATACTGGTCATATATGAGGATTTCTGGTATGTTGTTATTCCTCATATGCCATTCCTAGAAGGGTTATATGGCATCCTGGCCCCCATCAGGAATGGTGTGGCCAGCAGGAGCAGGGAGGTCATTCTGCCCCTGTACTCTGCACTGATTAGACCACACCTTGAGTACTGTGTCCAGTTCTGGGCTCCTCAATTTTTGCCTTTCCTCAAGCAAATAGAGATGCTTGAACGTGTCCAGAGAAGGGCAACAAGGCTGGTGAGAGGCCTCAAGCACAGCCCTATGAGGAGAGGCTGAGGGAGCTGGGGTTGTTTAGCCTGGAGAAGAGGAGGCTCAGGGCAGACTTTATTGCTGTCTACAACTACCTGAGGGGTGGTTGTAGCCAGGAGGAGGTTGCTCTCTTCTCTCAGGCGGCCAGCACCAGAACAAGAGGACACAGCCTCAGGCTGCGCCAGGGGAAATTTAGGCTTGAGGTGAGGAGAAAGTTCTTCACTGAGAGAGTCATTGGACACTGGAATGGGCTGCCCAGGGAGGTGGTGGAGTCGCCGTCCCTGGAACTGTTCAAGGCAAGGTTGGACGTGGCACTTGGTGCCATGGTCTAGCCTTGAGCTCTGTGGTAAAGGGTTGGACTTGGTGATCTGTGAGGTCTCTTCCAACCTTGGTAATACTGTGATATTGTGATAATACAAGGGTTACACTGATATTACTCTGCCATCAGACTCAATGTCAGATGAAACCATCTTTGAAATTAAGCCATGATGCCCAAGTCTACAGGCTGCATTGGAGGAAAATCCACTTTTGTGATTTCAGTCAATGCAAATACAACTTTTCAGTGTGATTTGTGTTTTCCATCTAATTTCCTCTCAAAGTCATTATTCCTAACTGATACTGTTCTTCTATGATTATTCAACAGCTTTCAAATATCTAACCGGAGTCTAAAAGTGCAGTGGTTTGTTAGGTATGTTCTGCATGCATTGAGATGTATGTCTGCTTTGATTTAACAGGGATTCAAGAAGAATAGCTGTAAGAATAACCCTCTGTGCAAAGGTGAGAGAAATTTAAACTACTCCACTTATTTATAGCAAAGCTGTCACCCAGGCTGGCAAACTTTATCATCAGGAGAGACTGATAAGTGAAAACTTGGAAGATAAACATGGAAAAGACTTCACAGTTCTACAGAAAATTTCCTTGAGAGGGAGAATGAGGACATCTCACTCTCCTTGTACAGTTCTGTGTTTTTGTTAAGGAACTTGAAAAGTTGGTGAACAGTTTGGTGACCTATAGCTAAGATGCAGAAAGTTTTCACAGTACAGAGTGATTTAGGTACTTTAAATAGTAGACAGTGATTCAGTACTAGCAAAATTAACATACGGAAACCTGCCCTGCGTATACCATGCTGATATGCTGTTACTGCTTAATGAAAGTGTTGGGGAAATGGCTGGAGGCAATGAGAAGAAGGTCTATCAAAGCAATCTAATGATTCTATCATTCTATGAATTCAATGCAAGGACTTCATCAGGCTGGAAAAATGGTCTGGCAGAAATTTTGTGAGGTTCAGTAAAGCAAAAAGTGGAGTCTGCAGCCAAAGAGAACCTCCTGCACCGGTCACTAGCTAGAAAGCAGCTTTGCAGAAAAGACCCTGGAGGTCCTGGTGAACACTAAGATGAGTGGGAGACAGCTCTGTGCCCATGCAACGAAGTTTAACAGCCCTGTGGGCTGGGTTAGAAAGTTGCCAACAGGTCAAGGAAAGTGATCCTTCTCCTCTGCAAATCACTGGTGAGACACATCTGGAGCCCTGGCACTAGTGCTGGACTCTATGGACAGCAGTGAGTTCAGCAAGGGGCAGTGAGGATTTTGAAGGGATTGAAGATTTATGAGGAAAGGCTGAGAGCTGGAACTGATTACCCTGGGGAAGAGAAGGCTTATCAATGTGTATGAATAGTAGATGGCTGGGAATAAAGAAGTCTGACCCAAAATCACCTCAACACGTCCAATGACATGTCAAGAGGCAATGGGCACACAGTGAAGAATAGGAAGTCTCATTTAAATGCAAAACAAAACTAAACAAAAAGATAGGGGTTTTTGTTTGCTTGTTTCTGGGGTGTTTTTTTGGGGTGGGGGTGGTGTTTTGTTGTTGTTTTGTTGTCAGATTTTTGGTGTTTGGGGTTTGTTTTTTTCTGTAGTCAAGCACTGCAGCAACTGCCCAGAGAAACTGTGGAGTCTCCATCCTTGGAAATATTCAAAACTCAGCTGAAGGATATGGCCCTGAGCAGCCTGCCCTAGGTGACTCTGCTTGTGCAGGAGAGTTGAACTAAGTGATCTCAAGAGATGCCTGCCAACTTCAGCCAGCCTGAGATTCTTTGAGTGCCTGAATGTTAGCGATCAACTACTGCAACATTCAACATTAGAAATTTTAGGCATATCAAAGTTACTTAGTTGAATGTTCCTGGCTAGAATAACTATGCATTTTACTAAAACCCCTGAATCTTCTGTTTCACAAAACCAAAAAGACCCTAGGTTTTGTTGCAAATACTGGTAACATCTTTGCCCACTTGCATCTTTCACTTGTATGCTGCAGACACATTACAATAGTGGCGCAATACTGGCACACAACAGACTGTCTACTGAATCTTAAGGATTGAAAACCAAATGTAAAAGTAAGTCACATACACACATGCTCACACTTTCTCAAACTCACACAAACCCAAACTCCTCATAGCTGAAAACACTTTGTCACCTCTGCTTTTAACTGATTATTTTTTTTCCCTTGGGAAAAATAAAGTCATTGGTGATGTGCACCAAAAGCCTGCAGCAAAGCACACTGACAGCCCTTCTCCTAGTGTCCTCTTGGTGCAGATGCTGTCTGGAGACAGGGATTTGATTTCCTCTTTCTTTCAACATTCCAGTAGATACTGTCATCTTTTTTTTTTTTTTTTTCATGCTCCTAGTACCTCTGGTTTGCTCCATTTTCCTAGTGTCTCCTAGCAAAACATGACTTCCTTGATCATACAACCACGTTCTCTACATGCTCTTTACTGAATAATAATATGCTAACCAGATACAGCTAAAACTCAAATATATGTAAATGTTACAACTAAATTAATGATCTAAAGATGAAACTTTAAGTCTGTTGTCTTCTCTAAGGTTTATTACTTTCCTCATTTATATATGGAGATAAAATGGCTGTCTTCTTATCATTATGGTGAAGATTTACTCCCTAATGCTCATTAACATCTTTACCTTTTTAAAGGGAAAAAAAACCCCAAACCATATAATACTATTTCTATAATATAACCTTTCTTGAACACATCAGATAGAAATTTATATGAATAGTATATGTTCAAGTATGGAGGCTTGGGGATTTTGTTTGAGGACTCTTCAGAAACATTTTTTAATAGTTTGTGAACATAATTTGGTTCTGAGTACTGACTGAGAATCTGTCGCACAGGCTACATGTACTGGATCTTTGCCATTGTGTTTGGCACCAGGCTTATATGAAGGCTACAAAGAGGAGGAAAACATTTAATCCAGGCCTTTTTGCAACACAAATCTTGAAGAGAATAGAGTTCTCTTCCATGTGTACATTTATTCCTCATGTATTATCTTGTATCTACAATGAACAGTCTAAATCACAGTAATTAAATGTAACACTAGAAGCAGGGTTGTCAACCGACCTAAGTTAGCTTTGCTTTACATTGGGCACCAGTTTAAGCCTATTTTAGGATTAAAAGATTGAATGCTAAGAATGGAGTGAGTACAATCTTGGAAGTGCTTCCATGAGATACAGTGGACTCTTTGGGCAAATTCACAGAAACACTGAGATTGGAAAAGCCCCCTCCCAATCACCAAATCCAACTAATATCCCTACTCTACAAGGGTACACCCTAAACCATATCCCCAAGCACCACATCCAAACAACTTTTAAACACATCCAGGGTCAATGACTCCACCACCAACCTGGGCAGCCCATTAAAATGCCTGACCATTCTCACTGGGAATTTTTTTTTTTCCCCTAAAATTTTCTAAAATTTAAAAAAAAAAAAAAAATCCTAAAAATTCCTACATGGCATTGGTTTTAGTTTGGGAAAAAAAAATAGGTTTACAAAGCATATACACTTCAAAAAAGTATTTTGTCTTTGAGATGGTGAAAGAAGGTTTGCATTCTTCTGTGGTTTAGCAAGCCAGGGCGGGTTGCTACCACTTCAACATCCCGTTAGGTGGATGGAAGAGTTTCTGCTGCTATTTCAGTCACATTACACTACCACTTCCATTTTTGAGTTGTCCTTTACAAAGTTGTCCTTCTGTGGTCAGATTGATTGAAATGCAGTGTTACTGTTTGACTACTGCCATTACCATCCCTATGAATTTTTAAGATGTTAAACAGAAGGGCATGAATAATACCAAGTCAAAAGTTGGTTTGTACACCGCAGAGTATTTGCAAGTAACATTCCACGCTATTTGCTCAGTCCTGATCCAGCTTTTCTCCCTGTTGCATTGCTATTACCATTTCAAAGGAGAGAAGAACAGAGAGAATTTACAATATGCAGTACTCTTTTACTTTCTCTGTAATAAAATGCAAACAACTTTATTTTCCACAAGGCTATCACTGGCTTGTTTTAACTCAAAATATCATACCCATTAATTATTGTTAGATTTAATTATTCATCAAATTATTAAAAAAAATAGTTCTTGATGATTCAGAGAGATGCCTCTTGAAGTGTCCAACACAGTTAAAAATAAGGAAGGGTGTGAGAAGGTAGCACTGCAAAAGTTGCCCATGAATGTCAGTATGAAAGGACTTGCCACGGGTTATTTGCATTAAGTAATGATGACCTGAGATCAAAGTCAGAGCCCACTGGAACTTGAGGTTCCAAGGTAGCCTAATTCTGAGATGTCTACTAAAATCTTCCCAAAGTCAAATATAAACTACTGTAATGGGCTATCAAAACTGTCAAGCTGGCTCAGCAGGATGAGTGATGTGTTTAAGTCTGATCACTTTCAAAAGCTCCATGAAAGTAGGATAGCTCCATCCAAATGGCCACAAGCAACTTCTGTGTCCAATTATCAAAAACAAGCTCAACAAAAGCTGTCAAGAGCTGAATTGTGTTTTGGAATTGTGCTGCAAAGCGATAAAACGATTACCCTTAAAGAGAACTTTGTACGTAGATTAATACACATTTCTTCCTACTTAACAACTCCAAAGCAGCAATTAATTATCAAAGGGAAGTAATTCCATTTTTAGCTCAGGCATACACTAAAAGTTTAAACATTACTTTTGTCGACAAGTTCTCAACAATGCTGTAAAGTGTGCAAGCACAAAAGGTGAGGATTCAACATTAAGCAAAGCCTGACAGACTCTAAGTGCTCGCAAAGCTGCTCTTGTAGCAAATCACTGATTATGTAAAATTAATTAGTATAATTCTGATCAGTGATTCTCTCTCAGTAATAGTTTAGCTGGAATTAATAATCAGCCACTCTTTGTATTTTTTAATGCATGCTTCTGACTTTACTGCCTGCATTAAAAATAGAGCCAAAAGAGGTTTTTTGGGAGTCTTGCTACAAGCTCTTATCTCTTTAAAAATAAAATAAAGGCAAGAAAAGCTTATGAGAAGAAATATAATTAAAGCCACAGATGAAATTAAAGAGGGTGGGAGAAACGATGACAGCAAAGATTTCTCTCTTCTCTCCCCTTTAGAATCTAAAGCACTGGGGTAATGAAAACAAGGAGCAGAGAGGAAAAAACTGAAACTGCTTTCCTTTTAGTTCACATAAAGCTACCTTTCAAAAGTTCAACTCAATTGGAATTTCTGTTTCCCAGGCTTTTTGGAGCTCTGCTGAGACCAAGTCTCTCTTGTTCTCTAATTTTAGCAAAGAATAACATAAACAGGAATATGAAGCTAGGAAAATGCTGTAAACAGAGATTCCTGTTCTGACAGGTACTCTGGCCCTATGCTGCAGCATTTTCAGTCTATTAATGAGTTTTGTGGTAACTTGGTTTCCTTGTTGCAGTCAGTAGTGACAGAAGAAGTTGTTTGAATCTTGAGGGAAACCAGATAGGATTTTTATCTCTTAAAAAGAAGAAAAATGGAAGTTGAACATGTAAATGAGTGTCTCATCTTAGAAAGCAGGAATTGTATGAAAAAGGATAAGACACATGGTTTTAAAACACTTTTATGGAGTGCCATAACTTTCAGAGGGAGTTGAACTTCTCTTATTTAACATTTGTGTTGCTTCAGGAGAATTGATCTAAAAACTCAAACTGCTGCACACTGGGTTCTCTGAAATAGTTCTTGTAACTGAGAACAGTTCAACAAAGACATTCCTTTGTGTTTTCGTGACACAGTAAGACGCATTCAAAGAAAGACAGAATCATAGAATCATTCGGGGTTGGAAAGGACCACAAGGATCATCAAGCTGTCTAGAGCCTCATCCAACATGGCCTTAAACACCTCCAGGGATGAGGCTTCCACCATCTCCATCAGCAACCCCTTCCAGGGTCTCGCCACCCTCATGGGGAAGAACTTCCTAACACCCAGTCTGAATCTACCCATTTCCAGCTTTGTTCTATTCCCCCAAGTCCTATCACTACCTGATATCCTAACGTGTCCCTCACCAACTTTCTTGTAGGCCCCTTTAAGATACTGAAAGGTGTTACAATATATCTAAAGAATAATACACTTTGTTGTTTTAATGTTTAACTTTAAATTGAAACTGGATCTGTCAGAAGACAGAATTATTTCCTATATTTAAGTTGTAACAGCAGCTGTTTGAAATTGTTCATGAGGTTTTCTTTTACTGTTTCTTGAGTGTTTACTGGGAGCAGCAGGTAAAGATAAACATTAGCTTCAAACTTCTCAATTAATGTTTTCTTAGCTAAGACAGAAAACAGTACTCAGGAGCACCTAATGCACATATACCTATTTTGTTTTAATTGATTTTTTTATACTTTAAGTGTTACAAATCCTTTAACAGCTGGAGTTTGGAGAACTACATTTATGCCAAGATCTCCATCTTTCACCCTTCTTCAGATGCTTCACTTACCTGACTCTAATCACTGCTTACCTTGTAAGTATTGTCAAGGATCATCTCTGTTAAAAATTGATCACTGTTTTTAATACATACATTTTATGAAGTAGATGTTCAACGTCTTTTAAAGGCATCTAAAATGTGTTGTCAGAATGGAAGGCAAACTTATGGTAGCAGAAACATGTATTTTTTTCATTGATTCCTGATGTTAAAAAAGTTGATATTGTTGGGTTGTATGTTAAATGGCATGAAATGCTGAGTATCAGAAATGCTATCAAAATAAAGTGCAAAGCATTCAGAAGTACTTAAAAGTTAATGTTCTCTTACATAACAGTACCTTCATGAAACACCTTGAGCTTTATGGGGAACTTTGCTGAAACAGGTGAATCATAGAATCATAGAATGGTTTAGGTTGGAAGAGACCTCAAGGATCATCCAGCTCCAACCCCCCGCCATAGGCAGGGACACCTCCCACTAGAGCAGGCTGCTCAAGGCCTCATCCAGCCTGGCCCTGAACACCTCCAGGGAGGGAGCAGCCACAACCTCCCTGGGCAACCTGTGCCAGTGTCTCACCACCCTCACTGGAAATCCTTTCCTAACATTTACTTTGAATCTCCCCTCTTTCAGTTTAAACCCACTACCCCTTGTCCTGACATTACAAGACCTTGTAAATAGTCCCTCCCCAGCCTTCCTGTAGGTCCCCTTCAGATACTGGAAAGCCACTATAAGGTCTCCTCGAAGCCTTCTCTTCTCCAGGCTGAAAATCCCCAACTCTTGTAGCCCATCCTCACAGCAGAGCTGCTCCAGCCCTCTGAGCATCCTCATGGCCCTCCTCTGGACTCACTCTAACAGTTCAATGTCCCTCTTGTGCTGGGGGCTCCAGAACTGTACACAGTACTCCACATGGGGTCTGATGAGAGCAAAGGGGGAGAATCATCTCCCTTGCCCTGCTGGCCACACTGCTTTTGCTGCAGCCCAAAACATAGTTGCTGTCTGGGCTGCATCTGCACACTGCCGGCTCATGTTGAGGCCTTCATCAACCCAGACCCCCAGGTCCTTTTCCTCAGGGCTGCTCTCCAGCCATTCATCACCCAGCCTGGATTTATGCCTGGGATTGTGCCAACACAGGTAAAGCTTGATATGGACTTTTAGAGATACATCTGCAGCACATGAGATTAAAATGTCCTTAAAGTGTTATGGATCAAAACCTGGCCAGTGTGCATTTGGGATATGTCATTTGATAAAAGCTGTAGCTGTTTTATGTTGCTGAAGCAAAGATCAGAGTAAGCAGTAAATACTTATTATACATTCTAACAAGCAACCTTGCTGTGCAGTTTGTGACCTACCTAAGGGTCTGGCTGGACTAAAGGCTTTTATTGATATTATGCATACACTATTTCATGCCTTCCTTAACTGTTTAAGCCCTGCTCAGACTTCTAGAGCAGAAGTGGCGTCAGACTGTATCTGCTGAAACTTCTAAGTTTTTATTTGTTTCTTCCCAACTAATTTGATCCTGACCAGTTGCTATATAAAAGCATCTTTTACTGTGTCCTGAGTCTCACTGAGTTCTCAGTCTGCCATATTTTCACATAAACTGCCAAGTGTAATGGTGGTTGAGATGGTACTTTGAATGGACCAAGTTTGCTTATATGATCACAAATAATAGGGGTAAGTCAGATACGTAGCAGTAATGTCTATCTCTGAAAAAAAAAAAGAATTCAGAGTGGAAACAGGAGACAGATACTTAGAAATTAATGTCCTGGGTGATTGTTCTGACTTACTGTACTCCATATGCTCAGTGCTTTTAACTACAATAAAATCTTCCCCTGGGCACTAACCTGTTTCTTACATTTTGTTTTCTTTGTTTCTATTATTTCGCTATCTTTGTTCATTGCCTTTTCTTACATTTTATAGGGATATCTTAGAGTAGAGGTGAGTGGGGAGTTGGTTAGGTGGATTTTTGTTTGTTTATTTTGTTGGGTTTTTTTGTTTATTTGTTGGGTTATTTTGTTGTTTGGGGATTTTTAAATGACAACTGTAAAGCATAAGACTCACTGAAGAATCCTGTTACTCGATCACAGCTTCTGTATGCAACTAAGGCAGACAATAGCAATAACAATTATACAGTTCTGGAACGTCTGTGACCTGCCATAGGACATGAAGTACTCAAACTAGAACAAAGATGAAGCATCTCTTTTAAAGGAACCTGCCATGTTGAAGAATTATAAACAAATAAATAAATCTCTGACAGCAGAGAGGAACACTCACATGAACTTCTGCAGAAGTTATTCTGCAAATGCCACTCTAAGCAGACATACCTCTATGAACAGCAACCTGACATTTATAACTCTACTAAATAATGCAACAAAAGAATTTTCAAGGTTCATGTGAACCTTTCTACATGCAGACTCTGCAGTTTCTTAAATTATTTACCGTGTTTAGAAACCATCCCAGTGAATCAGATTTTTGAAACACAAAGCAAATATTAACTGTTGAGTTATATGAGAATTTTGAGTTTGTGTCAGAAGGAAGATGTAAATCTTGTGTGACTTGTGGTTTTACAAAACAGTGAGGCAAACTCCTTTTCCACTGCTCTCAGAACAAAGCAAAGCACTTGATCAAGTTTTTTGGAGGTAAGATATGATTCTCTAAACATGTATTTTTTTACGCTGAATTGGAACATCAGGGTAATATTTCAGTAACAGGAAACAAATGAGTGGCTGACTCTCTATGGTCTTGTAGTAGCAGCTGCATATTTGATACTACCAGGGTAAAATTTCCTCTTTATTGCGGGCAGAGCCTGTAGACTTCAATGAAAGTGGTTATTTTTGTCATTTTAACTAATAGCTATATTATCAAGAAGTTCTCATTACTAAGCTTGTTATGGTGTCTTACATCGGAGGCCATTACCAACTTGCTTTAGTCTGATCACAGTTAATGAGATGTTTACAATCCACTCTCTCATCACAGATAGTTTCTGCCTAGTTTTACCCTTTTAATATCTCTCTGTTTCAAAAGAATACATAAAAGCTTTTATATACATGGAAACACCTGGATCACAAACACATGGATTTTGGCTATAGAGACTTTAGAATAGAATAGAATAGAATAGAATAGAATAGAATAGAATCAA
>WAAF01018544.1:251977-269041 GCA_013400475.1 Tricholaema leucomelas | reverse complement strand
TCTTGGCCACCTGGGCACACTGCTGGCTCATCTTCAGCCTACTATCCACCAGTACCCCCAGGTCCCTCTCCTTCTGGCTGCTCTCCAGCCACTCTGTCCTCAGCCTGTAGCATTGCTTGGGGTTGTTGTGGCCAAAGTGCAGAACCCTGCACTTGGCCTTGTTAAATCTCATCCCATTGGCCTCTGCCCACCCATCCAGCCTGTCCAGGTCCCTCTGCAGGGCTCTCCTATCCTCCAACAGATCAACACCTGCTCCTAGCTTGGTGTCATTGCAATGCATGAACTATTTGGCTCAGGCATCTCAATAGCTGTGTTAGTATCCTGCATCTCTCAGTGAGCCTCTAAATCAGGGGTCCTCAAACTACGGCCTGCGGGCCAGATACTGCCGCCCCAGGGTCCTCAATCCAGCCTACTGGTATTTACAGACCCCCTGCCGTGCGGGGGCTGGGGGGGAAACCAAGCAGACACTTCCTGACACTTAATCTGCTCACCCTGCCGGGACTGGGCTGGAACCAAACTACAGTCTGGCCCCTGACACAGCTGGTATGGAACCAAACTATAGTCCAGCCCCGGACAGTGTCTGAGGGACAGTGAAGTGGCCCCTTGTTTAAAAAGTTTGAGGAAACCTGCTTTAAATAGTGACTTTATTTGTTAATTAGCAACCTGACTTCTACAGCAAGGCTGCTAAAGTCACATGCAGTTACTCATTTAAGGAACCACTGAATGGTACAGAAATTTCTGATGTCCACCAAGACAGAACTTAAGCTCCAAACATTCAAATTTCTCTTTAATGACTCACGAACACTGCTTCAGTCATAATAACTTATAAAGGAAATTGACTTCCTACTTGAACTCTCCAGGGAGCTAGACTTGATGACCCTTATGGGTCCCTTCCAACCCAAGATATTGTATGAACTTTTATCAGTATGACTAGGGAAGAATTTCTGGATATTCAGAGGTTCTTTTGCTTTGTAGTGGAATACAAGAGAGCAAAACTCTGGCAAGTGTCAGGCAGCCAGCACCAGAACAAGAGGGCACAGCCTCAAGCTGCGCCAGGGGAAATTTAGGCTCGAGGTGAGGAGAAAGTTCTTCAGTGAGAGAGTCATTGGCCACTGGAATGGGCTGCCCAGGGAGGTGGTGGAGTCGCCGTCCCTGGAGCTGTTCAAGGCAGGATTGGACGTGGCACTTGGTGCCATGGTCTAGCCTTGAGCTCTGTGGTGAAGGCTTGGACTTGATGATCTATGAGGTCTCTTCCAACCTCGGCAATACTGTGAGACTGTGATACCCCAGAATGACTACTAATAAGCACATAGTTACTGGAAAGATTCTTTATCATTCTTTGAAAGTCTGTGAATATCTCTGGGAAGATATAATATGTAATGGAAAAAACAGTGATATTTACCTCAGACCCTTGTTGCCCTGATAGATAGTCTTTGTAATGGAAGTATTAGTGCCTGTATGCTGAGGCTTAGTGTCAAGGATTAAAATTATGTTGTGCAAACACTTCTTTCCTCATATTTCAGGGATTTGTAGGACAAGACTGTTTTGCTTGCACAGATTTGTTCTCAAAATGAACCGTTCAGGAAATTAAACTAAAGTCAAAACCAAATCATCACCTAGTGTACCATATCCCGATGTGATTTATTCACATCTGAAAGACAGGGATCAAGACTTCTGGGGCTGACCACTGAATTCTGGTCTCTGTGTGAATAAAGCTCCTGGACAACTAAGACAACAGAACACACAATGTACTTTGGCCGTGAATATTTATGATGCTCAAAATTATCTTGCTGCTGTGTGCTGTGCTGTGTCAGTAAGAGAAACACTAATCAAATGGCAGGTGCTGTATTGAAGAGAAGTGTGTGAACATTCCAGCCTGCAATAGGGAACACTGCAACACAAAGTCTGCTAAAAATGAAAGTTAAACAAACAAACAAGACACCAGCCAACCACCCACTAAACCCAGCACAATGATGCTGCTTTCCCTTCACCAGTTTGCTTTTGCAACAGATGAAGTGGTGTGCTAGTTTGAGCCTAGCTAGAATGCTTTGGTGAGAAGGACCAGATCATAGGCTGTGAAATGAAAACAACGGTGATGTCTACTTCCCTCACAGTCTTGCTGAGATGTATTAGAATAAAAAGCAAAACATAGATAAAGTCACTTCACTTACTCTCTTTGCTCTGGGCTGAACTCCATCTTACTCCCTAACCTCACCCTCCATTTGCTTTTGGCTGATTCACCTTGCTTCTTCTGGCCGAACCCGAACCTCCATTCTTCTTTGGGACTGGGGTAAGGTTGAGAGGGGTAGGGGGAAGGTGAGGGGGTGGTTGAGAGCCCCTCCTGGGGACTCAGATTTCTGGGAGGGCTGTTGTGTTTCTGTATTACCTTTTTACCTTGTTTTTTACCTTGTATTTATGTCTATAACTGTATATACTGTAAATATCTGCTTGTACATTGTGCTAGCTGTAAATATAAGCTTCATTCACATTTCCAGAGCTGGCTGAGTCAAGTCTGGGTGATTTCTAAAGTGGAGGGGGGGCACACCCAAACCACCACAATTGGAAAGTTCTGGGAATATGATGCTTTCTTCAAACAAAAGGTAGGAGGCTGAAATTCTTTGTACTGGAATTTTAAGCACTCAGTTCATTACAGAAGATGTAGGACAGCACAATGACCTACTGAGATTTTCTAGTTTATTATTTAGAGAATTAATTTTCTTAAGGATTAGTTCAGATACTGCTGGAGGCTGTGTCAGACTCGTAGTGTATTTGCCTGATAGCTGTACTCACTCTAAATAGGCAAACAAAAAACTAAATAAATAGCAACATGACGATCAGTTTGTGAAATGTCAGGTTTAATTTCTTGATTGGCTCACCAAACTGCTCTCCCAAGAAAGGATAGGAAGGGAAAAGCAACAGTTATTTTTGACATGCCCCTAGGTAATTACATTCTTCTTCATCAGACAAGAATGTGTATGCCTGACTGCACAACTCAGAATTTAAAAGCTGCTGTGCTTGTTTGAAAGGCAATGTTTTCCTCTGGGGTTTGTGCCACCATTTAGAATAATCTCATTTTAGTTGTGATCCTCTCTTGGGAGATCAATGGGTGTAGGGTTTTTTAGCAGTATTGATGAAGATTCAGCTGATCCTAAACACAGTTATCCACCTTCTAATACAAAATTGAGAGGAAATTTCAGTGGGCTTTTAATTGTAATATAGTACCGTGGAAGACAAGAGCAGCACAGACGCTAAAAGATCCTACTGGATTTGCTTTCTTGTTGGAGCACACTTGGCCAGAGTGGCTCCAAGTTTCACTTATAAGCAGTGTTAACATGTGAGAGTTAGACCTTGTCCCTGATGAGTGATACTGCTTTGTGTGTGCCCTGGGATGCTGCTTGATGCTGGACTGGGACAGGAGACATTGATGCCAGTGTCCTTGGTCACCATATCACAGGAATGTGGGACAAGAGTCTGCTCTAAGAAGATGAGGAGGAAGAATTCCAGCCACACAGATACCTCACTTGCTTCCATCCTCAAGTTTGAGTGCCTTGTCTCTACCTGCAAGACACTGAATGTGTCTGTAGGGAGCAGCTCCCTGCTCCTACATCACCTTTCTGGTCCAGATGGCAAAGGACATAATTAATTGGAGGATGCAGAGGTGGTCCTTTTTTTTTTGCTGGGAGATGAATGAGGACCAAATTTGTCAAACATAGATGCTTGATGTTGGATTCAAATTTTGGAGTTTAAATTAAAACTGCTTTGTTTTCTGAGCACTGAACTTGTATCTACTGCAGCAGCTGTACATTTTGTGGGTGATTACCTGACTTTAAAATGAAGCTACCATGGTTATAGTGCTAAATATGCATCTCAGCAGCTAACCCTGAGCACTAAAATTTGGAAATTCTGGCTGAAGCTTTCTATGCAGTAAATTTATCCACGCTGGTCTATATTTGCACAGCTCTGTTAATTAGTCAGCTGACAAAAGAAACCATAATAATAAACTCCTCCATCTCAGACATGCAGTAATTCCTGCTTCTCAGCCAGCTCATCTATTTCTGCTCCATGCTACTGACCAAGTTCACATCAGATAGTGTTTCTGAATAGTTGGGTTTTTTTTCCATTTTAAACTTGACAGAGGGGGGGGTTGAGTTTATTTGTTAAAGACTTTTTTTTCACTTAAGGAAAATTAATTTGATCCTCTCTGTAGCTCACTAGTTTTCTAATCTCCAAAGCTGTATTATCACTAGCTTAAAATAAACTATGCATTGATTGATTGACTGACAGGGAGAAGTTTTTCTCATTTGGCTGGAAATGCATCCCTTGCCATAAATAAGCTCACTCCCTCCCCACCTTTTTTTCCCCAGCTATTTCTTTTATGAACATCCCATTCCACTTAAATGTTAAAATATTTGTTTCTGTACCATTATGCAGGGAAATAGCTAAGTAGTACTTTCCCTGTATTAAAATGCCACATGTGCAGAACTGCTTGGAGTGAATGTCTGTGAATATATGTTCAGAGCCTGCATATTCAATATGAGAACTGAAGTCACACTCAGCTATGTGTAGAATTAAGCTTTCTGCCTTTTACTAGTTCATGGTGTTATTTATCTGCCTCACCAACCAGCTTTGCAAATGAGATAATTTTGCTGCAGTCTACAGCCAAATCTTAACAGCTGGCTTTCTGTTGTGTTCTGACTCAGATCTGAGCTTTTAATGCAGCTCCTCTTCTAGAATGCCCTTTATCACCAGGAGAAAGAGAGAAACAACTGCTTTGCATTTTTCAGATGTAATGTCTTCTGGGGTTTTACCAAGACTAAAATCTCTTGATAATGGCTGGGCATAAAAGAGAAAGCTTAATATTAAATACAGGAGATAAAACTACAGCTAACCTTTGGTAAGGAGCACCTGAGTAACATGTGGAATAATGTCTTTTAAAAGATCACCTTTTCTTTTTGCTCTTGGTGAAATGAAGCAGTTTACGATTCTAAGCGTTATGAGATATACAGTTGCTCAGCAGAGGTGAGAAACAGTTTCATCACCTACAGGTAGAAAATTGATTTTTACTCAGTGTAAGGTGATGTGTAGTATTTCTTTAAATCCATAGTCGGAAGCAGAACACATCCTCTCATGCTGTACGAAAATCAATGTGCCAGAGTAGAAGGAAACTTCTATATATTCTAAACTGTGAAACACAGTGGAAACAAAGCAGTTGTAGAGATAACACTTGGTACTAACTGTAATAAGGTTTACTTGACAGCTGTAGAGAAAAGCAGCCTCTTTTGCAGTTCCCTTCATTGTTGCTGCTGAATTTATAAAGCAACACATCCACAACGCCATTTGCTTTGCTTTTTCCTCTCAAGACTTTACCTGATTTTACTTCTTGAAAGCAGAACTGTTTCAGTGTCTGGATAGTAAGAGGTCAGATTAAAACAGCAAGGGAGCACATCACTTAACTTCAAGTGGTCTTTTTACTGAGGTGTTAATCTCTGTGATGAGTATTCTGCTCAGGCACCTAAGTGGTAAAAATCGCCAGCAGCATGACTTTTGCAGAACTGAACTGTGCCAAGATGGCAGCTGGGGGGAGCTCAGTGCCACGACAGTCAAGAAAGCAGAAGGCACAGCCTGGCTGCAATGCAGAGGTGCAATTTCAGAACAAAGGGACACAGCCTCAAGCTGCACCAGGGCAGGTTTAGGTTGGGTGTCAGGAAGAAGTTCTTCACAGCAAGAGTGACTGGCATTGGAATGGGCTGCCCAGATAAGTGGTGGAGTGTCTGGCCTTTGAGATGTTTAAAAGGAGACCGGATGAGGTTTTAATTGATTAGATAATGTTAGATGATAGGTTGGACTTGATGATCTTGAAGGTCTTTTCCAACCTGACAGACTCTGTGATTCTGTAATCGCAGTTTTTGTAGACATAGTCAGGACTGACAGACCAACGCAGCAAAGAATGAACTTGAGGAAGTGAGATCTTCTGCCACAGACTATACACCTTCCAGATCAAACAGATCACACTGAGCTTGGTCCCCAGCTCAAGTAATTAAACCTTGCTCAGATATGGCAGCAAGAATTGTAGGCACACTTTTGGACCGTGGTTTAAACATAAGAATGACCAAAATAGCCATTGACTATTTCTCCTCTAGAATTGAATAACAACATGAATTTTCCATGTGCTGCTAATCTGTGCTATAGAAACTCCACAAACGGATGAACAGCAAGAGCAGTAAAATGCCCACAGCTCAGCCAGCTGTATTTCAGTTGCTTATACAGTTCTCCTTGTTTATTATCCGGGCACTGTTTAACTACGGCTGCATTTTGAACTTCATAACAAATCCACGTTGCAAGCACTGTTCCCACATTAGACAGTGGGACCTGGGGCAAGTTCAGGTTAGGTAACTTGCACAAGAATACATTTGCTTTTCCTGAAATTTTGGTGGGTATTTTTCTTTTTAAACAAACTCATCAGATCAATCCTGATCATTTCAAAGGATGTGGTATCACAGCACATCACACAAACTGACTTCATTCAAGTGTTCTCAGAAAAAAATTAGTTGGTTTTCACTGCTTGTATGCCTGTAAAGATAACCTCCCTGGTTGTGGTGTGCCCTTGTTCAGCACAAAGGCTGAACATACCTTTTCAACATACCTTTTTGACAGCTTGGTCAGGTAGATTGCCTCATCTCTGAAATCAAAGAAGAATTGCCTTGAGAGAGATTGACAAATGTTACATACAATCTTTTCAACAAGCAGTCATTATGCTTTGCCTTTGGGGAGACACTGAGAAAACTTCAGAGTAACACAATGTTATTTACATTTGATAGCAGAGGAAGCACACCACTTTAGTGACGAAACACAGCTACTTCACCTACCAAATAGCCCTTTAAATAATTGTATGATAAGCAAATAATCTTACAATTACATTTACATGCTCCTTGTGGCAAATTAAAGCCTACATATAAAATCAAAATATACCTTTTTATCCTATCCAAGCCCAGTGACACATGTACCATCCAAAGCCTTATTTAGAGGATCAGGATTGCAGAGTTACCTATCTTCTTGGGCAGTGTTTTGTTGTTTTATAATTATCAAGTTTTGCCTCATTAAGACCACAAGATGCTAGGGCTTGGAAGAGATCTCCATAGATCACTGAGTCAAACCTCTCTGCCAGAGCAGGACTAGAATCTAGATCACACAGCATAGGAACGCATCCAGACAGGGCTTGAAAGTCTCCAAAGAAGGAGACTCCACAACCTCTCTGGGCAGACTGGTCCAGGGCTCTTGTCACCCTTACAGTCAAGAAGTTCTTCCTCATGTTGAGGTGGAACCTCCTGTGCTGTAGTTTATACCCATTGCCCCTTGTCCGAGCACAGGGCGCAACTGAGAAGAGTTTGTCCCCTCCCTCTTGACCTTCAGCCCTCAGATATTTATAAACATCAATTAGATCCCCTCTAAGTCCTCTCTTCAGCAGACCAAAAAGCCTCAGGTCCCTCAGCCTCTCCTCATAGGGTTGTGCTCCAGCCCCTTCATCATCTCCATAGTACATTAAGTACTGTCATCAAGTAGGTGCTCTCCACCTGCATGTAGTATCTTTATCTATAAAGGTATTGGTAAGTATGGTCAGCAAGCTGAACAACTCAGGAAGCTGGAACATCAGAAGTTTAAGAGAGTGATTATAGTGGTAAAATATTGGGTTTTCCTGGATTTTTACCCTTCTGACACTGTCTTCAAAGTGTCTTTTTTTTGTTGCTGAGTAAGAGAGTGATTTTTTCTGAACTATACTTATTTAAAAACAGCATAAATTCTGAATTTAAGTGATGATTTCTCTGTTCTCTGTTTCTCTGTTTCCTGTTGAAAGTGGAATCCAGCCTGTAAAGCTATGATGCAGGACTCAGTCATTAAGATTTTATATTAAAGCAGCAGAATTACAGGAAAACATGACTACCTCTGATAGAGTTTACCACAAATGTATAATAAAATGAAAGTTACTGAGATGAACAGCTTGGTATGGAACTGTTTATTCCTCCTCTTGGCACAGTTGTGTGCTACATGGGCACAAATACTGACAATTTTCAGGTAGGTACCTTTCTATGTGGGCATACAGTATTGCATCTCTGAACTCTTACGCTTGTCTACAGGTCTAGTTTAGTAAAGCTGCCTCCTTGCCCTTCATATCTCTCCTTCTCCTCCTCTCTCCTGGCCATGGGATCATCCATAATTGGAAGATCTTTCCTGAGAACATATCTTCCTCACTGTGTGGGCACTGTCACTTCTGCCCAGACAGGCTTTGAACTTTGATGCACTGAGGACTGTGGACAGGAGATTTTTGCCTGGTTTAGCTACGGGACAGCTTGGGCTGGGATCTCTGTTCATTAGTATGGAGTTAGGAGACTACAGACTGGTCAAGGCTTTACAATCAGATATATGGCTATGAGAACTAGGGAACTTGAGCATTGCCCACACAAAGACAGACTGAGAGACCTGGCGCTGTTTAGTCTTCGTAAGAGAAGACTGAGAGGAGATCTGATCAGTGTGTACAAATATCTGAGGAGTGGGTGTCAAGAGGATGGGGTCAATCTCTGTTTGGTGGTCTGCAGCAGTAAGACAAGGAGCAATAGAGAAGGTTTCAGATGAACATGATAAGAAACTTCTTTACAGTGAGGGTGACAGCATTGGAACAGGCTGCCCAGAGTGGCTGTGGAGTCTTTCTCTGGAGACTTTCAAAGCCTGTCTGGATGCATTCCCGTGTGAGCTACACTGGGTGATCCTGCCTTGGCAGGGGGGCTGGACTCGGAGATCTCCGGAGGTCCCTTCCAACCTCTAAGGTTCCGTGACTCTGTGATTCTGTAAATGTTGCAAAGGTGCTTCTTGGGCTGCAAAGTACAGACTGACTTATTTCAGCTTCAGTCAGTTCAGCGAGCTCCGTGCTGCATATCTTTGTGCTGCTGTGCAGACATAGGCTAATGAGGTATAGAGGGGGAAATACACAAGAAAACCACACAGAGTCCAGTCCTCCATGGCCTCCTGCACTTGTGAAAATGGAAGTTCGGCAGGCATAACTTTATTTTCTCTTATTTTCTTTTTATGGGGGGATAGTACCTTAAACATGTGGCTGCACATACGTGATCTCACATTGGACACTGCTGCATGGAATTATGAAGGCTCATTTGCTCGTGTTTAATCTCCTTGTCTTTCAAAATTACTGTTAACATTTAGCTAATGTTTTCTTCCACATTATGTAACACACTAAACTTGCTGTTTAAATTTGGAAGACACCAATGGGAATGACATATTTTAACTTTTAAATAACTTCAGTGCATATTAGGGAACGCTTCTAAATATTTCTCAGCCTGATTTAGACTTGACTTCTGTCTTTTCTCTGAAACACTTGTGATAATCTAGTGTCCTGTTTATCCTTATATGTGTAAAGCTTTTTTTTCTCTCTTTTCACATTACTGTTCCCTTTGAAGCCTAGTCCTCACTTAACACAGAACAAAATTATATTTTTGATTGACAGCTGTAATTTAAAGGAAATATCCCTTTGAGGGACCTCTTTGTATTGGCTCAGAATATTTGCTTTCTTAAGATTCAGCATCCATTCTCACAAAGGGTACGATGTTCCTTAAGAGGTTTACCTTGTCAAACATTGTTAAGATGTAAATCAGGTAAATAAAATGGATTTGAAGCCACAGGGTGCCTTTAATAGCTTTTTGTCTCAGATGTGAAATAAATATGAACTTTATCTAAACTGCAGAATTCTTTGAGATTGCAGAAAATGACAATTACACTCCTATGCTGTTCACTATGGCTTTGTCTGGCTTTAATTTTTGGAGTCAAGGGGCAAAAAGTGATGCCTATGGATTTTGTGTTAAGAAGAGGTTCATAAATTATGGATGAAGTGGGACAGTTATTGGTATTTAAAGACATCATTCTTGTAGATGAATATTAATAGGGGTAAAAACCTGAAGGAATTCCAAACAAAGAAAAACTTTCTGAAATAGATCAGCTGAGCATAGATTGCCTGATTCAATACATAATACTACTGATACCAAAATGCCAGATTATTGAAGCATACACAGTTACACACAAGATTCTGTTTGCTGTTTATATAAAGGAATGGCTCCTCCTAGCACAACTCCCTAACTGTTGAGTCAGTTTTCAGAGTTCATTTTCAAGGTGGTCATTCATATGGAAGTAGTCATTTCTACACAGTAAAGGTACAACCTTTGTGTTGTTAACTCCTGCTGTCTGCTCTAACCTTTGTCTGAGGCAGATTTATGCAGTAGTTTGAGATTGTCCTGAGTTGGCAAGCAACCAAAACTAGGCAAACATGGATTGTTTGCAATCCAGTTGTTAGGGCCTTTTTCTCCAGTAGAATATCCACTCCCAAAAGACTGCATGAACTTGTTTACATTTCACACATGATTAAAACCAGTTAGGAACTTGAATTATTTTTTTTCCTCTTCTTAACAAGGAATTGCAACAGTGTAATAAAAATACTCCCAATTAAGTATCCAAACTGCTAAGCAAGAGTAAACTGACAAGGACAGTGCAAGGCAAGTGGAAATGCAGAACAAACATACACAGTGACAGTGAAGGTCAAGAGAAGAAGAAACTAAACACAGACGTAACTTAGGGCCTTTAGGTATGCAGGTATGGTTGGACTCAGTATCCATTTCTGTTACCTATTTAGTTTCAGTCTCCCTCCCTGTGAAATAATGAACAGTTCTGCCTCTTTGTCCAGCCCAGGTTTGAAGTTTTGGCTAGATCTTCTGATCATTTCTTGGCTTTAGGTACCTGTGTTTTGCACAGTACAGAGCTGCACCCATTCTACAGAGAGTAACAGAAAGAACTCCATTCTCTTCTGCTTCTCTTGTTAGGTCATTTTGTGGTGCTGCCTTAGCTTTCTGGAGGATCTATGCACTACTGGATAAGGTTTTAATGAATTTTTAAATAAATTGCTGAGTTTACTTATTATTTCTAATCCTTAGTGAAAGAAGTGTAACCGATCATTTTAGTATAATTCTGGGTTTGTGAGCGCTCAAAGATTATTGGTTTCAGATAATTTATTCCTACTTACATCAGCTAATTCTTGCCTTTTTTATTTTTGGTGAATCATGCACAGTATACAAGAGATCTGATATGCAGAGGCTGAAACAGTAATTACAGAGTCACTGTGTGGAGCCTTGTGAGATGATGCCCTTACTGTGAAGCATTCTGTTTTGTCAATAAGCTTACATCAATACTTGGCAGGTCATTTATGCAGCTTTAATGTTTCAGAATATAAACTAGACAAAGTGACTAACATCAAACTGGAGCTGCTTTGCATCTACAATTGACAAATCCTATTTTGAAAGCATGCATGAACATGAGGATCAAACTTAGCTTTTAACATTAACATTTTTTTTCCAATGAGGAAGTGTCTGATCCACTTCTAATTTACCTGTTGTTGATTTCCTGATTCTTTCCTAATCCCTTGCAGCCGAGATGTCCTCACCGTTGGAGAAGCAATTAACGAAATCCCTGACCGGAGCATATGAAGCATCTGTTATGGAAGCAAAAAAGGTTAACCTAAATCCCAGCACACAGAGATGTCAGACTAGAACAAATCAGCACGGAGAATCACCTGGAGGCACCACAAGGTTAAGGTGGAGCATATATATGGTAAAAAGGTTGTTTATGACTAGCAGAATTAATTTTTCAGGATGAGAAGGTCAGACAGGTAGAAATTAAGACTGCCCATGATGGGAAAGATCGTTTAAGGCTGCAGATTTCACCTGACAAACGCCGAGCTGGAGTACTTACTCTCTGATACGTGCAAACTGACATATTGCTTGGCCAAGTTTCACTGGGACAGAACCATACAATCAAGTGCTGCTCAGGAAAGCTGCACTTCTCAGAAGACTGTAACATCTGTTTTGGTGCAGACAAAGAGGCTAAGACACTTCAGTCTTGTTTGTGGTCATACATGGTACACAGGTCTCCACAGTGATCAAAGGCTTTATCAGTTTTGCATTAGGTGCCGAAATGAGGAGGAGCAAAAGCCAGGGCAGCTGACAAAAGCTAACAGTATTCCATATTCTAAATGGCATGCTTGATGTGGTCTCCTGGCCACGGTTTCTCCTCAAGAAGGCTATTCCTTTTTTCCCTATCTGGCAGTGCAATCTGTTTTAATCCTTTACAATTGGAGTCTTTTAGCCTCCTCCATATCTAGGGCAAGTATTAACTGTTTACCTTCCAACTCCAAATACTGTGTTTGTTGTATCTGGGCTAGTGTCCTAAGCTAATGAAATACACCCATATATCTATGTAGATAGATAGATAATGTCTGGTAATTGCAAGGTTTTGAAAACATTCAGATTTGATCTCCATATGATTTAAACAGACATTGTCCTACTGCCTCTGTTGCTCAAGATAGGCGTGTGTCACTGCACATTCACTTCCAGCTGTTTCCAACACTAAAGTTTAATTCCAAGATATCTGAGTGTTCACTAAATGATTTTCACCTGGAATTTTGTCTACAATCTGTTTTAAATTCATTCTATTTTGTACACAACATTCGCATGTACGTTCCTCAACAGATAAACACTTATGCAGTAGCCTACGTATGCTAGCACTGTTGGAGCTGGCACAACAAAAATGTGAATATGCTGGAAAGTATTCAGGGGGGGAAAAAAAGAGATTGGAAATGGAAGGGACCAATTAGTGGGAAAAGATTAAATGGTCTGATTATGCCCTTTTCATGCAGGCAAAATTCAATGCAAGATTATGTATCTGGTTTTGGAGGCAATAAGGGACAACAGCCAAAAAAGGAGATGTAGCCAGGGAAATGGTAGCTGAAGGGATAACCATCTCAAATGCTTGAATAGAGAAGAAATTAAACATGCAGTTCAGAGCTACCAAATGAAAATGAAAAGGTTAGTTTAACTTATAGGAAAAAAGAAGTCGAATAGCAGTAAAAGGAGAAGAAAAAGAAGTTGATGAAAATTAAATTCTTTAGGATGTGCAAAAGTTAAGAGAATCCATTGCTGGCGTAATTTAAACCATAACTATCCCAAGCCTTGAAAGAGGTGAAGGGTAGAAGAGACAAGCAGCTTGGAAGAATGGAGTCACAGACCATGGATGCTTTTACAATCTCTCATCACTGTGTGTGTTCATGCAAGTATGAACACAGTAATGCTTGAAAAGCATTGCTTGCGGTGTTGTTGCCTGGAAATTTAAATGCTTAAGTGTGCCTGGAAGGCAGAAATGCATGTTTCTATTCTCATCCTAGTTTTGTTTGCTCTGTATTTTGTTCCTATTGCCAGGTACCTAATGCATATTTTCAGTTATCTTTTCAGTAACGACTCAGTCCTTTTTTGGATGCGCATCCACAAACACACGGCCCATCCAGATAGCTGTTGTCTTGCACTGCTAAATACTTGGGTATGTGTAAGTACTGAGTCCCTGGAAACACTGCATTTGCTTAGAACAATGCTGTGTGGCCCAGTCAGCTTCTAGATCAATTTTCTGACTTCCATACATCAAATTATTAATATTTCAACCTTAACTATCTCAGGAAAGAAGTTTGGATACTTTTTGTTGCTGTTTTTTTGTTGTTTGCTTGCTTGTGTATTTTGGGCTGCAGGTTTTTGTGTGTGTATTCTCCAGTAATCTGGAAAGATACTTTGGTTTCTGTGCGTTATTGAAATCAGTTTTGTTATTTTCAACTCAGCAGATACCACAGCAAAACTGATTTTCTATGATCTTGATTATGTAAGCTGAGATGTTTACTTTCATTACGCTGTCTTCAGCTCATTACTTTAGCATTTGACAGTCACTAGAAAATTTTTAGACGCTTTCTTCATTTTATATCCTGTCTGTAAACAGTTCTACACAAAATGCAAATTCCCTTCTTGAAGCAACAAAAGGAATGTCAGCATCAATAATGAAGTAACTGGTTATTAGATTTGCATACCAACTGATGTGTTTAGATGATTTAGATTATTTCATTACTTCTACCTCCTTCCTGAAGGTTAACACTCTGGTTAGACAACCTTGCTTACCACTGCTAATGTGTCCCATGATTGATTGAGTCACCTTATCAACACCTCTGATTTGTTTTTATTCCATTTCCTTTAGGGCACACCTGCCTTTTAGAAATGGACTATGGGGGGAAATCAGAACTATGACAGAACTCTTGAGTATTTATTTCTGTTCAAGACTGGATAGAAATGCCCTGTGTGCATTTTCTCACCATTGCTTTTACAAGCATCTATTGTGCAACTTTGTGGTCCGTGACATGAATTTTTTCTTTGAACTCTCTCCTTTTCTCCCTCTCTCTGTCACAAATTCCCTGTGTACCCAGAAGTTGTTGTATCCTAGACAAGAAAGCAGATTTTGGCAACTGATCTCTAAAAAACAATTGCTTTAAAATTTGCTTGCCACAGCTCTACCTATGAAAGGGGAAATAATCAAATTTTAATGCTCTGTAATTTTATAATGGATTACACTTAATTTTGTTCCTATTTTAACCTTCTACAGATAAAATGTTTATTTTCATCTGAAACAGCATTTGCAGTGTCCTTTTTTTAAGGAGAAAAAAAAAAAAAAAGCACAAAACACAATTCACAACAATAAAACCCTCTAAATATCCTAAGTATCTAAATATCCTAAGTATCCTGAAAATTCCCCAACTGGGAGAAGGAAAATAGGTTAAAAAATATTGAAAAATAAAGGTTGTCTACTGACTTGAAGTATAACCACACTGTGGCTAAACAGTTCAGCTTAAAATTTACACTTGAATACATTTTTTTTTTAATCTTGCCCAACTGATGTTGTTTTTCTTAACATCCATATAAATATAAGCTTGATAATCAGAATTACAGAATGTTAGGAGCTAGAAGGGACTTTCTGAGATCATGGCCTCTGACTCCCCACCCCACCCTCGCCAAAGCAGGATCACCTAGAGCAGGCTGCACAGGAACACATCCAGGCAGGTTTTGAAAGTCTCCAGAGAAGGAGACTCCACAACTTCCCTGGGCAGCCTGTTTCAGCGCTCCATCAACCTCACCATAGAGCAGTGTCTCCTTGTGTTGAAGTGCAGCCTCCTGTGTTCTAGCTTGTACTTATTTTTCCTGGTCCTATCACCATGCACCAACAAAAATAGCCTGGCACCTTCACCCTGACACCCACCCCTCAAATATTTGTAGACGTTGGTAGAATCTCTTCTCAGCCTTCTCTTCTCAAGACTAAGCAGCCCCAGGGCTCTTAATTTTCCATACTGTGCTTGCTCTTTTCAACTGCTAACTGGCAACGTTTAGGTTTTAGCAGCTAGACTTTTACACCCATACCAAAAGCCCTAAGTGTTAAACACCTCTGAGGAACAGATGTACCTGCTTTTTATAATCCTGCTCTCATACCTAGTGTTCCAAGTGACTTCAGGACACACAGCTTAGCAGCTGATTATATTTGTGTTTACACTCACTGCCATGTGAAGGACATCTGTTATAAATAGTAGTCCGAGAAAGAATGTGTCGAGAAGTGAAACAGGGTAAAAATTAAAACTGACACCGTCTTTCATCAATGTTGAGACTGTCAGAACTTGTATGAGCCAGCCCTAACTATCCACAGCAGGTGATCTGGTGCCAGCCTGCTGTTAAGTAACCAACATTTAACAAGAAATAGCATGTAGATGTACTGTGTGGTTTAAAGCACTGTGTTAAGCATCATTAAAACTGAGTCTCCTTAGAGCCTTATTAAAAAAAGGCCTTTCTCTCTCTGTAATAAAACACTTCTCTCTGACTGTTTCAATTAAGGCTCTAACAATACAAACAAAATGCCTCCTAATTCTATACTGCACTGGAGAACCATTGCTACTGCCAAGTTGTAATGGCAGGAAGAAAAAGGGAACAATCTTTTCAGAGTCCCATCTAACCAACAAATGAGAATCATCAGATGGCTGTATTTTACTGGGTTTCTTGACTCCATCATCCCCGTTCAGTTTTCTATTTGCAAGTATTTCATTGCCTGTGATTCACTGTTTATGTCAGCTGCAATCCCCTTCATGTCGCTCACTAGCATGAAAGTTTAGGATTCACAGAACCTGACATGCTGAGCATGTCTGCCTGAGCTGGCTGATTGAGTGATGTTCCACTGCCAACTGATGATATGAAGTATTCTTAATTTGTCTGGATATAAAAAATAATAGTACTATATATATGCTTGGGCAGTGCACCAGCAAGCTCACTGTGGACAGATAAGAGTTCTTCCTAACATTATTTGGCTCAATTTTTAAAATACATTCCTCCAAAACAACCCCTGCTCATGTGGAGTCTTGCAATTTTTCTGTGGGTTGGTGAATCTTAGTGAAAACTTTTATCATTTGACATAGTGGCCAAAATGAACTTGCCCAGTTAAGTTTCCTGGACTGTCAGGTCCCACAAATAAGACACAAATGAAGATTGAATCTCTATGTTAAAAATAAAAGAGCTTGCAGACAGCCCCAACAAATGAAAACCCTAAATAGCTTCCAACTTTTGGACTCTTGAAATACACTGAAAGTGATAAAATATTAAGTGTAGCAAGTAAAACATCTAAGGGCTTGATGTGGTGTGACTGACAGGAAGAACAAAGTGGATGTAAGCTAAAAGATGGGGGGGTTTGGCTGTAAATTGGAAATAAAAGCTGTGAGCAAGGTAAAACACTGCCAATAGCGGCTGTTAAGTGCTCTAGCATGAAGGACACCATTGCATCTAATTCGCTAAACAATGTTTTTTTAATTATATCTCTTCCAAATTAATTCAATTTTTAAGCCATATAAGCCCAGTTACTACTGACATATTTATGAGACTTCAGCTCATAAATACCATAGTATCATAGTATCATCAGGGTTGGAAGAGACCTCACAGATCAAGTCCAACCCTTTACCACAGAGCTCAAGGCTAAACCATGGCACCAAGTGCCACGTCCAATCCTGCCTTGAACAGCTCCAGGGACAGCGACTCCACCACCTCCCTGGGCAGCCCATTCCAGTGTCCAATGACTCTCTCAGTGAAGAACTTTCTCCTCACCTCAAGCCTAAATTTCCCC
>WAAF01018544.1:223671-246536 GCA_013400475.1 Tricholaema leucomelas | reverse complement strand
GAAGGCCTTCTCCTCTCCAGGCTGCAGAGCCCCAACTCTCTCAGCCTGTCCTCATAGCGAGCTGCTGCAGCCCTCTGATCATCTTCGTGGCTCTCCTCTGGACCCGCTCCAGCAGTTCCATGTCCTTCTTGTATTGGGGGCTCCAGAACTGCACACAGTACTCCAGGTGGGGTCTGAGGAGAGCAGAGTAAAGGGGGAGAATCCCCTCCCTTGCCCTGCTGGCCACACTTCTCTTGCTGCAGCCCAGCACAGGGTTGCTGTATGGGCTGCATGTGCACACTGCCGGCTCATGTTGAGTTTCTCGTCGACCCAGACCCCCAGGTCCTTTTCCTCAGGGCTGTTCTCAGCCATTCACCACCCAGCCTGTATCTGTGCCTGGGATTGCACCGACCCAGGTGCAGGACCTTACACTTGGCCTTGTTAAACGTCATTAGATCAGGTTTATAGATCAGCTAATACTTTAGCATCAGATGTACTCTAACAATAAAGATTTCTGAAATAAAGTACTGGAAAATGTTATTTGAATGACTCAGAGGCAGTTGCCAAAACCTCAATAACTTGAATTTCTAGGAAGTTTTCTCAGTCCCTTCATAAATTACCACCATAGGCAATTTGTAGTAAAATAGAAATCTAGGTGTAGGCAATGCCATGGAGGCTTTGATACATGGAATAACGTTCACGTGTCTCTTGGAGAAACATGGAACAAAGTACAAAGAACTGAGTTTCTTTTGGATAAGTCTGAACTGGAAGATGCAATCCAGGAGTGCACCCAGCAAGCCCCAACTGCTAAACAACATTCAGTGCATGGGACCAGATTAGAGCTAGCTAAAAAAAAAGCTAAAAAGGAAAAACAAAACAAACTTCAAGCAAACTCAAACAGCTAAACCAAAGCAGAATATCACTAGTGCTCCTCAACATTTACTGATGTTCTCTTCAGGTTAGGTTTTTCTGGGCTCTACTATTTACTGATAGAGAGTCATTGATGACTGAAAGGATTTATTGAATATGACAGCTCTGTGATCGGAGTTTATTTTCATGCCAAAATGAAACCCAGAGGAGAGCTGACGCCTGAAGTTTCTGGCTTGAGCTGGCATGGTCATGGTATTTGTCAGCTGTGGTAAAGGAAGGGTGGCAGAAAGGTGTATGTGTGAAACTAGCATAAAATCTTCCTTGCCTCTGTAACTGCCAGACTCAGTGTCTGTAAAATTCTTGATGGTTCTACAATGATGTTTTTTAAAATCTGTTCACCTCCAATAATTTATTCCATTTACATTTCCTTCGTTTCTGGAATGTGCTTTCTTGTGCTGGCCTATAGAAGGAGAACAGCTTTTGGTAGAGGAGGCTTTATCAGTCAACATCATTTTTCTGGCAGATAAAGCTGCATAAATTAATATTACATTTTCTTTCGTTGTAGGGAGAAAATTTGATGGGAAAAATATGCTTGGACACAAAATGTGGCAAAATCTTATGTACATTATTTAGACAATGATTACACACTGCATAATTTCATTTTTATTTCACTGAAGATGTAAAATATCATAGTTTTTGTTCTGTGTTTCTTGTTTCTTTGTTCATTTGCTTGTTTTCCTAAGAACATGAGCTAAAGCAAACCAAAATAGTTGCAGCCTTATGCATGCAAACTCTAAACCACACTCATTCCCATGGTAGAAGGGCCTGTCACTAAATTTTAGTATTATCATCTAGGAATGCATGGTCATGCAGTTTTAAAATTGGAATAGCTGTGAGTTACCTGATAATACCTTTTTGAGTCTTTTTTTTTTTAGAAAGTAATATTTTAGTACAGGTTCATGGCAAGTCTCAGGCAAGGAATAGAAAAGCTGACCAATAAAGGCATTATTCCCTGGAATTACTGATGGAAGCAGATTCTCACCGACTGTGGTGAATGCAAGTGAAGTATTGTTGTCTCCCCAGGAGAGAGAAACTCATGGCCCTTTTTGTTTAAAAAAGAAGTGCAGACATTTTCTTTTACAGCAATTAGTGATGATGCATGGAGTGAACTGCTAACTATTCATGACTAATCTAGATAGACAGGGCTGTCCCTTGCTAATCACAATGAATATTGGCCTGTCCATAAAGAGCAAGGAGTGATGATATCAAAGAGAACAGTCAGCTATTACCAGGGCAAACTCTTGGCCATGAGCTTCTGCAGATGATAATATGAAAAGACAGAGATGAAATTAAAAGCAGTGTTAACTACCCAGGAGGCAGAAAAACACACAATTGTTTCTTTGCAGTTACTTGCGTATGGTACTGCGCTGAGACAATCTTTTCCAGTTCTGTTATATGCATCTTGAACATACAAAATACTTGGGAATTATTTTTATTCGGTGGTAACTGCATGCTGCTGACTTCAGCAACACAGAGGATAACCACTGCACTGAATGTAGCTGGAGTGGATTTCTTATAGTGTTTAGTCATTCTCTTTGCTATGAAGACTTTTTTTTTTTGCTATGTGATGAGTGATTGCGTCCTTCAGAGAAAGTGTTTGGACACACACTTTTTCTTTCTGCTAAGCTGATAAAGCCTCTCTTGTCCTTCTACACCTTCTCCATAATTTACCAAAAACTCCCCATGAAAAGGATGCCCACTGGTGAGGTCCAATGCCTTTGTCACCACCTCCAGCACGTCCTTCTGAAAGTGTTACTAGTGTGAGTGTCCACAGCAGGGAAGTGAAATGGTCTTTACATCTTTGTCCCTTCCCAGTCTGTAGAAATTTTGCTGCATCACTAATGAACATATGTTTAGAACGGTTGTAAACTCTGTTTGTGACACACAACCCCTCTAAACTGCGGCAGCTGTTGAAAACTTAGTGCATCTTGACGTTATTGTGCTGCAGACAGCATTAAAGTAGAGAAAACTTCCCAACCTCTGCATAAATCCTCAGGGGTCCATTTTGGTTTAGGGAATTAATTGCCTTTTTCCTCTGAGGGGAAATCTTCGCAGGTATGGTTTCTCAGAGTGTATCTACATTGCAGTCCCCACTGTGACTGTTGCTCATGCAGAAATGCTTAGCTTGCCTTAAGAAGAATAGCTTGAGGGTTTTTGCCAGTGCAGAAAGCTAAGAGCCTGACCCTGTGTGGCTGGGTAATGCATCCTGGGCTGAGTTTTGTACTGCTATTCCATCTTGCCTCTTGCTCTTTCATCTAAGAGTTTTAGCAGTGTTGGGACAGAAACCAAGTCCTCATCAGAAACATGCAAGCAGTCTTCTGCAGCCTAATCACGCTTCACCTCAGTTAGTTTTCACATTACTAAATGCTGCAACAACCATATAATACAACATAGACAAATGGCTCTAGTAAAGCTTCAACAGAACAGGCAGAACTTAAGCACTGGGACAGCTGATGAATGACAAAATATCCCTAAAGTGAAAAGACCTCCACAGCAGTCCATCAGCAAAAAAGAGAAATGTTGCAAGAGACAAAAAGCTTAACATTGCACCTCACACAAAAAAGTGTGCAAGCAATGAAGAAGCTCAAGGACAAACAAATACTGCTTCATCCTTTGCATTTTACTGAAAATTCCTAAAGTAAGTCTTGCCACCATTCGTTATGTTGTTGGACATAAAATACTTTCTCCATCTGCAACGTGCTGCTAACAGAGAGCCATCTTCCAACTATCTTCTAGTACACTCATCTGATCAACAGGAGGAATATACTTATCTAGGACACAAATATTCCACAGTATATCAAATTGTTATCAGTTCTGCCCACGCAAATAGAAGCATTTTCCTTAGATTCCATCAAATACAAGTTCCAGATCTCAGGCTCCTTCCAGATTTTGAGCTGCACAGTTCTCTACTACCTCAATGAAAACAGCTGAAGAGAAAGAACCAATTTTATATCATTTCCAAAATTGTGGGGAAAAAAAACAATCTACTATCAAAATTCAGATTATCCTCTCTAAACCACAGCAGGAATTCTCAGTTACTCCAAAATTAGAGGATACAGAAGAAAGCAATTCACAGATTTCTGAAAAACCCAAAATTCTTCCCTCATGCCACTCTGCTCAGCGATTTTGAACAGACACACGCAGACATCACTGTCAGTCTGGAGGTAACAGAGAGTCAGCTTTGTACGAACACATGTTCCCTAGACCTGGCTTTCAGTCTTGTCTGCATTTTTGTAGGCAAAGATCGTGCTGTCAAAGCTACTAAGTACATGTTTCAGCCTTCATTTCCTAAATGCAGAACCTTCTGCACTTCAAACGAGATCCCTGAGTGATCAATACTATGGCATGGACTGGATCTCCTCTTTTTTCCTTTCTTATTTTGAACGGAGGGGAACAGCTGTTCCCATCTGAACAACCACAGTGCAGCTATTTGTTCTCTGAGATCAGAGAACAAAAAGTACTTTTTAAATTTCAGCCAGTAGTTCTCTGGAGGGAGCAAACTGCTTTCTGGAGAATAAATTAAGCATTCAATTAAACTCTACAACAGGTAAGTACTGTTCTTAGCCTTTCAGGGAAATATGTTCAATGCTATTATTACAATCCCCTGCACATAACTCCAATAAGTCACATCGAACTGAGAAATTCTCTTCTCAGCTCAAGCAAAGTGTTCAATATAAATAACACAGATTACATAAGTGAGAAAAAATTAAATAAAGACTCAAGTTAGATCAAAAAATATTAGAAGATGCAGAATAGTGGCACTAGACCAGACCCCATCCCACAACTGCAGGGCTAGGTCAGTGGACAACTCCAACTGTGTGAAGGCTTCACATTCTCCACGTCACATTCTCCACTTGGCAGAAAGGCAGATGCATATAAATGAACACTGAGCCATTTCTATATATCGTAGAATGGTTTGGGTTGGAAGGGACCTCCAAAGGCTGTCTAGTTCAGCCCCCATGCGGTGAGCAGGGGCATCTTCCACTAGATTGGGCTGCTCAGAGCCTTGCCAAGCCTGCCCCTGAATATCTCCAGAGGTGGGGTTTCAATTACCTACCTGGGTAACCTGTTCGGGTGCTCCATCACCCTCATGGTAAAGAACTTATTCTTAACATCCAATCTAAATCTGCTCTTCTCTAATTTCAAACCATTGCCTCTCATCCTATCTCTATAGGCCTTTGGAAACAGTTCCTCTCCAGCAGTCTTGTAGGCTTCCTTCAGCTACCAGAAGGCCTCTTTTAGGTCTCCCTGGAGTCATCTCCAGGCTGAACAACCACAGCTACCTCAGCCTGCCTTCGCAGGAGAGATTTCCAATCACTCTATCATCTTCACGGCCCTCCTGTAGACCCTAGCAGAATCACCTCTCTTGATCTGCTGTCCACACTTCTTTTGATGCAGCCCAGGATGCCATTGGCCTTCTGGGCTGCAAGTGCACATTGTTGGCTCATGTCCAGCTTCTCATCCCCCAAATTCCCAAGTCATTTTGCACAGGATTACTTTCTATCACCTCATCCTCCAGCCTGTATTGAAAATAACTCTTCTGACCCAGGTGCTGGATCCTGCACCTGGCCATATTGAACGTCCTGAGGTTGACCTGGGCCCACCTCTCCAGCTCATCCAGGTCCATCTAGAGGACTTTGCTTCCCTCTAGTATATCAACAGCACCACTAAGCTTGGTATCATCTGCCAGCCTGCTGATGGTGCACTCAATCCCACCACAAAGCTATACAAATATGGCATGAGAGAATCGATTTGGCTTCATTGATGGAGCATCTAATTTAGGTTAAATGACTATGTTTATGAAGTAGCTTCAGGATTTATTGTTTGTAGCATAACAACTCATCAGCTACAGTTTATCTGGCAGGAATTTAAGCAGAGAAGTTAATTAACAATAATTTCCAAATGCCAAAAGCTGCTATAGGTTCAGTAAGTGTTTGGGGTTTTTTTTAATATGTGTATATATACACATTAAAAGAAAATCTATATATATGTCATGCTCATATATTTAGGTAATGCTCATACACACACAAATAAAAATATACTGATTCCAGACTACTGAGCTTATTACTAAAATTAATTGAGCAATATTGACTTGGATATTTTAATCATATAGAATAGTACAAGACAAATATTCCTTAGCCTATCTATTTAAACAGTGAGCACAGTGTTTAAATCATGTACATCTTTAGGTTCACTGCATTTTAAGTAAATACTATGCTGGACAGTAGCTACCAAGTTGAAAGGAGTTCTCCCAGCTTGGCAAAGCGTAAACTGCAGCAGAGAACCAATTTTTAAGGTTTTAACTTGATTTAGTATAATTATTTTGGACAGTCTAGTAAAGGTGGAAGAAACTGTGGGACACAGTCTCAAGTTGTGCCAGGGGAGGTATAGGCTGGATGTTATGAAGAGATTCTTCACAGAGAGAGTGCTTTGCCATTGGAATGGGCTGCCCAGGGAGGTGGTGGAGTCACCGTCCCTAGAGGTGTTCAAGAAAAGCCTGGATGAGGCACTTAGTGCCATGGTCTAGTTGGATAGGGCTGGGTGCTAGGTTGGACTGGATGAGCTTGGAGGTCTCTTCCAACCTGCTTACCTGCTTGATTCTATGAAAGCAGCAAACCCAGCAATATCTTTGCCTGAGCATAATAAAGTATTTCACATATTAACAGAAAACAAAATGTTGTATCACAACACTATGAAATAGTCAACTCTTGAGCAACAACAACTGTTAAGTTTCCACTGAACATCTACTCTATATCACTGTGTATTTCAGACTGTTGGCTTTCCAGTATCTGAAGGGAGCCTACAGGAAAGCTGGGGAGGGACTATTTACACAGTCTAGTAATGTTAGGACGAGGGGGAATGGGTTTAAGCTGGCAGAGGGGAGATTTAGACTGGATGTTAGGAGGAAGTTCTTTACAGTGAGGGTGGTGAGACACTGGAACGGGTTGCCCAGGGAGGTTGTGGATGCTTCCTCCCTGGAGGTGTTTAAAGCCAGGCTGGATGAGGCCTTGAGCAGCCTGCTCTAGTGGGAGGTGTCCCTGCCTACGGCAGGGGGTTGGAGCTGGATGACCCTTGAGGTCCCTTCCAACCTAAACCATTCTATGATTCTATGACTGTATTTCTTTGCCCCTAAAGATACTGTGTCATTTAACATTATTAATTACCTTACTGGGTCCATGCCCTCTTGAACTGCAATGCTATTTTAATAAGACCTTACAACAGTGTTTTCATCCAAGCAAATCATTATTACAGGAATGATCTTTCTACACAAAGCCCCTTTTCACTGTTAAAACAAAGACTTGCTATAAAAGAACAGATGCAAGAGTAAACAACAAATAATTTATAGTAAGTTACTCTGAAAGCAAACATCATTTCAGAGCACTAAGCAAACAACAAACAAGAAAGTGTAGCCACTTGGGGAGGATTATTAGAATGAGTAAACACTACTTGTGTAAGCATTACAAGATTGTATCCACAAAGTACCTCTATTATCAGTGTAAATTTAACAGGGAAATCATGGAAAGACAAAAGTGTGTGCATATATATATATATACACACACACACATATACAGATAGGGATGTGTGTTCATTACATGTACATTTTTTTCTCAGATAGAGCATCTGCCTTGTTGACCTCCCAGTGTAGTGTGATCTAACAAGAGAGCTCATGAAACAGCATCTTAAATCACAATCCCAACATTACTTTCCCAGCTGCAGTCACCAGCATCTCTGAAATGTGTAAAACCCTACAAAACAAAGACATGCTATAGCAGGTGAGAACAGCTTCCAGCTTAGCACTGCTCTTGAAGCAGTGAGACCAGATTTGCCGAAGGGATGTTGGTAATTGGTTGATCCTGCAGGAACCCCTGTAAGTTGCTCTCTGCTGGAAATCACTTACACCAGGTACCAGGATGGGAAATCCTGCTAATTGGCTATGTCTACTCAGAGAATCTGAGCTGCAGTTGGCAGCCAAAGTAACTGGCAACAGGAATATTGTTAACTTCAACACTTCCTAAGCTTTCCACCCAGGAAATGCTAGGGGGGAGCATTTTAGGGTATCAGAACATTCATTTCTGCTCCTGGAGTCAGGGAAAAAGATGTCATGCCAGTTTTCCACAATTCGTTTGGCACTAGCAGAGTTTCTTGTGATTTCTTCCAGTGTAAACCCATAACTCACCATCTTCTGTTCTGCACGTACTAAGTTCAAGGATGAGCTATTACAGCCCTTGGCTAAGTGTTTTGCCCTTCAATGATCAAATATCCATTTCCTGACAGCTGCACAGGAAACCTGCACTTGTATTTCTGCACAGACCTCTGTGCATACAGAGGTGACTGCAGCACCTACAGCCTGAGCCACAGACCTAATCCAGAAGCCACATCCCTATCAATTTCAGGGCTTCTCAGCAGAGGTAGCCTGGGCCTCAATAACACAGCTGCATAATTTCTGGAACAAAACTTGCCTTTTTTTTTTGGAGCAGGCAATAAACCTACTCACGTAACTTTAACTTTGAGTGAGAAAGTGACAGATGGCTACAAAATGAGAAGGATATAATCAAGAAGAAACTGCTTTCTTGAGATACAGGTTCTTAGACAGAACTGCTGAGGCAGAATATAAGGTATGAATAATTTTAAACTATCTTTTCCTCCCAGAAGGCTGGGTTTATGTGAGAGCATGCCTGTGGTACAAAGGTGTGACTGCCACAGCTGAAGTGCTGCGTTTAATGTAGTTGACTCAGACACCATAACCTCTGAATTCACATCAACTTGGATTTCAGTGCAGACCAGTGTGAGTATGAGAGACTTGTACAGTCATGCTGCACCCCAGAACTGCTGCTTCCCTGGGGACCTGAGCAAGTGTAGGTACACCAAGCCAGGCTGGGAAACGCAACACAAACACAGTTGAAGATTGAAGCATAATTGTGAGGATTGCCTTAAATTATAGCCAACCACAAGAGCTCTCTGACCTCAGCTACACACGTCCCCAGCACCCTACTTGCTCCTCTGGTGAATTCTGTGTCTCTGGACGACTGCAACCACTTGCCATCACCAAAAGTCAAGCAAGAGCTTGATTAGCAGTAAGAGCCTGGCCACAGAAGCTGCATTTAAGATGTCAAGATTAAGATGATTTCAGTGGGAGTCAACTAAAATTGTGAATTTAATCACAACCATTAAGTCAGTAAAATTACATGTCAGTAGGTGTGATAATTGTCAGATGGAGGGGGGAAAAAAGGGAAAGAGAGCACAGATAAAAATTACAGCTTGGGCGTTCTGCTAGAATGATAAAAAGATGTGGGATGGAACTGAGAAATGAGCTCCAAAGATGACCTAGATGAAGAGAAACGTATGAAGAATGTAAATCTGCATTACTTGAAGACTTGGCAGCTAATTTTCAAGATTAGATATATTCTCTTTCAGCAACGAGGTGTTTGGGGATTTTTTTTAGTTTTATTCAAGAAGTGATATTGTGTCAGTGGTTAGTAACTCAGAAGATTATTACACATTTACATGGAAAGTGCTCTAAATATTACACTTTGGCCCTCTAGTGCCTAACACGTGCAGGTCACGGTCACCTATGCAGATCACACATAGAATGCTACAGCTCATATTGGTTTAGAAAGTGTCTTCCAGCTGGCAATACTTAATGTAAAATATACAGAGGCAGGCTGCAACGTTTGGAAGAAAGCAATTTGAAAGATCCTTTATGCAGTCACACTGGTTTAGAGAGGGATAAACATTTAAAAGTATAAATCCACATATCAGATTCACAGACTGTAGAATTTGGATCATAAAATGCATCACTCAAAAAAATCAGCATTGGCAATGGCACTGCAACTCCTTTTATTCTGTGCAAGTCTTCAAAGTTCCTCTACACCCACATCTTCAGAGACAGTCTCAAACCTCTGAACATTGGAGAGTAACAGAAAGCTATATATGGAGAAGCCTTCATATGTGTGTGAAATTACATGAAGATGATTTTAAACAATGGAGGAAAAGAGGACTGCCAAGGTGAAATGCAGGCACAGAAAATAGAAAGATAATCCATTTCAATTTCAGGCATTTGCCTTATTCATGAATTTCAAGCCAGTCTGGTTGCCTAAATCAAGAGTTGCCTTTTTTTGTTTTCTCCCACATTAATCGCTTCAGCTAATCTATTTACACATGAGGCCTGATAGGACAAATGTAGATGTTGCAAATCAAACATGCAGGTCCTGTATCCACATTGCTTAACCTGTGAAAAGAAGAACAAATCAGATGTCCACTTTGAGTTTTGCATATTTTTGCTGGGTTTTGTTTACTTTTGTTGTTTTGGTTTTGTGGGCTTTTTTAAACCTGTGGAGGAGGTTTTTTCCCAACTGTGGAATTTGAAATGTTTTGCTCTGTTCTGCTTGCTCACTGATCCTGTGATTCTTGCATTTGATGCCCCAGAGGAAGATACTCTGTGCTAACCCTGGATGCATGAAGCAATTAAAACATCATGATCAAAAAGGTAAACTTCCTAACAGCTGGCTTCTTTAGGAAAGGTAAAAGTAGTGTTCCATTAATTTAAAAGTATTAGTGGGCTCCAACCCAACTTTGGAAGAAGTTCCCCAAGCTCCCTGAGGCACAGTGTTTAAGACTCCCACATGCACCTCACGTTTAGGCAGCTTCTATTTTAGTACAGAGCTTTTGGATTACCATGCACTCAGTGAAGGATCCATCTTCTGCTCTTGGAAACATGACTAAAACCATGACATATAACCCTATTCTGTTCTGTTCTCACATCCTCCAGAAATTTAGCCCAATCATTGTAAGTATTGGCACACTACTGAGACTCCAGAGACTTAACCTTTGGAGCTACCTAAAGGCCCTGTTTAATCAACAAAAATATTCTAAGTATACTGAAATATTTTTAAGCGTCTATTATTGTTGTTGCAGCTCCCACTTTCCAACTATAACTACACAAAACATAAATCATAATTTCATGTTTTCACAACTGCTCTTACAAATCATGATTGGCCAGATGATCCTATATGGTAACACCTGCTAATTCTAAGCAGTCTGGGAGCAAAAGAGGAGATAGCCATGTTTTTTTAGCCAATGTCATTATGCAGCTACTTAGTTCCTCCCACTCCTCAATTCCATGAAATAAACTAATTCTTGGTAAAGACACTTGATAACTTGATGTGTAGATATATCTTCAACAAAACAAGAATGTAAGCTGCTTTTTGACAAAAGAAAAAAAGAGATTTTAATAGTACCGATGAGTTTCTTAATCATTATTAGAGACTGACAGCTGTACAAGGTGCAACAAGGATTGCTGACCTGAAGAGATGAAAACAAGAAGCTGTGGAGGATGGAGAGAGAGGGAAAAGGCAGAAAAGTGAGGAAGGCAGTAGGAGGAAGAGGAAAAAAAAATAAGGGTAGTCAGAAGAAAAATAAGAGAAGTTGCCAGCAGCATGGTTTACTAGAGGAGGGAAGATGAAGAACATATGCATTTGGTAAGAGATCTGCAACGTACATGCTGTTATGGAGTAACTGCAATGGCATCTCAGAGCAGTGCTAGCCAGGGTTGTTTGGCTTTCCTAAAAGTGAGTTAAAAACATCAGCAACGTGCTTGTATTATTTAAGAGCTTCTTTCAGATCCTTCTTGCCTTGTTCCCTCAAGTCTAAATACAGGATAAATTAAATCTTCTGAAGAATATTTCAGCTCTGAAGCATGCTGTCATCTGCTCACCAGTGGGAATTAGACTTCATTAGCAGACCTGGAGGACATGCTGCAAGGCACTTCCATTTTTACAGCCTGCTACACATAGTAAGGATTTGATCAAGGTGAGATCAGCATATGGGAAAACAGGTTAATGTGGCTGAATGGTTGAGTTCTATCTATTCCTGTAATTTGTTTCAGCAACCTTGAAGATCTGGAAAACAGTTCTGTGTGAGTGAATTACAGATACTCATCCTACTGAAATGTCTCTGTAGACCTGAGTAGGATATTTTGTGTAAGCCTCAAAAAGTTGCTGGAATGTACAAGGTAAGGATCAGGTTTTATATGAGAGTGTAGAACTACAGGCAGATGAAAAAATAAATAAATAAATAAAAAATAAATCACAGACTCATTCAGGTTGGCAAAGCCCCTCAGGATCACCAAGTGCAACCAATAACCCTACTCTACAAGGTTCACCCTAAACCATATCCCCAAGCACCACATCCAAATGACTTCCAAATGCATGTAAACACAGAATCCATCAAGTTAACAAATTGTTCTATTTTTACCAATGAGATGAACTCCCAAAGAGCAAGACAAGCCTTCAGCATGATCTATGGGGATAACACAAGCTATTGATAGTTGTTCATCAGCATGAAAACATTTCTCATTTTAGTAATCCATCAGTGTTCAGCAAACCTTTACACTCAAAAGGACCTGACCCCTGGTGCTCAAAACACCAGATATTACTATGCTATTGCATTCAAAATGGGATTTACAAGTAGAAGAGTCATTGATGTCATAGCCTGTGCATTGATTGCTTGCACTTGCTTTCATATAACTAAATATGTCTAGATTTTCCAAGGAGAGCATCCAATGTATCCCACTATTATTAATAGAGGCAAGCACTTAACAATAAAGCACTAGCACGAGTACATACATTTACTCAAGTTTGGGCTTCGAAATGGAAGGTAGCAGCCTTCACCTACAGAGAGGCTTTAAAATATATTAGCTCAGTTTTTCTCATTTTTTAAAATGTTTGTTTCATATATACAGGCTTGAGAGTCTATCAATTGCATGTTTACACCTTCAACAAGATAGCACAAGGTTGGAAGAAATTTTGGTTCTCTGCTCTTCACACACCTTTATAGATCTGAATACCTAAATAGTAGCTTCTCAGAACAACTGAGAAGTACCAAAATAAAAGATGTGACAGTTTGGGTGTTAACTTGCCCCTCCACTCTTATGAAGTTGCTCAGACTAGACTCGGCTAGAAATTAAGGAATGAAGCTTTATATTTACAGGTTAGCACAATATACAAGCAGATATTTACAATATATACAGCTATATACAGAAATATACAAGTTGAAAAGTAATACAGAAACACAACAGCCCTCCCAGAAACCAGAGTCCCCAGGAGGAGCTCCCAACTACCCTTCCACCTCCTTTCCACTGCTCTACTTTATCCCAGAGTTTGCCTTATGTGCAAGGTAAGTTTGGAGGATTGGCCAGGGGGGTTAGAAAGCAGAAGGATTAGTTACACAGAAAGTAGGGTAGGGAGAAATGTACAGGCACCAGCTGCAACAGAGACCCACTGTGTTATCTATGTTTATGTTCTTGTTTTTATACATCTCAGCAAGCCTATGAGTGAAGCAGACATCACCACTGTTTCCTTTTCACAGTCTATAATCTAATTTCTCTCACTAAAATATTCCAGCTAGCCTCAGAACTAGCAGACCATCTGAAATCAGAAAAAGGAAATTATATACCAGAAGGAAAAAAAAGAGGTCAAAAAATAAGACAAAAACCCAATAACTTTTTTTTAAAGTAAATAAACACCTACAAATATAAAAAGCAAACAAACAAAAAAAAATTATATAAGGAAAAAAAATTATATAAGGAAAAAAGAGGTCAAAAAATAAGACAAAAACCCAATAACTTTTTTTTAAAGTAAATAAACACCTACAAATATAAAAAGCAAACAAACAAAAAAAAGCCCCACAAAGGTTAAATAAAAACCAAACAACACCACAGGCACCACTACAAAGGTAAAAGACCATTCACATTCAAAGCAGCTTGAAGTTTAAGAGCAGTCTAACCTGACGGTACCATAAAATGACACTACATTCTGGAAGTCAAAGTATCTTTGATCTCCATCAGGCTTCATTGTCACCCATGACCAGAACACAGTCCACTTGCATGGCTATAATATGCTCCCTAAGTCCTTGTAGTGTTTATGCAGTTTATTAAATCTGAATGTCTTTTATTAAGTACCCAGAGAGTAAGTAATTAACCAGAGATAATATGAAGAAAAATGAAGAAACAAACTCTTTAATATATATGTCAAAGTTATGGGTAGATGTAGGATGGCTCCTGGGAGAGTGCTTTGAAAAATTTAATTATCATAAGTCTAGATTCATGTGTTTGTTTCCAGACTTGAGATCATTCAGAGGTCACTTGTGAAATCATCATGGAGCATCTCCCTCATTACAGTCTCTGACACTAGTTATGTTTTCCAAGTAAACCTGGGGAAAAGAAAATATACCCCAAAGAACAGCAAGGTAATAAAATCTGACAGTCTGACAATAAGAGAAAATTTATCATTAAAAAAAAATCTAATAATGGCTCCTAGCGCTTTTTAATCACAGCTACTGAACTGTTGCATCCTGAGGAACATGGCTTGTTTTAATTATTTATTGGGTTTATTTGGAAGATGATGCAATTATATCCTGACACTTTAATCACTACCAGTTTGTTTTCTTCACCTGCTACTGCTAAGAAGAATGTTACTTTCCTATGGAAATTCTGACATTTCTATAATTGGTTTTGCAACTCTTCCAAGATACTGAAGTGTTCATATTATTAAATTTGTGCAAAAATTGAGAGTTAAGATATTATTAAGATTGATGCCTAATAACACCAATAAACTGAATCTCAACTAGATTTAATTTCTTTTCTCCTTTCTTGTTAGACACATGCTATATACAGCCTTTGGGAAGTAAAATCTCCACTGACACCAAAGACGGAAATCAAGCATCATCACTTAAAAAGATCCATTCAAACAGTTCTAACATTCAGAGGAGAAGGAAAAAAAAAAAAGTTTAGGGGAAATAATTTAAAACAAAAATCAAAGGCAAGCAAATCAAAAGTTTACAGGATGGAGAAGAACTCTGCTCCACTGAAGTCAAAGGGAATTTTGCTAAATTTAGCCTTCAAGTTAGGCGTTTGTTCTTGCCAATTGATCAACCCAGGGAAAAATAAGTGACTTTCTTGAAATGCTGTGGAAAGCTTTTGCTAGTGTCAGTATTCAAAGTAGTTTGGAATATTCAGTAAAATATCCATCCAGCTGTAAACAGATGAATTAAGTAATTAGCTTCAAGAACAAGTTACCTCATTGTGCAGAGATTCTAGCATTGTCTAGATATAACCACATGATGACCCTCCTAACCATCCTTTAAGGAGCATGATATACATAGCTGCAAAAGTGGAAGAGAAGAGGAATGGAAAACACCATAAGCAGTGAGAGCAGATCATAACAACATCATTCAGACCAACTTTAGCACTTGTGCAACTGCATTTCTACTCTTCTATTGTACAACCCAGGGACTTTAGCAACACTGAGTTATTCCGCAAACAAGAGACAATCTTGGTTATCAGATCATTTCTGAGTGACCTGAAGATGGCCAGGCTATCAATGAGCCCACACTTCAAACAACACTTTTCATCAGGACTTATGGTCTGGCTTAGTGCAGAATGAGCAGTCGCTCAGCTGCTGGCCAGCACAGAGCAAGATTAGTCCTCTCCAACCCTCAAGAGGGTCTTTCCATGCTCTCTGAAGAGCACAGACTTGCTGAGGCTAGTGAAGCATATATCAAGTTTCAGACATTTAGATACCACACCTAAGAACAAAGGCATACATTTGTTTTCCCTTCCACAACAGTATTGTACAGTTCAAGAAAGTGTTAAAACACCAAATCGCTTATCTCTACCAGCCTCATGCTCTGTAGCCTTAAAGGCTTACCTGTGACAACCAACAAGGTAAAAAGCAGGAAATTGGATGGTCCAGATGCTCAAACAAAGCCTCATGTCCCAAAAGTGGACAGTGTTTGGACAGTCAGCAGTTATGTCAAACATAGCAAAAGCAGAGTGATTGAAAGTTCTCTCTGCAGAATTTGAAGCTAACAGAGGAAAACACACATTGGTGAAGCTGTGAACAAGGAAGCTTCCCATGCCAACCCAAACAGCAGGAACCCTTCAGAGAGAATTGATTTAAAACACACTTAGCTAATATTGAAGTGGCAACAGGTTATCTGAAGAGGAAGATATACTTGTTCATACTGTCCCCCCAGCTCATAATTACCTCATTCTGTGCCCTTAGAGTTTATCAGTGCTGTAGAAGACATTTATTGACTTCTGCTTTCCCTTCCATTGCCAAAGCACTCTAAGGTTAATGCAGTTACTCAGCATCTCTGATTCAGTCAGGAGAGCATTTGACTTTAAAACACAGACTAACAAATAGCTTAAGGAAATAGCAACAAGAATTGTTTCCAAACTGTCACAGTTAGGAAACAACAATGAGAAGTCTGCTCTTTACTTACCGTAAAGACAAAAACTAACAAGGAGCTGAGCATCAGCAGAATCCAAAGAAGTTCAGTTACAGAATTAGACAACACCCCATGAAACATCAACACGTTCAAGTGGGTTCTCAGAAAATTGATAAATACTGATCTAAGGGATCTTATTGGGAAAGAAAGAGGCCCTGCTCAGGTTTTCATGTGCATTATTCAAACGACTTCTCAGTTTTCCCTGAGTCACATTTAAGTCCTGCACCACAAGAATGTTCGCGTTCAGTCTGCATGCTGTATGAGTCTACAGGGGACAAAATACAGCACAAAATACAGCACCAAAAAAACCAAATCAAACACATGAAGGAAATCAACTCCTTTACATCAATCTGGCCCTTTTTTCCAACATTCAGTGTACCATATGCCTAACTTAGGAAGTTAATCTGCCCTTCTGTAGGCAAGACTGTACGTGCTTTCCCACAAGATCTGATGCACTGCCATACACTTGTCTAACCGTGATCCCAGACCCAACCCGCCTCCATACAGCTTGTTCAGGTGAACAAGAAGATTCCACTGTTCAGGTGAACAAGAAGATTCCACTTGCTCATTTTCCAGTCTTCATGCATAAAAAAAAAAAAGGCAACAGATTTTCTTAACACATGCACTACAAACACTGTAAACATACATAACTGATAAATTTTTATCAATCACAAAATGATTCTTAACAGCTAAGTTACCCCGGAGGTAGATGGCTTTCCAATGAATTTTCACAGTTCTTGTGAACATAAGAAAGCCTTGGTTAGCACAAATCACAGACACTCCTTGCTCTTGAAAACATGATCTGAAATATCCTGCAGGTCTTCATGGAAATCTCAGGGTAAGGGGAGCAGGAAATCTAATTGTGTGAGGAATTTTTATCCCACTTTCGTCGCATATACCTTGTGTCACCAGACTCATCTAAATCCCTTATAAGACTTGCTTTATCTTTTAGCTCCCTTTCTTTTTTCATTCCAGCTTTTCATTTTCAAAGAGGACTTTGTAATCTACTTTATTATTGCTCTTATTAGACAAAACTATGGTATTCCTGGGGCAGGTCACTTCTCACAATCTGCTTTTGGTATTTCCAGGCCAGCAGTTCCTACTGTAGTACAGCAAGCACAGGAGACAGACATACAGTGTAGTAAAACAAAAGATCCTGATGTGGCAGACAGACATTTTCTACGCTAAATAGTGTTGTGCTATGCCTAGTTGTGGTGGGTTAGGAACTTCCACCACCACCACCAATTAAAATTTAACAGACCAGCTAAGATGGCTTGGAAGTAAGCTAAAGCTCTAACTACAGCAAAGCATATATACACAAGATATTCAGAAGTATTTACAATTGGATAGGATTGAGAAATAATTCAGAAATCAAATCTTCCCCCTTCCCTGACAACAAAAGCCCAGAAGGGGCCAATGCGACCCTCTCTCTCCCCAGACACATAACAGGTGAGTTTTGCTGGTTGTTTTCTGTCAGCCAAGGTTAGCAGAAATTAGAGAGAGCAGCAAAGGAATCCAGTGCCCAAGAGCTAAGAACGAACTGTTTATACATTGGCTTTTTATACCTCTTAGTAAACCAATGAATGAAAGACTTTATCATTGTTACTCTTTCATAACCAATACCCTGCTTATTCAGATTCTGTACCAATTTCTTTTATTAGAATATTCCAATAAGCCTTAAACTACCACACTAGTGTAAATGACTACAGCTAATTCCATCAAACGTGGATACGTATCCATTTGTCTTCAGATGAAAGATTCTCATAGAAGTTTATTTCCTCTGCTTTCTAGTGCACTAAAACATGGAAGAACATTTAGGCTGATTCCTAGCTATATAGTATGAAATATCTAGGTCATTCACCTGCTTGCTATTCCTTAATTGTGCCCCTCTTGGTACTGCCACTGAAAGAACACATTCCATTAGAAACCAAGTAGTAAACTGTTGAAAGACCATACACTGGTGAACTCCAATGAAAATGTTCTCCAACACAGTTCAAGCTTTAATATAGAATCAACTGAGATCAAAACAACTGAGGTAGACACAGATACACAATAAAAGAGGAACATTCAAAGCTATATTCTATAATATGGTAAAGCTATATTCTATAATATGGTTTTCTGTTTACAGATTGTGATTTTTGGTCTACTCTCATACTATTAAATGGATTATGCCATCGAGTTCTTAATTTCACCAATTATTTTTTTGTATATTTGGTACCCTCAAATACCTAATTAGCATAGATAAACATAATTCTAATACAGAACAATAAAATCATGAACTGAATGTGAAGTGTGATAATAGAATCTAAATTAAGTATTTGGAACAAGTAAATAAAAGAAGGTGTTTATTTGTCCAATATTTTAAGTGCCTGCTACACCACCCAAAAGCTTCTATGAAACAACTGATCTGCTGCAAAGACATAAACCCACTTGACTCTATTTGTTGGGTTTTTTTTTAGCATGACACCACTTACATCTGTGAATCTCTACTAACATTAGCACAAGCAGAAGAATAATCAGGATACTGATCACTACCAGAAATTGAACACAGTCAGAATCTTAAACCCAGACATTAATCTCCCCCAATTTAAAGTTTATTCCTGATCTCGTTGATCCAAAGCTATTCTTATAACGTGTTTGGTGCAGTTTAAAGCCAAAGCAGGAAAAGACCTATTTTCTAGATGTACTTTGAAAGTTAGCCCAAGCTGGTTGAAATCTCAAGAGATGAATGCTTCTTTTTCTTTTCCCTTTTTAACAGATCATTTCACTGCAGTTGTCAGCCACTTTTTTTTTTTCCAATACTCTTCTTTTACCTTCCTTGAATTCAGCAGATCCAGAATATCCAAAGAACACACGTGTTTTCACCTTGAATTTGCCTTCATATTAATGCATCTGTACTTTGTTGTAAGGAGCATCTGGGACAACTTCAGGCAGCCTTTAAAAAATATGGTGGTCCATATGGCAGAGCAAATGTCAGATGAGAAAAATAAATCCCCTTGTTATTGCCATTTAGTTTCACTTGTAGTTAAATGAGAAAATAACAAAAGGTGTTCCTAGAGCCAGCAGCCTGATTTGTTGTTGTGTGCCTCCAAGCTAGAAAACACAAGTACAGATCTTTCCCCCACCTAATCATGTTTTATTGATGAAGGGCTACACAAATATTGTTCTCTTAAAATACAGAAAGAACAATCAAGCACAATAATTACTATTACAAGCCATACTCTTTAAAAAGAAGCTAAAATCTGAAGTACATGATCTACTGAATAAGAGACACCTATTAGACATCTATGGCACAAGGGCAAGAACACGCAGGCCTGGCACGGAAATTTGGCATTTTGCAGTGAGTACACATTACTCAAAGATCAGAAAATGCAGTCAGCATGGATGGGGAGCCCAGGTCTTCCCACCTGCAATTAAACATCCTCAGAACTAGCCACGGCATCAGACAGCCCCGAAGAAGAGACAAACCACTGCAGGAACTACCACCACGCTTAGAAAAATCCTCAAGGCATAATTCTTTCATTAGTCCATTTACAAGGAGATAAAGAAGTAGCTGTTGATATACCCTGGTGGCAGGGTGTATCAGCAGACGGATGACTGCCTTTTCTGAGCTGGTTTCCCTGTGGTGCTCAGAGCAGGAGGGAGTGTGAATTGCATCAAAAAGACGTTTTCCAGGGCAATGGAAAGTTGCAGTGGCAAATACACACAATCATGAGCTTGTGGGTCATGAACAAAGAGAAAGGGTGAAGATAGGTTCCCCTTATAGAAGCATGCCAATCAAATTTGCATTTCAACTTAAATTTAGTGCTTCTTCACTGGCTGTCAAGATCTGCCTAGACAATGAAATTTCATGATCCTCTCTCAAGATTCACTCTTACTTGCTATAAATATTTTCCTGCACGAAGCAAGTGCTGGTAAAAAAATAAAATGCTACTAGCTACTACACTTCACAGACTATACTTCTAAGACTTGTTAGAATACCATTTGTGCCATTGGCATAGCTGTGTCCCTCACTAGAGGCAACTGTGTACATTAAAACTTCTGCTTCCATTTAAAGATGATAACGTTCGTAGCATGTTATGCAAGACATTTCATAGTCATAAGAATGCAACCAGCAGACTTCTTTCTCTACAATGATGTATAAACATTCCATATGCCTCAGAAGAAATCACGCTGGATCTTGTGTCACACTTTATGTAACATTGCAGGAAGAACCCTTTAATACCACTAAAGAAAATAACAGTAATTTAAAAACCCTTTTATTTCCAACATAATTTAAACAGTAAAAATTTCAATACTAATCAAAAAATGGTTGGTACTCAAACTTCTCAGACAACAAAGTAGATGGCTTTCCAGTACATTCCCCAAGGGACATTTTGAACAAAATGGAAATGTAAATCTTGATTGGATTACTTCTGTCACTGACCTCACAACCTTCCTGAGCGTCTTTGTGGATTTTAAAGTTGAGGGTTTTTTCCCCCAGGTTTCAGTTACGGTCTTAATGGAGCATAGCGTTAATCAACAATCTAGTGTGCAATCCCCAGTTAGCCATTTGTACCAGTTTGTTTGCCAGGCTCATCCTCCTGCTAAACCCAAGCAAGCCCACACATTGAACACTATCTGTAGGGCACAACAAATCAAAGTACTGGCTCAGGAATGAATCCCCTTTCTTCAGACAAATATCCCGAGGCAAAAGGCTCCACATAGTGGCTCAGTGCCAGTGCTTTGCTTCAAGAAGGCAATGGCTAATCTAGAGAACATCTCCATCAGTGGGAGCTACAGATCTGCTCCCAAAGGCATTTTGCTTTCCCCGTTTCAAATTCCTCCTTCCATGTCTCACTTCTCTCACAGGCTTGTCAAGGTATGACCGACCAAGCTCACCCCTCCTATTAACCCCATTAGAGGCTTACGAAAGATAGGCTCAAGTGCATCTGCCCAAAATCAGAAGATAACTGTAAGTGAATTTGGAACTAAATCAACTAAAAGGCCCTGCCGTGTGCTAGCAGGCTGCTCCAGGCTGCCATCTGTGAGCAGCACACAGCCCAGAGCATCATCAGAAGGCAGCGGGGGCCAGTTAAAAATCAACTCTCTTTCCTCACCATTTAAGCACAGGTCATCCTCAAGCAACCAACCTGAAAGTCATGCCTGGCACCTAATCAAGCCAGTAACTGCTTCCCTGGTATCAGCTCAGATGCAAAAAAGGAACCCTCATGCCATGCCAACAGATAACCAGATGGAGTTTTATTTCTGTACAATGGCGACTTTAAGTAATACACAAACAGGAGAGCATGAGCCCAAACATTTTCCCTGTAGGATTTCTCAGGTGACTTGGACTAGGAGAAAAAGCCATCTGTAAAACTTATGTTTACTGCATGAAATAAAAGTTAATATTACATCCTTCATGCAGATACTGAAAAGGGTACTTAGGAAAAACGCTGCTGAAGAAATAACGAGAAATCAATTGGGGAAGGAGATGTTATAAACTAACATTTACAGATGAATCATTAACACATTAAAGACACATTGAGCTCTGGAAATGTCTGAACCCTAAATGAAACACCTTTGAAACAAGTGTAATAATGTTCAATGTACTGTAACAGCCAAAAAAGTAATACATTGCTGTTTTACATAAGAAAGGGAACAGAATAAGGTGAAAGATACTATGAAGTCACAAATTTATACTCAAGTGGTATACTGCCTTCACTTGAAAATGCTTCAGTTCAAAAGGAACAGATGATAGCTGATTAAATCAGAGACAGGCAAGAGATGTCATTAGAAGTGTTTGGTCTCTATACACAGGTGGCAAGGCAGGCAAAAGATTTGTGAAGAAATATAATAAAGCAACACAATACAACTAATGAATTTTTATTAATCTCTACTTGCAAGAGGTGACCACAGAGGTAGAAAAAGGAAAATTCAAAACTCCTGTTTATGATCCCTTCTTCCTCACCTAGGGCATTTAGTCTATGAAATTTATTGCTACAAGGTTATGACCTAAATGACAACAGCAGAATAAATAAGTGGTCAAAATAAATTTTTGTAATCATTCAGGAGTAGAAAACAAACAGAAACCAACAAGCCTTGTCAGTTCACATGTTTAGGGAATTAAGTTTCTTCTGTCTTTTCAAGGAATATTTTCAAACTCTCTTTTCCTGGTTGTTTTTTTTTTTTTTTTTGATGGTTGTTTTGTTTGTTTGTTTGCTTTTTGTTTTGTTTTTTTCTTTGGGGGGGAGTTTCTTTCTCTTCTCCTTTATAAGCCACTCTTTGGAGAGCTCAAATTCAAAACATTCAAGTTTTAGGTATGAAGATTCTTTATCATGTTTGGGCCTTTTAGTTTTACTGTCTTCCCCAACGTTGTTGGGGACTCTATACACACATACACTGGGTTTAGTGATGTGATGGTTTGGGTGTTCCCCGACCCCCCACACTTTCAGAAATTACCCAGACTAGACTCAGTGATATTGAAACCAATATAGCCAAGAAGGACATCCCCCCAGTTCCAAAAAATGGATGTAAGCTTGGTTTTGACCTTATTCAAAAGGAAGCTAAACAGAAAATAGCCGTCCTGGGCTTTGACCCAACCAAAAAGAAGAAAACAGAACACAGGCCACACAAGAGCCCCCACTAAGTAAAGCAACTTCCTCATCAGCTTCATTCTGATTCCCAGA
>WAAF01018544.1:206675-223622 GCA_013400475.1 Tricholaema leucomelas | reverse complement strand
TCCCCAGCAGGCAAAGCTCCCCAGCGAAGAGAAGAAGCAAGTGAAGTAATCTTTGTTTTGCCTTTCTTCTTTACACATCCCAGCAAGACTGTGAGGGAAGTAGACCTCACCATTGTTTTCATTTTACAGCCTATCATCTAGTTCTTCTCACCAAAACATGCTAGCTAGGCTCAAACTAGCACAAGTGATTATAGACTTAACCAGTTTCCACTGTATTAAGTTTACATAGAGGATGTGGGATACCTTATGGATAACATTTCATTTACCACACAATGACAATTTTACAGTGGGAACTACACATACCATAAACACATTCTTTCCGTGCATTTCCCCTTCCACTCAGGGAATAAAGATTTCTTTAAGCATTAAGTGCACAGCACAGATCCACCCAAGGACAGAAACCATTCTGTTACAAAACAGAATCCAGAAAATGGAGCAATGAAGCTGAATTTTTAAAACAAGATTCACTTACACCTATTCAGCTGTTTGATCTTGAACACATCTTGCTCTGTCTTCAGAGGAGCACGTTCCACTTCAATCTCTCAAACGTATTATCAAATTACTCATCTTTTTTCAGTTCAACTGTTTTTCAATTGGAAGTCATTATCCACATTTCCCTTCATTTTGAATTCTTTTTCTTTTCTTGTATGGATCATTATTCCCCTAGTTTGCATATGGTATCAGTCTTCCTTTCAAACTGGGAATTATCTCTTCTTCCCAGAGAGGGCAGAGTGCTCAGACTGTAATGAACTTCCTCCCACTGCTTAGAGTAAGGCCACACAATACAGAGCAGCAGACTTTAAAACATATCTCCATATGCATTATTTTAGGTCAAAAGTAGCAAATGTATTAACAACTGAGAGATGAAACTGAACAATCTTCTGCTAAGAAAACAGTTGATGCTACAGCACAAAACAGGCTCAGATTATGCCCATCACAGTGAAGTATCCTCTGAAGTCAGGCAAGTGGGTGGGCTATTAACTCGTGCTCCTGCCTGTTTTTCCATGAGGCTATTTAGCTACCCAGCAATGAGCAGAACAAAGCAAAAGCCACAAAGCAAGCCCCAGAGCAGTGTTTTTATGCATAGCTTGAAGTGTCGTAACCTAGAAGATGCCCCCCTAGCCTAAACTGACCTTCCTAGCATAATAGCAGAATTGGTGGAGATGAAACAAGTACTGCATGATGCATGGTTCTGGCATCGGCTGCACAAAACTCAGAAGCCCCCTGGATGCTTTGTTTCCTCCATTTGCCTTTTAAATACCAAAGGTACCTAACATTAAATCTTATAGCACACAAGAAACCAACAAGATCTAACCAGTTTGCACGAAAGACCAACTAAAGGACAAAGAAGGAGTTCATTACCTACCCTTTGGATACACAACATACACATAAAGGGCAGTGCCTGCCAGACAGCATCAAGACTGCACCCTACGCTCAACAACTGCAGAAGCTGGCAGGGCACAAATCATGGACAAGGCAGAAGCTGAGTGAAAGTCCTAGGCAAAGCTGGTCAGAGTCATTAGGGACCTGACAGCAAGCTCAGGAACAGGGCCTTCCACCACACCTGCATGACACTGCCCTCTCTTCACAGCAACAGCTGCTCACAAGCCAGCTTGCAGCCATCACAGCCCTCCTTAAGGACGCTTCAGCCCATCAGTGCACCCACTCAGCTGCTCTGTGCCTGGCTAGGGCAGTACAGGGTGTCACAGTCAGGTACTGGAAAAGGCTGACATGTGCCAGAACACCACTAGTGATTACCACTGAATAAACAAGGAACACACACCAGCCAATCCAGAGCAGCCTAGAACCCAAAACGCATTTCTCAGCTTTCCTATCCTAGGCTACACACTTGAGTTGCTTCTTGAAGATGACCTCATGATGTTGTAGCAAATAGGTAGACAGAAACAGCTCCCATGTACCATCAAGACACAACTATTTAGTCACTACCATGCACATTTTGAGCCCTATCAATTGTATTTGCCATCTAGTTAATATGCACTAGTTGCCTGTATGTTTGCTTATTTTCTTAGCTAAAATGCCAGATGGTAGCAAGTTAAATGCTCTAAATACTTCCACGGCATTAGTTACACTACAGTTACAAACCAAACATGTTATCTCATCAGAAGAGATACAAGTGAGTTTAAGAAAATCTATTGTCTATAAATGCATGCCAATTGGCACTAATTATCTTATAACTTCCTTTAATTTCATATTAATTGAGTCTTTTACCAGGCTCCTCATTATCTTTCCTGGGCTAATACTGGTCTGACAAACCTATAATTATCCTGGTCATTGACTTTATTTACCTTAAGTAGAGCACAGCATTATCTTATTTGCAATCTTCTGGTACTTACCTAACATTCTGAGAAGTTTTGAAAATCAAAATTCTGTTAATTCCTTCCTACTGTATATTTAATTGGTTAAGTATTCACAATTCAACTTGTAAGTGACCTTATTTTAATAGACAGATACACGTACACCTCAATTACTTCTTTTAGTGAGACACTGCCCCTCTTCCCTCTCCTTCCCACAGCTGCTACTTGCATTTTCTCTTTCTCATTTGCATTATTCTCACATAAATGTGCAAGTATTTTCTCTGGGCACTTCTTTTCAATAAACACCACAAGCTACTACCCTTTCTGTTTTTACCCTAAATTAGCAAAACATTTGACCTTATGAGCTGTTTCGATCACAGAATGCAAGAAATTAAGCTCATTAATTTTCAAGTACTGCAAGTACATTTAAAGGTGAAAAAAAAAAGAGTAATAAATTAAATCCCTTCTTCAGTTCCATGCTTATTTCCTCATAAACAAGCACATGTAATAGGGCTTTGATATACCAAGAAGTCACAACCTTAAGTTATTTAAGTTTCCCCTGCCATCTGTACAAAACTATAAGCAATAAAAAGACGCCCCACACAAAAACCCACAGAACACTTCCTTTCAGATTCTCACAGAAACTTAGGTTTGTGTTCTTCTCAAAAAGAGATAAAGGTATTTGATTAGACTGATTAGAGCAAGAACTGCTTTAAATTCTTGTTGAAACTTTGATCAAAAGCTGTATTCTAATTGCTCTGAATGTGTTAAGAAATAATCATATCCCATCCTTCAGCAGAAAAGAAGTTTAAGAAATGCTTAGGTATTATCCCAATGCTTTTCAAGCTAGCTACAGTTATAAACTACGGTTTCGTTGGTCTAGTTTAATTTAGACTGAATCCTAACTGAGCTTATCTGGATAGTAACCTAAATACATCAGCAAGCATTTATTAAATGAGGTCTTTCTGCCTTTGAAATCAAAGTTATAAATAGAATCACAGAATTGTCAGGGCTGGAAGGGACCTCGAGGATCATCCAGCTCAAAATCCCCCCTGCTATGGGCAAGGGACATCTCACACCAGATCAGGTTATTCATAACCCCATCCAGCCTGGCCTTAAAATTTCCAGGGAGAACTCACTTTGTAAGAAAACAAAGCAGCAAAATTGTTTGGAATTTTTACCAAACTAAAAAGTTTACTTCACTGTCAAATGCAGCAAATGCATGAATTTAAAACCAAAGGCTAGCATCTCCATTTGAAGGAGGTTTCCTTTTTGCCTAGTATAGATAATTCCACACATCACAGCTTAAACCCTAGGTCTCTGGTTTATGGCATTTTGTCTCACTTCTACTACCTGCTGCTTATTATGACCGAGTTCAGTCATTCAGGAGAGAGTTCTCACGCCTTTCATTTTTGCTGTTTCCTCTTTACAGATTCACTTTGAGACAGACTATTGTCTTACAATAACTCTTCTCAATATTCCAGAAGCCCAGCTTTCCACTGCAAAGCATGGTTTTTGGCACTCTGAAAGAATTAGAAGTTCTCATTTAAATTTTATGACACAGAAGCCAGAAGCAGCATTAAAATCTTTAGGTCTAGAAGGGACATCCAAATGCCATCACAAATTCTAATCATACGCTGCTGGGACATCTAGTCTTGTAAGTGTCTTTTGGCAAGGAGAAAATCCTTTGAGTAAACATCAAAAGCTTGTTTTCACATCTGCCATTATCAATTGGAAGGTCACATTTCAGCTCCTCTCAGTTTCTTGCTTGGTGTTACCCATGTCCTGTGAAATATGCTGATACACCTTTGCCTCCTGACTGTGCAAAAGAACTCAGCGAACAAGAAACCTGCCAAACACAGAGAAGGGACGATCAAAGACTACATCCAAATTTTGAGCCAGCTAGGAAAATTTTAATGTAAAGTACACCTCAGCTGCAGTTTAGAGATGCTTCTATGTCAGGGAAGCACTCAAGTAAGTCCTTAATAGTGACCTTATCTCAGAACTGTTGCATTTCAGCATTTCTGTCACATCTAAGAGATTCAAAGCAGCCCAAGCCACTACACGCACAACTCTGCCCAGCCACCTAGCAGACCATGTTTTAATTTCAACACATGGCAAATACTTTCAGTAAGATCAGAAACGTGCATGCATCCTCAGGATCATCCAAGCTTAGGTCAAAGACCTTGGTGCTACTGTTGTTAAATTGCTTCTAGATGTCCTCCCCTTGCAAACTCTTTGTCACTGCCATTCAGCCAGCATCACCAATGTGCAAACAAGAAAGTATTTGATTTCTGTTTTACTGCCACTTTTAACTGAAATGAGATCAGCCTTTACGCTCAACTTTGTTTCATTATCCTCTATTCATGTAGACATGGGAAAGTTTTGTTCTGCATCATGAATTAAAGGAAAATTTTATTTTCCTTCAGGATCCTAAACTCACTTCTTCCTAGATTTGAACTTAACATTTGCATTAAGAGAGCTTCTATCAGTTTTCTACTGGAAAAGAAAAAAGTGTTGATACTATTTTTCTCAGGTATGGTCAGAATTAACCAAGCATTTAGCTTATTTCTGTGAAGCTCTTACTATTCCAAATACTCTCTGCAACACAAAAAAAACCCTAAGTGTAGTGTTGCTAACATTAATTGTATCTACCCAACACCCCAGTCTGCTGTGTTTTTCTCAAATCCTCAGGTCCCAGCCTCACACAATTACGTAAATTCAGGTTATTTTTTTTTTCCTTTTTGTTTTGTTTTGCTTTGTTTTTTCTTCAAATATCTTTACAGGTCTATAATTGCTGAAGAAAGTTTTCAAAACTCAATTTAGATGTTCCCAAACATCCATTTATACATGCACAGACTTCCAAATGATCTGTTAAATGACCTGGAAAACGTTAAGAGTGAATTTTGTAACTGGAGAACTTTAAAAGACAGAGGAGGAGTTTATCTAGGAATAAGTTCTTAAGCACAGCAACCAGCCCCAAAGTTTGGTTTTATCTAGCCCAGAAGAGGTGATGCACAGTGACTCAGTGTGTGAGAGCAACTGACAGCTGAGCAGCTTCTAAACTTACACTGTTGAGTTCGCATGTTGGAAACAGGATGTTCACCAATTACAAGTGCTGCAGGCTAGAAGTTATATGCAACGTGGATGTCTTGCTTAGCACTACACTGTGAAAATCATAAAGGACTTCAACTCTTCCCCACATTTATGGTCTTCTCAGAATTCTTTTTTTTTTTTTAAATCTCCTTCTTTCAGGAATAATAAAATAAGCAGATGCAATAAAATCCCATGCATGCAAATCCTCTAACTTGATTTCTATGTACAGTGACTCCACTTTATAACATAGGATTTTATGGAGCTCTTCCTACACAAAAGCAGTTTGTCTGTTCTTCTTGTGGTTGACCTTGGACTCATTGCAGCTAATTGTTACACATTTCAGTGGTCAGAGCTGGAGTCACAAGGTGCTTTTTCAATTTCACTAATGCCACAGTGCCTCAGGTTTTATTTCAGCACTGGTAATACCACATGCACCAGAAGCTTAATAGTCAAAAACATTTTCCAGGGCAGTCCAGAGACTTCATATCAAGAACACTCCATGACATGAACTCTTCCCCTCATTTAGGTCTAGTAGCAATTATGAATTCATAAAAGTTGAACATCCTTTTTTTTCTCTCTAATATTCATAATATCCAACAGATTGGGAAAAAAAAAAAAAAGAGGCAAATGTAAAGTCAAAAAATTAACAGCATCTTCAAAAAAATACAGTTCTAATTTTGAAGGAAGATGTGCTAGTTTGAAGCTAGCTAGAATGTTTTGGTGAGGAGGACTAGATTACAGGCTGTGAAAGGAAAACAATGGTGATGTCTACACTTCCCTCATAGGCTTGCTGAGATGTATAAGAACAAGAATCCAAACATAGATAAGGCACTACAACTGCTGAGGAGCTCCAAGCCATTTTCTCTGATTAACTGTCATGGAGGCAGCAAATTAATGTGGCTGAGTCAGGAATTTATAGAAAAATAGAGTTATTTTATTTTCTGAAAACTGCCCCCAAAACTATATACAGAAATTAATTTAGTTGTAATTAGCAGGTTCAGTTGGTTGTGAAGCTCTACACGGATACCATAGGTAGACTTGAGTATTTTGGAAGTCAGAAGTTGGAAAAAGCTTAAGCTATTAAATATAGCCTGCCCCACCTATCAATATAAGGCTGAGCCAAAGTTACTCACAGGTGAGTCAGGCTGGCTGAAAGGAAGGGCGGTCCAGATGCTTGTCCCTTCGCTGTCTTTCAGAAGCCTCCAGGGATCATTAAGAACTATAAAGCTGCTTAGAGAGTGCTTAAGGTGAAGCCGTCCAAAGCGGAGACAGCCTTGTCCCTCAGGAGCTTGTCTTTCAGAGCGACAGGGGCTCCTTCTGCAGAAGCTATCCAGGCGGGGGAGAACTCTAAGGTGGGAAGTCTCCCCAAGATTTATACTCTTCCTAGACAAAGAGCTGAGTTACCACTTCCTAGGCGCAAAGACCACAGCCAATCCCCAGCCCGATTCCAACGCGGGCCCTGCACAGGGCACCCCTCGTGCCGGAAGGGTCCCTTGCTCCCCCCCTTCATGCCTGCAGGGCCGAGGGGGAACAGGTCTTTTTGTGCCTTTTGCTCTCCCATTCAAACCACAGACGGAGAGGAGGAATTTTGAGGTATACAGGACATCCAGGACATCACCCAGCAAATCCACTTTGCTTCCTAACCCCCTGGCAGAACCTCCATTCTTCCTTGGGACTGGGGTAAGGTTGAGAGGGGTAGGGGAAAGGTGAAGGGGCAGTTTGGAGTCCCTCCTGGGGACTCAGGTTTTTGGGAGGGCTGTTGTTCTGTATTACCTTTTACCTTGTATACTTCTGTATATAACTGTATATACTGTAAATATCTGCTTTTATATTCTGCTAAGCTGTAAGTAATAAGCTTCATTCAATTCCCAGAGCCAGCTGAGTCTAGTCTGGGTGATTTCCAAAGTGTGTGTGGGGGGGGTAACACCCAAACCATCACAGAACAGCAAGAGGGTTACAGGTTGTAACATCCACTTAGCTTCAGTTTCTCTCTCAACACAGCAAGCACTTCACCTTAAAAAGCAGCACGCAAGTAAACCAGCATGCCTACAAGTGCTTATTTTGTTGCCTGAATAAGGGTGGGGAGCCTCATTAATAAAAAGGATATGTAATTAAGGAGAACGATCCAAATATTGCTCCTAGGTAATAGGTTAAGTGAGATTGTCACAAAGCCTTCTGAAATGGATTTTAAAGCTTTCACTAAGGTGAAGGTAGCTCATATTTTTGCTGAAGCATGAGTCTGCAGAAAGGAAATTGAAGATGTCAGTTGAAAATGCACTTGGAAAAAGTTACTAAAAATCACACTACTACAAAGCCATTTTTTCATCAAGTGCTACATTTCCTTTGAGCCCATTTTGAAATCTGCATAAAGGTACTGTGTGGCAAGCCTTAATTTTTGTAGTATCACAAAAGAAAACGTGATAATCTAGCCACTCTGACAGGATGCTTTCATCACTGCAGCAAAAAAAATTCTCCCACAAGCACATATCATCTTGGCACTGTTAGACTAGAGCCAGTGAATATTCTCACACACACAAACATAAACAGGGACTTGAAAACCGCTGGGCACCATCAGTGGCATGGTGAGTGATCTGCATATGCAGATATAAAGGCCATGACTACCCCTCAAAGCCTGTTAACCTCCCTTATTTATGAGACTGCAACTCTACAGTCAACAAAGGACTTCCAATTGACAAAACCTGGGGAACGAGTCCCAAATCTGCTGTCTTCTGTGCCAGCTCACAGCAACCTACAGCTTTTATTTCTGTAAGCAGTAATGACAACTGGAGGCATTCAATCCCACGTCATTTGGAAAACATTTATTCTAAGTTTACCAGCCTGCTGCACTTGCCAAATCAAAATTGAAATGAGTTGGAAAAAACTGTCCGGATTTTAAGTCACTGATACTGCAATGATGTGAAGAAAACTCAACTATACTGGGTGAAATACATACATAGAGACAACAGCACTTCAAAAGTTCCAAGAGAATCAGAATAGAATTTAGAGCTATGACAAAGATTCAAGTGCAGTTTATTTCTTATGAAATAAAAATCTGAGTACAGAGACATGGATGTCACTGGCCCTGACTATTAGCTTCAGGAGCACATTTCAGCAGCAGTTGCCTTTCCACAGCATACAGAAAACATGGTCAGACCATGAGTATGCAAGAGTGCAGCGACAACCTTCAGCACCATTACATCCTAAGTTACTGTCAAGTTTAGCAGCACAGAAGGAGAACATATTGATTTCAATCTTCTGATGACATTTGTTCATCCTTCACTGATTATTTCCTTGGTACTGAAGTAATTGCAAGGAGAAATGAAAGATGGATGGGGGGAGACATTAAGCACATTAATTGTGTACCTTTAGCGGTTTCCTTATTATCTTTCTCTCTTCCCCCTCTTTTCCCCATTTTTCAAGAAAAAGAAAAGTGTCTCCTTATACTGAATTAGAATGTAACTGGCATTGAAAATCCCTGACCAGCTCATCAGGTCTTGGTAACACAAACGCTTTTCATATCATTACAGTGGGTTGATCAAGAGTTTTCTAACTAATATCCATACCAACAGGACCAGAGAAATGTAAATCACAAAATTTCTCAGTGCCATACACTTTTACTATTAAAAGAGCTGTGAATAGGCAACTTATTTTCAATATTTTGGTCTTTGAGTTAGTCAGCAAAAGATTTGCAGGAATGTATCTATGGACTGCTCTCCACAGAAACTGCTTTGGAAATGTGCTATTTAATCTGGCCAACAAATACATAGCAGGTGACTTAAAACCTCAGCTTGCAAGAAAGATGTATTGGTCCTAGCATGAATTTTCACTGACACAGATACTTCCTGGCTCTCTCTGAATCTTCAAAAAAACCCTACAAGTACTTTTACATACACCAATTCTACTACATACAGTTGCTTAAGAAAGTGTTTCTGACACGACAAGGAGATAAATTTTCTGTTATTGTCTACAATAGGAGTTCAGACCAAGAGAGAAAATCAGTACTTTTGCACACTTTCTCCCTCCACCTTCAAAGTAGATTGGGTTATGGAGGTTGTTGGCTCTACTCCACAGAAAAGAAGTGTTCCAGAACTAGGCTGATTTCAAGGTTAGCAGCATTTTCTCTGCAGATTGCACCTGGGAAGCTGGCAGAGATCGAGTGATTTGCCAATGTCTCAAAAGGAAGAAAGGATCCCCATCTGAGCCAGGCAGCTGTGCCAGATCTCTCCAGACCTACTTCAGCGCCCAGCTGCCAGGCCAGCTTTTTCTTCCTAATCAATGAAGCCAGTCACATAACCTATAGAGAAAACAGTTACTGAAAGGATAGCACTTGAAAGCAAGACAGATGTACAATTCCTTTATTCAAGATTGCAAGGGTCAAAGCCCCCAGCACAGACCACTTAGAAGGGCATTCTGGCAGGACTCCAACAGAGTTTTTGCACCCCTGCAGACTGTGCTTTCCACAAGGTCTCAATCCGAAGTCAGACCTTTCCTCAACTATGTGCTACTGCAAAGCCTTTGCCTTCCCTTTAACATCCTCAGCTTTGAAAGACTGGCTGAAACTTGGATCTCTAAAAGCATTCAAATACAGACATCAGCCAGACCTGCTGTTCAATCCTACTGAAGAATTGCCCACCTCTGAAATTTGCCACTAAGTCATTTAGTCATAGAATTAATAAAAAATACCCCCAAACCTAACACTAATCTGCATGTTTCATAAATGAACTGTCAGTTATGCCCACTACGAATCAGTAACTTTTATCCTCTTGTTTTCTATCCTTCAAGCAGTTGAGCTGCTCCAAAATTTTTTATTCACATCAGATGCCAAAGAATGATCTAGTTCAAACACTCTTCCAAACTCTGTAGGCTTTCTGTTCTCCTTCTTTGGAACCAACACTTCTGTTCTTTCTCCCCTCATACAACTGAAAGAAATATTTTGCTTTCAAATTCATCCCTCATCCATATTTCCACACATAAAACATGAAACAAAACTGATGTTTCTAAACCCAAGTTTAACAGACACAGTACATTACTTCAATTACAGCATACATTAGACTTAGACAACTAATTCTTACAAGCAGTCTAAGAGCTGATCACAAACTGAAGATGTAAAACCAAAATTGGGTTCTGCACAACTAAAGTATCAAGGGAAAGAGAAAAATCAACATTCACAAAATACCTACAAGTAGCGTAGGTTCAAATGATTCACACCATATGAAAACCTTTTAAAGAAAGAATAAAAATATATGGTATGAATGTGACTTAAAACATTTTCAGCAAAAGCTAATCAGCTGTAGCATTTGCTCTTTCTTTATTGAGGATACAATGGGCTTTGTAAGCCCAACAGATTATTTTGATCCAAATGACACAAACATAACAGCCTTTAGAGTAAGCAGGAATCGCTCCTACTCTTTTTTTTCCTCCTTCAAGATATGAAAAAGAACATCCAAGCTGTCTGTAAGCCTTCGAGGATTTTGCATGCTTAAACCTTTAGCTACAACATCCATATGAAAGATGTCACCATATTTCAAAATAAGAAGGTTTTGCTGGCATTTTTGTAGCAAAGGTATTATATCTAGGCAGTTACCAAGAAATACAATGCAGACAGAAACCTGTCCTGAAGCAGAGGATCCTTTCCTCCTCCTAAAACCACACTGTGTGTATGTGGCTTACGAAGGACCCTGGTGGCACAGCCTGGGTTTACAGCAGGTGCAGCTGCCAAAGCAGAAGGGGTCCTGAAAGTTAAGATCCTTGTTCACAGTTATTGTCAAATCATTATGTTTTCTTCTGCTCAGATGAAGATTATTTGAATCCTCCTTACAGCATAAACATCTCACATAAGAAATTTACATTTAAATGAATAGGCTATTGGGAGTTCCTTTTACAAAGAGAGAGCTTTAAGATACATTGGGAAAGCTTACCATTTCTGACTGCAAAAGTGGTATGTATGAGATAGTATCACAATATATATATCATACTTGGGATGAGACTATCAAAGTAGTTAATAAAAACAAGTCATTCTGAAGTGTTTCTTCCTGGCAGAAAACCAAACTGTCTACTGAAGTCCAAGGATTCAGACAAATCAAAATAATTTGCATTAAGAACTAACCTTAGGCAACAGAGTGCAATTAATTAATGCATTGCTAGATTACTGCTTATTGGTCATAATTATTTATTCATTTCTGAAGTAATTAAAACTACCTCTCCTAAGTTAAATAATAATAATAATTATTATTTTTAAAAAAAAACAAAAAACAAAAAACAACAAACCCAGAGATCACAGGATGTTAGGAGTTGGAAGGGACCCAAAAAGATCATCAAGTCCAACCCTCCTGCCAGAGCAGGACCATACAATCTAGCTCAGGTCACAGAGGAATGCATCCAGATGGGCCTTGAAAACTCCCAGAGGAGACTCCACAACCTCTTTGGGGAACCTGTTCCAGTGCTCTGTGACCCTTACAGTCAAGAAGTTCCCCCTTGTGTTGAAGTGGAACCTCTTGCGCTGTAACTTACATCCATTGCTCCTTGTCCTATCACAGGGAGCAAGTGAGCAGAGTCTGTTCCCCCTCGCCTCTGCCCCCCACCCCCTGCCCCGACATCCTGCCCTCAGATATTTATGAACATTTATTAAATCCCCTCTCAGTCTTCTCTTCTCCAGACTAAAAAGCCCCAGGTCCCTCAGCCTCTCCTCAGAAGGCATTTTGGAGGCTCTTTTGGGTTTGGTGGGGGGCTGTGTTTTGTTGATTTTTGGGGTTTATTCAATCTTAACTGGTGCTGCCTGCTCTTCTTTCAGATCCTGTTATGAGATCCTGCAAGGGAGAGGTAGCACAGTTTGCTTTCCTTCAAACTTTGTAAGAATTGAGGAAATAATGGCATCCCTTGATTTGATTTCCAACACTATATAATCTTCTGATCATTCAATTCTATCCAGTCTACGAGGAGCACAAGTTTTCCTTTACACAGGAAGCGGTATTAACGTCACAGTCTTCAAACAGAACAAGCAGGAGGTCTGGTGCTCCCACAAATAAATCAGTAATAGCAGTACCAGTATTTCTATAGTCCCAAGGACAAAGAGAGAGAGGGAGAGACATCAAGCTTTTCAAAATGATTTACATTAAAAACTTAGGCAATCAACCCTCTGGGCAGCTTTTGCAAAGTGAAGCCTACAAACTCTTTTTATCTTAAGCTTTCTTTAAAATTCTAGCCAGAGGAAGAAATCCAAGGGTACCTTTTCTGTGGAATAATGCCATCATTTATCATCCAGGCTGATATGCAAAGTGACACAGGATATGGAAAATCTCTTTAAAAGATATGGGATAAAATCCTAGACTCCTTAAGGTTTCTAACAAAATTTGCATGACCATTCATTAGACAAAAGGGCATCAGTGGTCCTTATTTTCACACACTGTGATTAACCATGTTTCACTTTGCAAGGAATTCTCCTAAAATCTGAATGTGTCATTCTTACAGTGATTTTTTTTTACATGTATTCTTCCTACAACTCATTCTCCAGTGTACAATTTTATTATTCTATTTTTCTCCAAGTGAAATAGTCCAGATTTATGCTTTTCAGTGCACACACATTTTCTAACATCAAAGACTGACATACATGGTCATTATAATTTTATTTTTTTTCCTGAAGAAAACCATTGGCATAAGGTACTGTAAAAATAACAATGCTCATTAACTTGCCTATTACTCCAACCTACCTACTTGTACCTACTGTGCATATAACAAATGCCATTGAATTTACAACTTCAAAGGAGCAGGGCATGATTTGAATTTTGTTAGACATGAGAGCTAACTTAGCTGTTTATCCTCTAGCTTGACTTCCTGCATATCTGAGGAATCCAATTAATATAATTTGATAATTAAATTATCATAGTATCATAGTATCATCAGGGTTGGAAGAGACCTCACAGATCATCAAGTCCAACCCTTCACCACAGAGCTCAATTATTCTACTACAATCTAGAAGACTTACATATGACGTTGAATAGAAGCCAGAGAAAGTTGACACTGCAGAAAGGCACACAAACTTACCTAAGTACAGGCATTACACTGAGCAAAAGAACAAAGGGAAAGGACAGGAGAGTGGCAAGAGCAGAAGACGCAATGATAAACTACAGGAGAAATGATGAACTGAGCAGATCTTCCATCAAATTCCAAAAGTAAATGAGGAGTGCAGTCCTAGTGTAGGCAAGACAGAAGACAGATATGCATAGAGAACAACCTGGGAGAAGGACAGTCAATTTTTACCAAAACTCTCAAAAAGAGATAGAAGATAAGTGGCTTGTCAAAAGAGTATTAAAAAGAGAAACGGAGAGCTTAATTAAGGCATCGTAGGAACAGTCTACTCATGCAAGATAAGTAGAGGTAAGATGGATGATAAGAAAGGTTCAGTCTGGACTGTTATATGCAGAGCTCAGAGACTATTAGTTATAAGTAAATGTACCAAGCTGGCCAGAGCTGAGCTTGAAGTACAGTGTGATAAAGCTGGCAGAGCTGCGCACTGCTTGCTTTGTAAAGAATGATCTACAGGCAGTACTACCATCTGCCAGACAAAGTTGGAGAACATAAGAGGAGAATTTCATAATATTTTCGTACTCTTGTTATTGTTCATGAATCATACACTATCAAATTGGTTAGAGGATGACAAAATATTTCACTGGAAATGGAGGAAAGGATCCAGTTAGATGTGAATTGAGAAAATCCTGCTCACAGCAAAACACATACATTATACTGTTTACTTTTTCTTATGCTTTAGAACCTCATGATGATGATATATAAATAATGTAGCTGGCTAACACTCTAAGAATACAGATCTTTTCCCAAAAACTCCAGTAAGCATCTCTTGAGAACCAAGTTGAGTGACAACATCCTGAAATCACCCCCTCATCAGCCCACACAGCTGCAATGCCAGTGAGGCAAATCCCAGCTCATCAAATCCCACATGAAGGGAAACAAGAGTCAGTCAACTAGGAAACTGCTTCTCAAGATAGTCCATTAATTTATTTTACAAAACAGTGTTTTCAAACCCTGGAATTTGAGTTTTATAATGGCTTAATGGCTGGAGAGAGGATCAGTAACAAGTGGTGGCCCTCAGTGGTCCATATTCTCCTTTTATGATCAGGTTACCTGTCCAGTGAATGTGGGGCAGGCTGTGGATGTAGTAGACTACATCCACAGTAGTAGACTACCTGACTTCAGCAAAGCCTTTGACACCGTCTGCCACAACAAGCTCCTGGCAAAGCATGCACCTTGTGGCTTGGAGAGATTGACTCTGATATGGGTCAAGAATTGGCTGGAGGGCTGGGCCCAGAGAGTGGTGGTAAATAGTGCCACATCCAGTTGGCAGCCAGTCACTAGTGGTGTCCCCCAAGATCAGTGCTGGGCCCAGTCCTGTTCAATATCTTTATTGATGACCTGGACGAGGGGATTGAGTCCAGCATCACTAAGTTTGCAGATGGCACCAAGCTAGGAGCAGGTGTTGATCTGTTGGAGGGTAGGAAAGCCCTGCAGAGGGACCTCAACAGGATGGATGGGTGGGCAGAGGCCACCGGGATGGGATTTAACAAGGCCAAGTGCAGGGTTCTACACTTTGGCCACAACAAGCAGCGCTGCAGGCTGGGGACAGAGTAGCTGGAGAGTAGCCAGGCAGAAAGGGTGCTGGTAGATGGTAGGCTGAAGATGAGCCAGCAGTGTGCCCAGGTGGCCAGGAGAGCAAATAACATCCTGGTCTGGATCAGGAACATTGTGGCCAATAGGAAAATGGAGGTTATTCTTCCCTTGTACTCAGCACTTGTCAGGCCACACCTTGAGTACTGTGTCCAGTCCTGAGCATCTCAATTCAAGAGAGATGTTGAGATACTGGAACAAGTCCAGAGAAGAGCAATGAAGCTGGTGAGGGGCCTGGAGCACAGCTCTGTGAGAAGAGGCTGAGGAAGCTGGGGTTGTTTAGCCTGGAGAAGAGGAGGCTCAGGGCAAACCTCATTGCTCTCTACAACTACCTGAAATGAGGTTGTAGCCAGGTGGGGTTGGTCTCTTCTCCAAGGCAACCAGCAACAGAACAGTTTCAAGCTGCTGGGGGAAGTATAGGCTTGATATTAGGAGGAAGTTCTTCAGAGGGAGCAATTGACACTGGAATGGGCTGCCCAGGGAGGTGGTGGAGTCGCCGTCCCTGGAGGTGTTCAAGAAAAGCCTGGATGAGGCACTTAGTGCCATGGTCTAGTTGATTGGATAGGGCAGGGTGATAGGTTGGACTGGATGATCTTGGAGGTCTCTTCCAACCTGGCTGATTCTATGATATTGGGATCAGTACTGTTCAATATATTTATCAATGACATAGTGGAATAGAGTGCACTCTCAGCAAGTTGAGAGGTACAGTTGTTGGCTAGAGGGGAGGGATGCTATCCAGGGGATCCCTGACCAGCATAAGGAGTGGAGTCTATGCAAACTTCAGGAAGCTCAGAGCAATTCCCTGTACCAGTATAGGCTGGGTGATGAAGGAATTGAGAGCAGCTCTGTAGAGATGGATTTGGAGTACTGGTGGATGAAAAACTGGACATGAACCAGTAATGTGCACCTGCGTCCCAGACAGAAAATCGTAATCCAGCCTATTTAAAAAGAAGCATGGCCAGCAGGTTGAGGGAGGTTATAGCTAGTTACAGGACTAGAAAATCATTCTTTTGTACATAACAGAGCATGATCTGGGTTCATCTCATGATTTGAGCTAAATTTTCTGATGAATGCAGCCATTCTAGGCAGGCTCCGGCAGCTGCAGGAGCAGAGCAGGAGTTACCTGCAGTTTGCATCATCTGGGATGCTATGAGCCACAAGGTCTGTTTGAGATTACTCTTCTCATGAAGAAATCAGAACAGAAGCATCAGTAGATTTAAGAGACAGATGAGGTAAGACCTAAACATTAACCACATGGGTGTGTATATATATATATACACACACATATAGAATATATGATTTTATATATAGAGAGAGAGAATAAGAGAATAAAATGCAGCAAATGAAAGTTAATAAATTAAGAACCAACTTATCAAAGATTGAAGCTCATAGTAGTTGGCAGTAGCCACAGAAAACAGTGACCAGCACATTCAGAAGACAAAGTCAGTAGTCAAAAAGGGAGATAGGGTAGGACACCAGCAATTAAATAATGAAAATACTTAACATAATATCTTTTACTACTAGAAGTTGTATGGTGAAAACAAAAACCAGTAATTATATGACTGATCAGTTATGGAAGAAGAAACCCCTTAAATTCCAAGAGTAAAGAATGCCCCACGGAGACACTGATTCTTGTGAAATAAGCATTACTGAGATCCCCACAGCAAACTGCTGGCTAAGCTGTCAGCCCACGGCTTGGATGGCAACACTCTGTGCTGGGTGAGGAACTGGCTGGAGGGCCGAGCCCAGAGAGTGGTGGTGAATGGTGCCACATCCAGCTGGCGGCCAGTCACTAGTGGTGTCCCTCAGGGATCAGTGCTGGGCCCCATCCTCTTTAACATCTTCATAGATGATCTGGATG
>WAAF01018544.1:13331-206217 GCA_013400475.1 Tricholaema leucomelas | reverse complement strand
TTGGACGTGGCACTTGGTGCCATGGTCTAGCCTTGAGCTCTGTGGTAAAGGGTTGGACTTGATGATCTGTGAGGTCTCTTCCAACCTTGGTGATACTTTGAGACTGTGATCAGTAGCTCTGTTACGAATAAAGAGTTTCAGTTTACCAGGAGAAAGAAAACATGCCAACCAGATAAACCCATATGACAACTTACACTTTCAGCCCAACTCAGCACACAGACAGCAATCAAAACATCTTACAGTTTGTATTCGAATCATTGCAGAGATTGCTGGAAGCTGCTAGCTGAAAATAATAACCAAAATTCCTTCCCTCTCTCACTCTTCTCTTTAGCAGTGTGGCACTTGTGAGGCTGCCATTTGCTCCATTAAGATTCATCATTATGTACACAGAGCCTCCCACACAACGATATTGCTATTTGCCACCTCAAAGTAAGCTAATAGCATTTTCAAAATGCAATTAGAACCTTTCAGGAGAAAGCTCAAGCTGTGTTTGGGTAATGTGAAGTTAACTCTCTACTACATTTCACAGACAGGCACACCAAAGCTAATAAATTCTTCTCATGTCTTCAGATTATTAACACACCTACTGGCAATGTCAAGATGTTAGTTTAAAGAATTTCAAATATGAAACAGTTCAATAATCTGGTTTACGACAGCTGACTGACAAAGCTAATTAACTGCCTGGAGAAGAGTCTCTATAAATGAAGCAACTTCTGTCTCAACATATTTCCAAGAAGAACAAAATGTTCATTTTGTCTTCTCCCTCATATTGTTTCCCTTCAAGCCCTCTCCATCCCATCTAATCTTTGATAAAAGGTTTCTGGACAGTATTTATATATTGCTCCTTCTGAGAAATGACTCCTTCTTTTCTGGGCCCTTTGTAGCTTCCTGCTGGACACTTCTGATCCTTTCTGTTAAAAGCTATCTTTTCAGGCACTCTACACAGAACACTTTCACATCTCCCCCTGTGCCCTGAGGGAGTTTCATGTCTGAGTATCTACAAGCTTTCCCCAGCTGTGAGGTTGCTCTTTTTACAATATGCACCTGCTTCAGGTATTTCTCCTCTGCTAACAGACCTTCCACCACACATCATTTCCAAAAAGAAGACATCCTGCTTGCATCCAGTTCTAGCTGCACAGAAGGAAAGTGGTGCTTCAGGTTTTTTTACTCTCTTGACTCACAGAATGTTACAATCTGGGGGAAATTTTTATGCAGAGGAAGCCGATACTGAAAACTCCAGTTATTAGTAGCCTTTATTGTAAGCAGGCACTATGCAAGCACAGTATGTTGCTCTGCCAACACATCTCAGACTTGGCCTGAAAAACATCATTATGCCCATTATATGGTTTCTTCTTAGTGAGAACAACCTATTTATTGTACCAGATAATGTACTAGTCTCATAAAACAAGCATACTGCAGAGCCAATGAAATTGTAATGGATGTTATGCAACAGGTAAATTAAGGGCACTGACAGCACTGAGATTAGAAAACAGTTGCAAAATCCAAATAAAAGCACCTGCAACAAGAGGAAGGTTTGCTTTATAAAGATTCTAATCCCATCAGAACCCAACTATGAACATAAGCATTGCTGCATTTAAGCACTACAGGCTGAATAGCAGCAGGACTGGAATTGCTTATTTTTAGGCTGATGCTACATGCTGCTATGACTCAGAGCAGCAGCAGATTAATTTAATCAGGAATTTTTCTTTTGCCATCACAAATTCACAGAGAACTATAGATACTCTTCATACAATGCAGTTCACCACTAGGATTTTTTTCTAACATCAACAGAACAGACTGAAAATATCAGTGCACCTTATGATAAATATCCAAACAATGAGATGGCAGATGATCACCAGCAAGGTCTGCAGAAGCACTTGCAGGAATTCTGGTTTTGGGATATCTGATCCTGCACAGTCCTCTCAAGAGGAAAGAAACCAACCCAGAATCAGAGAGAGATGTCTTTCCTGTGACTATCTACCTCATTTGCTCCCTGCCCTTTCCCTTGCTGAAAGCATATGTCAGAAAAAAACTCAGCTTTTCACACTGCATCGTCACCCCAGGCAATCAAGTACCACTGTGCCTCAAGGAAGAGAAGTGGGATAAAAATCCTAGTGAGCATCTCTTGTCAAGTTTCCTCTCACCTTGACCATTTCTCTTTAAAAGGAATAACCTTGTTGATACTGCCATATATCCTACCCTAGTTTTGCTGAGGTCATACTCACTCTTTTTAATCTGTCCACAATTTTCACCATTCAAAACAGGGGAGGGACAAATACTAGCAAGTTATAGGAAGCTAAATAAGACATGGAGATTTACTGCTGCAAAACTGGGTTAGTGTCATCATCCATCCTCATTCTGCCCTGTCCACAAGTCAGGAGTATTTACACTTGGAAGTTCTGCTTAGATTCAAAACCTAAATTCATGGAATGTGTCAATTCAGAATCAAATATTTTGCACAGTTTCAATCAAAAATTAGACTGGAATTACTGTTTTCCTTTCTGTTGTTACATATATCAGATCTGTACACAATTCTTAACAGACCAGCTGGGGATTTAAGGGAAATAACAACACATGAACATGCGCTTAAGTGTGCATATATTATTAAAGGATAATTGGTAAATAATCCTTATTAACAAGTATCTCAGGTTTGAGTCAAAGAGTCCAGCCATAGATGAGTCATTTGTCCCTATCTCTCTTGAAAACTCCCTGCCTGTGCTTTGCTTTTAAGGTCTATGCTAGCTAATTAGGGAATTTCAGTAATCTATTTTTAATATGTACCATCTTCTGTTCTTTTTAGTGCAGCCTTAAGATAGACTTTTATCTTTACTGCTGTGCACAGATCATCTGAAAATATAAGTTCTCTACTACATGACAACTCATAATGAGCCTTAATGAAGCTTGGGAACAGCTGCTAAAAACTCCAGTTGAATAGGTTTGCCCAAGCAGCAGCAGCAGCTTTGGACGCTTTTTCTCTTCCAGCACTGTTGAGTCATCTGCTCACCATACACATAACGAGAGAAATCAAAAATGAAACACTAAAGCAGCTTAATCCTTTTTCCTTAGACATTTTATTTTAATCAGAGTTTTAATAAGTACATTAGGAACCATCATCTCTTAAGCCTTTCACCTTTTTAATTATATCCCTGCTCTGAACATCGACAAAAGCAAATGTTATTATGCAAATTTTGCTCCGAATTCATGTCCTTACCAAGAGCATAAGAAAGAGAGTTCAAACCCCATTTTTAATTATACTATAGATAAACCAGCTGCAAATTATTAGAAACTGCAGTAAGCTCTCACAATTTTACAAGTCATCTAAGCTAAAAGTCAAAAGATTGTATATTTTGGGTGGAATAAAGGACATCAAAAACTATGAAGGTTAACAGTGACTGAAACAAGCTCACTCCACTTCTTCACATTGTCTTCTCTCATTGATCCATCATTGCTTAGACACTAAGCTATAGAGTCTACAGGACACCCCAGGCTTTGGTACTGTTCAGGTGATTACAAGTATGTGCAGGCTCACTGGCTCACAGGATGTCAGGGGTTGGAAGGGACCGAAAGAGATCACTGAGTCCAACTCCCCTGCCAGAGCAGGACCATACAATCTAGCTCAGGTCACAGAGGAATGCATCCAGATGGGCTTTGAAAGTCTCCAGAGAAGAAGACTCCACAATCTCTCTGGGGAACCTGTCCCAGTGTTCTGTGACCCTTACAGTCAAGAAGTTCCCCCTTGTATTGAGGTGGAACCTCTTGTGCTGTAGCTTACATCCATTCCTCCTTGTTCTATCACAGGGAGCAAGTGCACAGAGCCTGTCCCCCCACTCCTGACACCCAGTCATCAAATATTTATAGACGTTTATTAAATCCCCTCTCAGTCTTCTCCAGACTAAAAAGCCCCAGGTCCCTCAGCCTCTCCTAATCAGGTAGTGCTCCAGTCTCCTAATCATCCTTGTAGCCCTCCACTGGATCCTCTTCAGCAGATCCCTGTCCCTCAAACTGGGGAGCCCAAAAGTGAATGCAGTAGTCAAGATGACGTCTCACTAAGGCAGAGTAGAGGGGAAGAAGAATCTCCCTTCATCTGCTGGATACGCTCTTCTTAATACACCCCAGGATCCCATTGGTCTTTTTGGCCACAAGAGCACACTGCTGTCCCATGGATAACTTGTTATCCACCAGCACTCCCAGGTCTCTCTCCACAGGGCTGCCCTCCAGCAGATCACCTTCCAGACTGCATTGGTGCAGTTCATTATTCCTCCCCAGATGCAGGACTCTGCACTTGTCCTTGTTAACCTCATTTGGTTCCTCTGTGCCCAGCTCCAAGTGTCTAAGTCTCGCTGGAGGACTGCACAGCCTTCAGCTCTATCAGCCAAGCCTCCCAGTTTGGTGTCACCAGCAAACTTGCTGAGCAGACTCTCCCCTCATCAATGCCATTGATGAAGGTACTGAACAGCATCGGACCCAGCACTGATCCCTGTGGAACTCCATTAGTTACAACTCTCCATCTGGACCTGGCACCATTGATTATTAATGGTGCCAGGTCTCTCCACATTGGGGTTTTTCCAACTTAATTTGCCAATCATTCAATCCAAATACATGGGAGCAGACCACCTTCATGAAACAACAGGGTCTTTTTTTACTCCAGTATCTTGGTTATCTGGTTTTGTTCCAGCAACATCTATAGGCCTAACTGCTACTCTGCTAGGCATGGTGGAGCTGCAGCAATGAGGAGGCAGATTTCAAAGCCACACAGCATAGGTCTAAAGCCAATGTATGAATAACGCAGAAAAGGAGATGTCAGTTGTACCCAGCCAGGTGTTGAAGACTTCTCGCTTGCAATACAATCCTCAGGAGAGAGCACTCAGTTCTCCCTCACTTAAATCTTTTTAAACCATTCAGTTATCCCTCACTTATATCTTTTTAAACCAGTATCCAAAGTGGAGTCTACAAGATAACCTATTGGGATACAGAGATGGTATATTCCCAACAAGTTCTTTAAAACACTTTGGAATGAGATGGGGGACATATATGGAAGTCTTTCATTCCAGACAGATATTTGCTGCTTATCTTAAAAGAGCTGTTGAATTTGAGAAGTTTTGCTTCATAAAAAGACAAGCATTGCAAACTTGCTGATGACCAGCTGCCAATCCAGTCCATGAACACCTTTCCATCTTGTATCAGATCCTGTCAGACATAAGTTACCTGTCTGAAAATGCCAAAATTTGTCATTGCCAAATGAAAAGAAGATGAAAGGATCAATCATCTGATCTGGCATGGGAAAGCATGCCCCAGCCCCCCAAAACATGACAATCTTGCCTGAAAAACTGTACACCTTAAGCTACTATGCCAAGGAATAATGGAATCTTCTCTTTCATTAAATATTTCAGTTCACATTCAGGACAGGAGAAATTAATAATGGCAAGCATTTGGCCTACTCAGATTCCCATTTCAGTAGTCTAAACTGCACTTAATGGAATTTAACTGGTCCACAAATTTCACACAGATATTGCCTTAGTTTGAGAAAAACATACTTATTGCACTTCTAGCTATGACAGAAAAGCAAAAAAAATACTTTTCATCTTACTGAATGTATAAAATATAAAGACAACAAGAGACTGTTGAGTAATTGTGGTGGTGTGGGTATCCTCTGTCCCCCCCCCACTTTAGAAAACACCCAGACTAGACTCCGTTGGCTCTGGAAATATGAATGAAGCTTATATTTACAGCTGGCACAATATACAAGCAGATATTTACAGTATATACAGTTATAGACAGAAATATACAAGGTAAAAGGTAATACAGAAACACAACTCCCCTCCCAGAAACCTGAGTCCCCAGGAGGAGCTCTCTACCACCCCTTCACCTTCCCCCTACCCCTCTCAACCTTACCCCAGTCCCAAGGAAGAATAGAGGTTTGGCCAAGAGGTTAGGAAGCAAAGTGGATTAGTCCAAAATGGAGGGGGAGGTTAGAGAGTAAGGTGCAGCCCAGCCAGTTCCCCAGCAGCAGCTCAAGCAAGAGAAGTGCCTAGTGTCTGTGATTATCTATGTTTTGCTTTACATTTTTATACATCTCAGTAAGCCTATGAGCGAAGTAGACATCACCATTGTTTTCCTTCCACAGCCTGTAATCTAATTCTTTTCACCAAAACATTCTAGCTAGCTTCAAACTAGCACAGTAATAATTAAAAGAACTAGAGTGCATGGGTAAGGCCATGAATTCAAACCTTGATTAAGCTCTGTAATTATATATTAGGGAAAAAACTAAAGCACTGAAACAGAACAGTACCATTTTATGCTCCCCAGAAACATGCTTTAATAACAGAATCATAGAATCAACCAGGTTGGAAGAGACCTCCAAGATCATCCAGTCCAACCTATCACCCAGCTCTATCCAATTAACTAGACCATGGCACTAAGTGCCTCATCCAGTCTTTTCTTGAACACCTCCAGGGATGGTGACACCACTACCTTGCTGGGCAGCCCATTCCAATGGCAAATCACCCTCTGTTGAGAACTTTCTCCCAATATCAAGGCTGTATCTCCCTGGCACAACTTGAGACTGTGTCCTCTTGTTCCTGAGTCAGGAACGCATCATCCCCCCAGTCCCCAGCTGCTTCTTCTGAGTCTAAGAAGACTTTATCTCCACTAGCCCGGGAGACTCCATAGACGTAATCTGTCACTGAGTCACCCGGCTCCCTCGCGTATTTGATTTGCAACTCACTCAGCTAAGCCCTAACGCTTGTTAAGAGTGGTGACAGTGCCCTGTTTGCCACCCTTGGTGTCAAAAATCTGGGTTTTAGTCACCAGCAGCATGCTTTTTTGTCCCGTAGTGTCCTCCTCATCAGAACTCTCTTCTCCACTTGCTACAGGGGAGTCCCTCTCTGGTTTGGACCTGGGCGTTTTGAGACATTTTTTACGCTTTTCACAGTGCAGGGACAGGCACAACGGAGTCCTCTGAATCAAGAGCAGCAGTGTCTCTTCTACCTGATTTGCCGAGGTTCCTTTTCCCCTAATTGTCCATCAGGACATTCTCTGCCTTGTGGGGCTTAGGATAACCACTTAACTGGGGCTCTATTTCTATGCAGACTGAGCATATCCAATTCATTACAGCATTCCACTGTTATATAAATGATGTAACAGATCCAAATAACATCTTCAAAGCACTACAGAAAATGACTAGCAGCTTCCCCTTTCCCATTCACACTTACTTCATTTCTACATATATTTAAGTTTTCCATATTTCAAGTTATTTTATGCTCCTCCAATGTCCCTCTAAAAGAAGTAAAACCTTACATTTTCCAAACTACCATCTTCATTTCATAAATTCCCCAAACTGCTCTACTTTCCCTAATTAACATTCTTCCAAGCTACAATTTTCAGAAATTAATACTAACAATTATTCTTATCAAATTATGATGTTTACATATTTTTTTCCCATTTTATTTGTCACTAAGCCTTTGTTATTTATAGGCTTAGCCACTCTAAAACCTTCCTTCTTCCCACTCTCCTACATACTGAAGGATATTTCTTTATTTTCTCTAACTGGATGTCCTAATACCATCTAATGCCTTTTGTTGTTTACCCCATGATTCTAACAGCTTGCTTTATTGACAATTTCAGCTGGCTGCATAACAGGCTACAGCAGGAGATCAGTGCATGTAATGATATTTTCCACAATATCTACTTACAAACAAATTTGTAAGGCTTGTTTTGTTAATAAGTCAGACTAAGGAAACTTTGTAAACACACCTAGTATTTTTGACATCCAAACACTAGTTTCAACAATCATTTTAACACCTTCACTACTCTTAGCTTCATAATCAAGACAGCTACAGCTTCAAATTATGGAGGCCATAATGCTAATGCCAGCCATAGAGGGAAGCAGAGTAGCACTAGCAACATTCAATAGCAAAAATCCTCATTTAGTAGGACTGCCTTGATTCTAAGCTGGTATGATTTTGGAAACTAGCAAACCAAGCCATGGCAGAAAGGTCTCTCTAGTGACAGCAGCTAACAGATGCTACCAGATACTTGTGCCTGACATCATGGTTAAGTTTTCAGAGAGAGGCAGAGAACAAAATTCTGAAGACACACCACTCCAACTTCTCTGCTACCAGTGCTTTCATCAGCAGACGAGGCTATGGCACAGCCCATAATGAAACACACTTCCCCAAAGGTGTTCTGGGGTGACTCGCAGAGGATGAGCTCCCTAGCACACCAGCAGCAAATCCAAGCACAGTCCTGTTTTCACATATACCAGAGCAATTAAGGAAAGGTATCCAAAACAGATGTGTGTGCATAAATAACTGGCAGCTGTGCTGTTATCACCCACCACTTCCCCAGAGAGTGCCAGAAAACATGTGCATCCTGCTAATTGCCCATGAAAATGCAAAATATTTTGCCAAATCTGAATTTTCAGTTGACAGTCCTATTGGCAACAGGAAGAACAGAAACATATTTTTCAAGACCTCCTAACAAGTCTTCCTGGTAGGAAATAAATAGTCCTACAATTTTTCAAAGCCTGTATTTTACAAGTGCTTTGTCACTTGCAGATATTGCAAATATTTTATCCATGTCTTGTACAAGAACACAAAAAACAACTAAAGGCTTGCCAAGTTTAATATCTGTGCTACCTATTTAGTGAGCCACTGCAGCATGCCTATATGCTTTGTGCCACATGTGCTTTTCAAAGAGAGGTATGAAGGGTGGTAGAGCAAACATTGCTGCTACTTTTATTTTACTTTCACAGAAGTTAGTCTATATCCTGTGGTCAGTGAAGTTCTAGTACAAGGTGGTACAGCCTTGTTGTGTCTCCATAATGGCTGGTTACAAAAATAATTTCTTAATAGGGAAATTTATCTATACTTTTCACTACTAATTTAGAAAAGAGGTACAGAAGTATATACTTTCCAGTGCACATTATATTCAGTATGCTGGAATTGTGTGCCAGCTACCTATTGTCTGTCCTTCTGGATAAATCTGGGGATTTTATTTGTGTGATTTTTTCCGTCCCTCCACAGACAGAATCACAGAATGGTTTAGGTTGGAAGGGACCTCAAGGATCATCCAGCTCCAACCCCCTGCCATAGGCAGGGACATCTCCCACTAGAGCAGGCTGCTCAAGGCCTCATCCAGCCTGGCCTTAAATGCCTCCAGGGAGGAAGCAGCCACAACCTCCCTGGGCAACCTGTTCCCAGTGTCTTACCACCCTCACTGTAAAGAACTTCCTCCTAATATCCAGTCTGAATCTCCCCTCTGCCAGCTTAACCCCATCCCCCCTCGTCCTAACATTACTAGACCTTGTCAATAGTCCCTCCCCAGCCTTCCTGTAGGCTCCCTTCAGATACTGGAAAGCCACTCTAAGGTCTCCTCGAAGCCTTCTCTTCTGCAGGCTGAAGAGCCCCAACTCTCTCAGCCTGTCCTCATAGCAGAGCTGCTGCAGCCCTCTGATCATCTTCGTGGCTCTCCTCTGGACCCGCTCCAGCAGTTCTATATCCTTCTTGTGTTGGGGGCTCCAGAACTGCACACAGTACTCCAGGTGGGGTCTGACGAGAGCAGAGGAAAGGGGGGAGAATCACCTCCCTTGCCCTGCTGCCCACACTTCTCTTGATGCAGCCCAGCACAGGGTTGGCTGTCTGGGCTGCATGTGCACACTGCAGGCTCATGTTGAGCTTTTCGTCAACCCAGACCCCCAGGTCCTTTTCCTCAGGGCTGCTCTCCAGCCATTCACCACCCAGCCTGTATCTGTGCCTGGGATTGCACCAACCCAGATCAACAGTAAGTGTTCAATATCACCAACCTAGGCTTTGATGTGGAAAATTGCCTACTGCTGTGTTTCATGCTAAAAAAATATAAATGTAACATACATTCCTCCCCTGATAAGGTTTCTTAGTTTTCAACACAGAAAAAAAAAATGTGTCTTGCAGGGTATGGTGAGCTATGTTAACAACCATTTAGAAATTAAATGCCAAAACCTTTTTACAAATACAAAACCTGTAAATACTCAGCAATGGATGTTCATCATTCATGTACCAAAGAAAGGACAGATGAAGGGCATAGGATTTCCTTTAAGAAGTTTACTAGTTCTAACATAATACTTTATCTTCCTGATTTATAGCGGGGGAGGGGAAGGGGTGTGTGTGCTGAGCCACTTTTCCTCCTAGGAGGAGAAGACTTACTCTTATGTAAGGCATCTCTAACTTCCTATAAATGCTTAGTAAGGGTGAACATTTGCAATGGGTTTTCAGACCACTGCAGTGTCATTAAACATCATTTTATCATTATTGTTTCTTTCTTTTTTAGTTTTGTTCACATAAGACAAGGACCATTAGCCACAGAGAGGATTTATTTCAACACATGAAATGTCCCAGCACAAGTCAGCAGAATACTTGCAGAGAGACAAGCAATCATTTTCCTTCACCCATCGTCACAGGAGTATACAAACATTTTGAAGTTATCATTACTCATTTCTTGATTAAATTCTAACCAATTTCAGAAGAGTTAAAAAACCCCAAACAGAATAAAATCTGTCCCTTACATGATGTCTATCTGTAGCATGTTTTTGGTGGCCCTGACAAAAATACTGGCAATGCTTTAAATCACAGCTGTTCAAGGAACACTTTATTTAAATGACAACTGTCTTGGTAGCTTCAATGCAAAACAACTGATAATACTTCATACTAGGAATTAGCACCAAATATAGAGTACAGTAGCTGTATAAACACTTAATCCTTCTTATTTTATGATACTACTTAGTTTTAACTTAAATGTATTTATCTGAAATTGATATCAAGCCAAAAGCCAAAGCCTTTTAATATCACGCTCTTAATCACCTTGCAACTTGATGAGGAACCATAAAACACAGGAAATTGATTTTTGCTTTCCAAACATAGCCCTCTGTATCTTTTCTCCCAGGGAACATAGTTTAATTCTAGGGATGGTATCGAAGGCTGAGATGTCTCCTGAAACTAATGGGATATTGATAAAAGGCAATCTGAATGCTGTTGGTACGCCGAGGATTTCCTCAGATGAAACAGTTGGGCTTTAAATCTCCAGCACATTTAGCAAATTTTCCCTAGGGGAAGAATGAAAGGAAAAAAAAATTCAAAAAGTCTTGGCAAGTGAACCTGGCACAGTGTCATTCATTAACTGTGTTACACTGGTTACATACCCCAAAACCCTAATGATGCCCTCAATGCAAATAATGCAGGTTTGCCCTAGAATAATGAGCCAACTGAAATCTGGGTGCACTTGCAGGGAATCAATTAGAGCTAAGTCAATGCTAAATATGACCCACTGTACACCACTGACTTAAACTGGGCTATTTCATGTGTAATAGCTGCTGATTTTATGCTGACACTTTGCCAGGCAACCAAGTTGGCAAAAATGGAAATGGTCTTTAATCACAGTTTCAGCTAAATTACACTCTTCAGCAAGACATGCTGATGGTAGACAGCAAGCTGACAGACACCAGCCTCACAAATTCAAGGTACAGCTACTCAGAGGCACTGCCAAATAAGTAAACTAATTTTAATGAAAAGATACAGCCCTATAATGAACCTTTTCCTTGACAGGAACCTTGTCCTTAAGGAACTTCATTAATTTGCACTGTGATGGAGAACATTCAAACATTCCCAGCAACTCTCTTGACAAGCTGTTAAATCTTAAGGCAGTATTAAGAGCAATGGTATGGGGATAACAAGATGAGCAGAGATCAAAATAGTCATCCCCAGTTATTATTTCAAGCAAAATAGATACTAGGAAGGAATGAAAGAGTAGATACTTTGTATCAGTGAAGGGTACTAAAAGCACTTGCTTAATGACATCACTAGCTTAAACAGGATTGAACAAGTGCTTTGTCATGGAGGGCCTGTAGGCCCGAAAATAGGCTTATTTATTGCCTATTTTTGCCTGGACATGTTTTTCTGCCCCATACCAGGGGTAAACACATTAAATGGATACAAGTGGCACAACAGACCTGGTGCCATGAAGTCTGTTGCGCCCAGGCCCAGGTTGTATAAGGTGGTTGTAAACATGCTGTGTAAGCCCCACACGCCCAGCTCATGCTTGCCGGGTGCTAGCCCATGCTCTCTCCATCTTTGGAAAAGCCCAGGCTTGTGATTTTGCCTATTATGGTATTGTTTGGCTGACTGCCAAAACCTGATTGGTCATTCTAGTGTCCAAAGGGCCATTAATCTCAGCCCACAGTTGATAAACAGAGGCACACAGGTAAACAACGAGCTCTCTCGCTTTCGCTCGTGCTCCGACTCCCCTGCACAGGCTCTCGCTCCCGCTCAGGCCCCATGCTCGGGCCTCCCTGCTCACGATCGCTCACATTCAGGCACACTCGCTTATTATTAGATTCAGACTCAGCAGCATGGCTTATGCCTATATGCAGTTATTACGGAGACAGAACCTCCCATAGCCTCCCAGCCAGCTGTGCACACTTCATAGTATCATNCCTATTGTATGCCTGCTGCCTTATCATTGCCTGGTAAGCGCCACTGCCACCGAGTTACCAGGAAGCAGACTCCACTTGTCTGCACACGATCGGCCTGCTAGCCAGCGTGAGACCGTGCTCAGACAGCATCCTACTCCTCTTGAGGTCCTGCCAACAGTCCCTGGACAGAGCACCCACGAGAAGCCACGAGACAAGGGCAGAGACTGAATCCTTCACCAGGAGAACAAGGTCAGAGACCGTTCATCTCCCCAGAAACCAGGAAGATTCTCCTTTCTCCTCAAGCCGGGAGGATTCCAGCCTCAAAATCCAAGAGCAAAGACTCCCCTGAAGTTTGGACACTTGTATAGGCTGTGACGTAGCCCCAGAGGGTGATTATTGATTAATCAGAATTGTGAGTAAATGCTTTAATGCCTCTGTAGTTCCTATCGTTTCTGCCATAGAGCAGAAAGGGCGTTCATCCCACCTGCTGGGCAAATAGTATATTGACCCCAAGCGGCATTAAGCTGCAGGGAAATCCTCTCTCTATTTGACTGTTTGCTAGTTATTAATAAAAGTTATAGTGTGGTATTAATCCCAGAATGTCTCCATGACCATGTAGAATCTTTTTAATATTAAATATAGTGGTTGGGGGTGGTGACAGTTCAGAATACTGAAGTTAATAAACACATATTTTTATACGTATTATCTCGCACCAATTAATTTCTCCCCTCTGCCACAAATCGGCGTAGGTGGCAGAATCCCCCTCCGTGACATGCTTAAAGCTAAGCATCTGCTGAGCTGCTTTGTTATTCTAGGTGTTGGTAAATACATTCCAAAGGTCTTTTGAATTTAACTTATCTATCATGTAAGTGACATTAGTCAGAATGGATATATTAAGCACATAAAACTAATTTTCTTTTTACTTCCTGTAAGGTTTTTAAAAATTGGAGAAGTGAAAAGTTTTTACTTAGCCTTCACTTGTTAACCAGCAGATACAAGGGCTCCAAAGTGTGATTTCAACTTCGTTGTTTCAACTCCAGGTAGCACACATCTGATAAGAAAAGTATCTGCCAAAAGTAATTCTATTTGAGGGACAGAGAACCCTATTTTAGAGCTTCAACACAGAATATCTAGTTCAGTAAAGATAAAATTCTGCCTTGCAGCTGGACACAACTCAGGCTATCGTTGCTAGACAGCTTTCTGCTTCTCACAGCTTAAGACACTATGGAGTACAATTGCCAAGACAACTGTACTCCAATTGCAGTACAACTGCAAGACAATGGCAATTCCTGGGTACAGAATAACATCTTCAATTCTGGTAGCAGTAAGAGGACTAAGGTAAGGCATTCCCCACTGTACTTCTGTGAAAGCATGCTTCAGTAAGTTGCTGCATGTTGCTATTAGAGCTCTTGTAATAAGTGTCATCTATGGATACAAAAGTGGTGATTTGATTTTAAAATCTGTTTCAGGTAATTTATGTTATTTGTTGTTATTGGGGTTTATGTATAACAGTGACAGCCAAAATACTCATTTGTGTGATTTAGATACCTAGCTATCTCATTTTCACACTACGTGCTCCATGAAAAGGCAAAGAATTACAGGCAACGTTGACAATTGATATTCAGCAAAGGCACCACATGACATCTCAATCTGTTGAGATATATCATACAGCTACCACTGTAGGCCACTTGAAAATTATCCTACTTTCCTTCATAACACTATGTGGGCAAGGAGACATGCTGGCTTCTTTTTAAGTTCTTGCACCTCCTCTCTCTAAAGGCCTCTGCTGAGTAAAAATATCTGTCAGTCTGCAGATTCCATTGTCATCTGCTTTCAACACATCGATTTTCCCGCAGACGTTAAGTCGATTGATTACTTTTTTTTTTAAACCTATCTTATACTTCAACAGAGATGCTAAAGTAGCAGCAAAACTAGACACTTTCAAGCTTCTATCATGTGTAAAATCCTCTACATGTTTCTGTTCTGTTTAAGTTAACTGAAAATAATTCTCTTTTCCAAAAGAAAACAGTGAACTGGACCATTCCTCTGAAGGCACTATAGTAAGTCAATGGAAACTAAAGAATGACCTTAGAGAAACAGACCTGTAAGCAGACTTTTAGTAAATTAACTAACTTTCCCTTATATTAATGACTGGCTGTGAATAGTCCTCACACACTCTCCCAAAACTTTCTTGTCTCTTAACACACATGATCAACTGGACATCAAGGTGACGACTTGAGTAAATGGCATTCACACAGAAATTAAGGGACATCTCCCTCATTCCACCCTGCTCAGCATATGTTCTCATAGCACACTCAGAATTAAGAGACCTCAACACTCAGTTTTTAAAGTGAAAAAACAAAGTCTTGTAAAAAAATGAATCACTATATTATTCTATTTCTCTCAAATAAATGCTTTTAAGCAAAACAAAAGCTTGAAGTTTCATGAGCAAATGCAAATGAACAGGTACCAAAACTAAGGCAAAGCAACTGACAAGATATATTTGATTTTAACTTCTTTTCAGTGTCTAATAAGTACTTTTGAACAGAATCACAGAGTGCCAGGGGTTGGAAAGGACCTCCAGAGATCGAGTGCAACCTCACAGCAAAGCAGGACTACTTAGGGCAGAAAATATAAACAGAAAGAGAAGTGGATTTTTAAAAAAATACATACACACACACATCATATACTGAGTAACATCTGACAGCAAAAAAAAGTATCTTGACGGACTACCACAGTGCAAGACCAGCCCATTTTCTCATTCATGCACAATAGTTTGTGACTCCATCCCCAGAAACATATCACAGGATGTCAGGAGTTGGAAGGGATCCAAAGAGATCATCGACTCAAACTTCCATGAAGATCTCATGTAATTTTTGACAGTACCTGCCACAGCAAGACAACTGTGGATTATCATTTCACTAGCAAGAGTTCTGAAAACCTTATCAAGCAGTGTTAAACATCCTTAAACGAAAGGCTGACAGAAGACAACATGAGCACGTGCAATAACCGTATTTCCAGTATTCAAAAGTTGGCTGATTTCTAACATTCTGTAGGAATGCAGGAGGACACTGGTGACCTCAACAGTACTTAAGAATCCAAGTATTCAAGAGTTTTCAGAGCACCAAAAATGTCATTTTTGGTAGCAGCTGTGCATGCTGTTGCCAACTCCATAAACCAATGGCATACATATTTTTTGGCTTTGTTATTAACAGATTACTGCAGAAGATGCATGAGTAAGAGTAGATTCCAGCACAACTGGAAAGAAAAGCATGAGAATTTAAAAAACAAAACACACACAAAAAAAAAAAAACACAAAGACAGGTAACCCACTTTCTGCTATTGAAAAGTTACCCTACTGCAAAGCAGATATTCAAAACGTAGTTTCTATGTTGCAGCAAGAAAATAAATTAGCAGCATAGCTTTTCAATTGTGGGTTACTAAGAAATCAATATGTACAGTATCATTTACTATCTAAACGATTCTTTATCATTTCAGTCACAAAAGGCTTTAGGTAGTATTGAATCAAACACCTAATTTACAGTTCAGCAGACATCTATGGCAATATAGGTCCAGGACAATAGATTGCAGTGCCAAGAATTCATTGGCAACTACCAACACTTCCTCATTTACTGTTTGCATCATCTGGAATTCACAAAGTCTTAAAGACTCTTTTAAGTAATGATTGTCATCTTTGATCTCCAGAAAATTACTATGGCATGTGTAGAAATGAGATTCATAAGAGTCCTTATGCTCTTGGCAGAGAAATTCATTTAGTGATTACAGCGCATATTAAACAAACAAAAAAATTAATCTCAAAAAAAAAACAAACCCACAACAACCAGAAAACCTAAAAACATAGTTAAAACTTCAACAAAATAGTTGTTTTACAATACAATAACAAATAGTTGTTTTGTTTTACACAACAAGTAATCACCATTAATATTCAGAATGGCATGACAAAAAAAAAAAAACACCACAAAACTTTCTCCTGAAGATAAAAGAAAGTTTCATGAACACATTTGCAGCCTGCCATACATATTCATTTCAGCATACTGCACCATGAATTATTCTCTTATAATCTCTACTAAGATCTCTTCAGCCTGGAGAAGAGAAGGCTTCGAGGAGACCTTAGAGTGGCTTTCCAGTATCTGAAGGGAGCCTACAGGAAAGCTGGGGAGGGACTATTTACACGGTCTAGTAATGTTAGGACGAGGGGGAATGGGTTTAAGCTGGCAGAGGGGAGATTCCGACTGGATGTTAGGAGGAAGTTCTTTACAGTGAGGGTGGTAAGGCACTGGCACAGGTTGCCCAGGGAGGTTGTGGATGCTTCCTCCCTGGAGGTGTTTAAGGCCAGGCTGGATGAGGCCTTGAGCAGCCTGCTCTAGTGGGAGGTGTCCCTGCCTATGGCAGGGGGTTGGAGCTGGATGATCCTTGAGGTCCCTTCCAACCTAAACCATTCTATGATTCTATGATCATTTGTCACTTGTTTAGATCTCGAGCTTTCTGAAAGTGACAGAACTTTCCCCCTACATTTCTATGTACTACTGAATGTGGGTTTGTAATTTTTAAAAAACACAGCATGATTTGGTTAAGCTGTTTTATACCTACACTATAAAGCAGTAATTCCCAGTCTTGGTTGAAAGGCCTTACCTTCACTCACTACATCATTAACATCGTGGTTTGAATCTTGTTTTCCATAACATAATGAAGTAACGAAGAAATGGTATTTTGAAGTAGTGTGCTAGTTTGAGCCTAGCCAGCATGTTTTGGTGAGAAGAACTAGATGATAGGCTGTAAAATGAAAACAATGGTGAGGTCTACTTCCCTCACAGTCTTGCTGGGATGTGTAAAGAAGAAAGGCAAAACAAAGATTACTTCACTTGCTTCTTCTCTTCGCTGGGGAGCTTTGCCTGCTGGGGAGAAGCTGAGGCTGCTGGCTGGACTCCATCTTGCTTTCTAACCTCACCCTCCTTTTGCTTGGCTGCTTCACCTTGCTTTTTAACCCTCTTGGCCAAACCTCTATTCTTCCTTAGGACTGGGGTAAGGTTGAGAGGGGTAGGGGGAAGGTGAGGGGTGGTTGAGAGCCCCTCCTGGGGACTCAGGTTTCTGGGAGGGGAGTTGTGTCTGTATTACCTTTTCCCTTGTATATTTCTGTCTATAACTGTATATACTGTAAATATCTGCTTGTAAATTGTGCCAGCTGTAAATATAAGCTTCATTCAAATTTCCAGAGCCAGCTGAGTCTAGTCTGGATAATTTCTAAAGTGTTGGGGGGCGGGGGACACCCAAACCATCACAAGTAGTTACATATCTCTGAGTTCACAGGATCAGCTCACTTCTCAGTATAAAATACGGAAAGCATTTTCCACGAGGTATTCTGAGCCATAAAAGACTGTCCTTGCTTTAGTAAGTTACTTAACTTACTTGACTTTCATTGTGGCTGTAGTGTACATAAGGCAAGACCAGCTTCTCATTTCACTTAAAGTCTTCACAGGTAATTGAGTCTTTCTTAAAACCCAGAAAAGGCAGAGCACCTTCGCACATTTATCATGGCACATAGCACTGTAAGATTCCAGAAAGCTAAAGTTCTATTAAGTTCCAAGACCAACCTCTCAAAAAAGCTTTACCCAAGCCTACTTTACATAGACTATCAAAGACACTAGACCCTCACTCAGCAGGCAATTTGTGCAATGCCAGTTTTGTTACATTACAGGAAACTTTAGAGCCATCACTGATAATCTGCTCACAGGAAGGAAAAGCAAGAGGAAAAGAGAACTAGAACTGATCTGTGAAATAGCACTGACTGTTAGTGTTTTACTGGGATAACAATTCCTTCTCAAGCTTTGCAAACATTAAGGCGGTTATTCGTTGCCTTACACTGACTAAAAAGGCTCCAAATGTCAAAAATGAATTATTTGTAGTCTTTTTTCCTTACAGAATCAAGTCCTACACAAAAAAATGGTAAAAGCTCTAGTTAGAGTAAGCAGCACACTAAAGCTTTGTTGGAAGACTGCTCAATTTTAAGGCAAAAAATAAATATTTATAGTACTACATGGACGTCTTTACTAGCAATGCAATACTCAACTGGTCATCACACGATTATTTTGGACATGAGACAGCAAAAGGCTGCAAAATTCAGTTGCTCACCACACCATTTCTTAACTAAGAGCAGGAAATCACTCTATCTCTAAATCAACACTAACAAGAAGAACTGGGAGGAACATGTTGTAGCCCAACTGCATACCCCGAGGAAAGATACTTTCACATCAGATGGTCTCGGGCTCAACAAATCCTACAGCATTTTTCATTGTGAAAACTACTAGAAGAGTTCCATCACACAGAATGCCCTGCAGGCTCTACAAGAACAAATGTGTTTCCTTCCCCCAGAGACAAAAGCACAACCTTCAGGCACAAAGGAAGAAAAAATAAAATGAAAGAACTTTCCAAGTCCTTCTTCCTCATACACAATCATTAATTGCACCTGGCAACCTCTCCTTTGTCAGGACTCTTACTACTTTTCACCTGAAGGCCATTTCTGTCCCAGCAGAGCACTAAGCTACTAATTGCTGGGTGAAAACAACTTATTTGTTTGAAACTAGGATGCAGCAGTCTATTCCTCTCTAGCTAAATTTAATGTATAGAATATGTTCTATCAAAGGCAGGCACTTCAATATTGAAACTAAGCTTAGCTAATAATGTTCAAAGAACAGAAGAGTGGTTTTGTGATTAATAAAATAAAAACAGCATTAACTATGCAATACATGTCCTCAGGAAGCTCTTTCCCCTACTTATTTCTATCTGTATCAGCAAGCATATGGCTGCTAGATAGTATCTAATGTTACTGAGCTGGGATATGTTACCTGCTGTATAAAACAGCATTTCTTTCAGTAACAGCCTTTCAAAGTCTGTAGGAAGTACACAAGCTCAGTGCCTTAGTCTCCTTTAAGCATTATTCATTAGGCTTAAATAAAAAATGCATATGATAGCTTGCAAGATCTTCCCCCTTTTTATATTTGTTATGTTCTCTCCTCCTTTTCAGGAGTAAAGGCACCCAAGCACATATCCCTTTTCCTGCCACTAACATCAAACTTCACATCTTAGTGCCTGAACGCAGTAAAGCCTTAAGTATGCCCAGCACTCTACTCAGGCTTAATGTAATCAGTGATGTATTACAGCCTTACTAACTAACATACCACAGGAGTAAGTATCCCATAATATAATCCAGAAAAACAAAGCTCCCCCACAACTGCCCTGATTTAATCTAAAAGAAACTACTTAGGAAGTTTTGTAAGACTTAAGCTGGAAGGATATCTACACAGGATAATCAGTATTCATTGTGATGATGGCCATTGACAACATAGTACCAACTGTGCTTTTAAGAACAGAGTAAAATATATAGATGAACTTTGGATCAGTCCTACCATTACTATCCCTGTGATTTTAACTGTGCAACTTTTTAACACTCTATTAAAAGCTTATGGCAACTGCCTTTGCCATTTCCCCCTTCTTAGAGGAAGCAACACTACACATTTCAGAATCCAAGGCCTCACAGTCACTTGCAAGAACCTTTTCAATGGACACATCTAGTGACTGTCATTTTTAACAACTTCTTTAATGGTTTCTACTGCCCAGGCAACATATACAGGGGAACGAACGCAAGGTGACTGAGTTCTCAGTCTTCTAAGGAAATACCATCCCACAAATATGAGGACAGCTCTCTTGTCCAATTTGTAAGTATACAATGCCCAGAAACTGATAAACTTTGAACAGATTATTTAATTGCACCCAACTGCGAAAACATTAGAACTGATCCTTCTGCTAGATTAAGCAGACACTCTGCAACCCATTTTTCTGTTATCCTCTAATCTCCATTAGAGCACCAGCCATTAGAACAATCCACTTGGAAAACAGTGAATTGACATGGCAAAGCCACATTCTTTCTTGAATTCTGATTCTCTCACTCTACCTGTATTTTATACCAACTTAAAGGTCCCTAAGACCCTTGTAAACAGAGCTCAGTGAGATTGATCCATTACATATTACACAGGACTTCCTTCCAAAGGTGAAACCTAAAAACTGAGGCACTTACACCTAGCTTGACAAATGGGTTCCTGTAGACACCCAGGAGCCTTTATAGAAAAGAACTCTAAGGGTCTAAAACTATCAGATAAGTGACTTAGTTATCACCTTCAAAAAATACCATCCCCTAAGAGCTTAGTTTGGAAACTTGCTCAGAGAAATGTGCTTTAAATCTGTCCTTAAAAAACACACTTAGCCTCTTCTGCAGTGGGAAAGAGGTCACTAAGGAATGTTATTAATCATTCTCTTCCACAAGACACTGCCAACACTACTAATGCTACTCATTTGCTCACAGATTTGATACTCATTACAGAACTTTTAGATTTTTATTCTTCAGTACAGCTAGGAAAAAGATTACTGTCTCAGACCAGCACAGTATAATTACAGAGAACCTGGCAGGATTGGTACCCTTTTATTTCCTGTTAAATCACAGTCATTAGCCTCAAGTTGGACAACCATGATTTGGCAATATAACACCAAGAAAACTCACCTTTTTGCAGGTCTGGTAGAGCTCCTACAACTGGGCACACATCAGATTGCTGAGCTTGTGCACTCCAACTACCTTAATTTCTGTAGGCTATACTGCCAGTTCCTTCCTTGGCTCACCCAGTCCTCTCCTTGTGCACAAGCCATCTCTGCCTGCCATCTGTTTATGAAAATGAGATTTTGCAGAAGAACTCCCCAACGCTGCATGTTCAGACCTCATCTTCCAGACTCATCAACAAGGACATTCTCTTTTGGTGCTGTGTTTTGGATTATCAATTAATCATTTCAAAGACACATGACAGCTGAATGAAGCAGTACACTAACCTTGTAAAGGTTTCCAAAAAAATTACATTGTGCTTTAAATAGTACAGGAGAAAGATCCAAGTAAGCAAAGAAATAAAACAATTCCACACATCTCTTATTTAAGATATGCAGGTAATTAATGTGAAAAATCTATAAGTAACTGTGCTAGTTTCAAGCTAGCTACAATGTTTTCGTGAGATGAACTAGATTACAGGCTGTGAAAGAGAAACAATGGTGATGTCTACTTCACTCATAGGCTTGCTGAGATGTATAAGAACACAAACATATATAACCGAGTCGCTATATGTCCAGGCTGTGGGCTGCATTTTCTCTCTCTAATCTAACCTGCCATCTCTCTGATTAATCCCACCTGCTTCCTAACCCCCCTGGCCAAACCTCCATTCTTCCTTGGGCAGAAGGCAACATCTGGGGTAAGGTAGAGAGGGGTGGGAGAAGGTGGAAGGGTGGTTGGGAGTCCCTCCTGGGGACTCAGGTTTCTGGGACAGGGTGTTGTGTTTCTGTATTACCTTTTATCTTGTATATTTCTGTCTATAACTGTATATATTGTAAATATCTGCTTGTATATTGTGCTAAGCTGTAAATGTAAAGCTTCATTCAATTTCCAGAGCCACCTGAGTCTAGTCTGGGTGATTTCCAAAGAGTGGGGGTGCGGGTAACACCCAAACCATCAGAGTAATCATATACAGAAAGTATTTAGCTATAACTTACAGAAAAATCCACAAAATTTAGGCACATATGTGGTTTTGAGAAGGCAAATTTATAAGACATCTAAATATTTCTTTTCAAATTTGCTTTAAGTGACATATAAAAAGAGGCCTTAGGTACATAGACTGTAGTAAATCTGTAAGAGAAGCTAAAATAAAGCAACAAAGGCATTTAAGCATCTGATTCCTAGTGAGCTGGTAAGATTTAGAAGCCTAAATGATACAGTGAATGAGAATATAAACATATTTGATATATATGCTTTTTCAAAAGCTCTCCAACAGATATCTGCCATTTTAGAGGCTTATGGGTTCATTACAGTAAACTCTATCTGACATCCTTGATGCAATAGGAAATGCCTCAATTAGTTTCACTGCAATGCAGACCCATCTTTGGGTGTTACAAAAAGACAAGAGCAAACTTATGATGCATCTCATGAAGTATCTTATGATACTTGTTTTGTCTGGAGCTTCTGCAGCTCAAGACACTATTAAATTGACAGCTCAAATGTGTAAAACATATCTCTTTGACTATTATCCAAGAAAACTTTTTTAAAATCTCATCTTCTACAAACTCATCTTTGCTGTGTTTCAGGAGTTGAAAGCAGCAGTATCATCTGCACTTTGGCAATTGTTTCAGCAATGGCTAGAATTGCTGGGTATTAAGAATTTGAAAGATATAAGAATTGGGCAGCATTCTAAAGCACACATGAAGATGAAAACTTGTAACACACGGTAGTATTTTCATCAGAAAGTTGTATTTAATGGACTCAAGTCTGAAATACTGAAATCATAGGAGATATCCTACTTTCGTTCTATTCCATGGCATGAGACCTAATCACTCCCCTTGATTTGATGAATCTTACAGAATTACTGTCAAGATATATTTGGCTGAGAGATCTGTTTATATGAAGCTGATTCATAGTTTTGCTGCTAAGTAAAAAGATAAATCCATCTGCTGTCTTTCATCTCACCTTTTTTATGAAAGCCTGAAAGACGAAGCCTGTAGCACTTTTTATTTTAATCTTTCTTTGGCTGTTCCATATTCAAATATCAAATGAGAGGGTTTCAGCATAGCCCACTGAAGCTTCTCTCCACTGAGGTTATAAAACATCATTAATTCTTAGCTCTAAAACCCAGACATGCAAGATGGTCACATATTCAAATGCTCATCAGCCTCCTGCGTCAAACAAAGGTTGTCGAGCAAGAAATGTCACGAGCAGGTTCTTAGTGCATTGAGTTACTTACTTGAAGTTCATTCCAAAGAGCCTATTACTTAGAGAAAAAAAAAAAAAAAAAAGGCAGAATATTTCACTTCCTTAACACTCAGTATTTTAAGTCCCTTTAATAATTGGCAGCCTGGCTTCCTCTGTTGTAGACATACTATTCAAATTCCAGACAGACAAGGCCTTAAAGGTAAGGTTCAACACATTCCACAGTAAGCAATACCTGTGTTGTCCCCATACAGCATGGAGCCACCTGTGGGAAAATAAAACATGCTTTAATGAGATGCCTAAAGCCATCCTCATCTGCTCCTTAAAAAATAGCCTCACACTAAGGACTAAAATAAAACTAAACCAGAAACATTCATCTGATTAGAGGACAAGACCTCATCCTAGCACAGGAGCGGGAACACTGAGGATGCCCAGAAGTGGAATAGCCACAGCCCTGCTAACTACTCAGCTGCTCCATCTCACAAAGTGTTCTACTAGCATTTATGGATCACAACACAACATCATTGCTCATGAATGCCACATCTTCCCATGCTCATCATCTGTTATCTGTGTGGACCATGCTAACTGGAAATTTTACCTTTGCTGTTCACGAAGAAGATACCAACACTCACATGGCAACAGGTTTGGGGTTTTTTTTTTAATATGGGGTTATATCACAGGATAAAATTTCCAACGACATCTGGCAACAGGCTGCAGTTTGCAGTTTATGTTTTATTCAGAGAAGTAGAGAAAGTTCAGGCATGAAGCCATAGATTCCTAACAAGCCTAAGTAGTGTCACTAAATACTAAATTATGGAGTCAAAGAATGTTGAATGATAATGTGAAAGACTGCACTAGAAAAGCCTGAGTCATCACCTGTTGACATTTACCTTATCAGAACATTGAGAACAAGAAGACTTACAATGTTGGCAACTGATATCATAGGACAAGAATCTGAAAATTTATTCAAAGATACAGTCAAGCAGAAAAAAAATATGGTGACTTCAGTGCAAAGTGACACAACATACAACTACAATGGTACTCAGTACCACGTATTAGAAGGGATGTATCAACAGTGCTGCTCCATCAATTCACAGCTTTGTGAGCCTAGATACATGCTGCCAGGAGAGGGTCAGGCAGCCCCTCAGCTTTCACAGGTAAAGGGTATAACAGCTACTGTTTTGCCCAAATGGGCAGTCACCATTCCAAGGTGGCTTTGGACAGAAGAGCTGACTTAAATCCCCTTGACTTCTGAAAGCAGTTGGGTAAGACAAAACCAAAAGACTAGTGCTCTCTGACAACAGCGCTGCTTATTTCCAGTGCCATGTGAAACCTGGCAGTCCCAGTGCCCTCAGAAGGCTGGCAGAATGAAGTGGCATGACTTTGCTTCAGTCTGGTTAAAAGATATACACAATACTGTGCCACATGCATAGGCTGCCCTTTTCTTATGGTTATGAACATTAACTTGGGAAGCACAGAACATATACTACAAAGATCCATGCTCTTTGTGACGCAGAAGACCATCCTATAAAATGCACAAGTAACTAAACCAATGAATAAAATCTATCTTTGCCAAGCATCTCAGGGAGATTTGTTAAAAATACAGAGACTCAAAATTCACCATTTATTCTGTCACTCCTCTGGTCTGAAGCTGTGCCAGGGAAGCTTTAGGTTGGATATTAGGAAGCACTTTCTCACAAAAAGGGTGATTAGGCACTGGAATGGACTCCACAGGGAGGTGGCAGAGTCACCATCCCTGGAGGTCTTTAAGAGACTGGATGTGGCATTTGGTAGTATGACTCAGCTGATGTGGTGGTGTTAGGTTATAGGCTGGACTTGATGATCTCAGAGGTCTTTTCCAGCCTCAATGATTCAGTGATTCTGTGATTCTGAAGGGACAGGCGTTCATGCAGTGGCTCTGCCACTGAATACATTTAGTGATTTTTTTAATTAATCACTATTATTATAATGTTTATCATTCAAAAAGTCTTCTGCAAGAGCACAGTGCCATCTGAAGAGATGGAAACCAAGCTGGCTCTCAAGGATCTCCCTCCTATAAAACTGAAGAAGCAAGAATTGTTGTACAGAGGAGAGGGTCCACAAAGGGAGGTCATTTGTAATGATCCTAAAATACTAATACCTTTTAGAAAGAGCCAGGGGATCATACACTCTCAGGCCATTCCTAAAATACTCCTCCATTCAGTGCTTCTAGCTCCAGTTACAAGGTGTACTCCACTTGGGAGTAGAAGGGAAGGTAAGACACATGTGCACCAAAATGCAACAACCAGGCTGTTAGCATGGGGAGTGCTAAGCTATCATTTCAGCACACTCATTGCCAAGTTAACCTGCACACAAACGAAAGCCTCCATTGAAATTTAGGTGCTGAACTTCCTATTTCTCAAGGACTCCTATTTGACTCCCGCTTTCAAGCCTTCTCTCCTATTATGAAGAGTTTTCTCTGGCATTTCTGTGACTTTCAACAGCAATGCGATTGTCACTGGATGAGTTAAGATCACTGCCTAGAAACCGCTGGTCCTTAGGTTTAGGAAGTATCCTTTTTTTTTCCTTCAAGTGTAGAAAGATGACTGAAAATCTTTTACATTTCAGAAGGAGAAAAAATATAAATAATTCCTCTTAGACCTATTCTTGTGCCAGAACTTCCAGAAAGAACTATTTCTAAACAAAAATAATTGTCTGTAGTTCTTCAAGATAACACAGACACGTTATAACCAGAGAGATGACTGAAGCACTTATGATAAAGGTAAACAGAAGATTCTATTGACTCTTCTCTTGACCTCTACTAAACTGAGCAGGTCTAAGTTCCTTGCTGCCATTATTCTCCATTCTGCATTTCCAATAGTAACTGAAGTAATCACTTTTTGACAAGGATCACTAGAGATTATGGCACTCAGAAAGACCCTGGTGAACTCACCGAAGACTGAAGCCACATCATTTGTGAATCTAGAACTGAATCACAACATAAATACTTGCCCCTGGACTCCAAGAGCACTGTTAACCTCTTGCTGGTCTCCAGAATATTTTAAGTATTATTTTCCCTTCCTAAAACAAAACAGGGTATGTGATGATCTCTTGTACAACATGCATCTGAGGTTCCTTCATTTATCAGCTCAACAAGTTGGTCTTTGCATGTAATGTCCCCATCTGATTCTTCCTTTGCCTGTATGTCATGATTCATGAAGAACCTAAATTGCATTTACTTGTGTTTGTTCCTTGGTTTGCCAACAGACAGGTTTATTGACCATGTTAGTGATGTCACAGATTTCCTTTGTATTTCAGTCATCTGGAGTGGCATTTGGAAAGGGCATTTTCTACCTAAAATCAATAGCTTCTCTAGCTGCTGTAATATTTCTTCTTACTTAGAAATATTACTCAGAATATAAAAGCAATTGATTGTAGGCAGAAAATACACTTACCAATTACTGATGGAGAGGGGAAGAATACAAAGTGTCCTCTAGCATAAGTAGCTCCAGCTTGTGACATGCCAGTACTAATCAGCACATGTGTTTCAGGGGCACCAGAGCCTTCTCACACAAATGCCTGGTTCTCTTTACAAGCTGAAACCCAAAGTATGGTTTATTTCAATAAAAACATGAACTCAGATTCTTGATGTTTTTTTCATGGTAACTGAATCAGAACATGCTGTTGTTGAATCAAAGCAGTGAAAATGCAAGTGGTGAAAATGCAAGTTAACTTCCCTTCTTTTTTATGAAAGCTTTCCAATAACGTTAACAGAATCAGAATAAGTGAACACATCAGTGCTATGGATTTAAAATACTGGGAAATTGCTCTTCTTTTGGACTGAAGGTAAAGTAAATAATGTTTACTAGATCATGACAAGTGTGCCTGCCTACAAATGGCAATAATAATTACCATGAAGTAGAATATCAGCATAGTTATGCCTTGGCACACTGCCAAAAAAGATTTCCAGCTCTGCAGTCTAGCCTGATAGCCACAGCTTTCAAAGTGGTACAGACACAGATCTACTTGCCTCACTTCATAGTCCGTGTTGCACACAATTGTACCCAGCAAATTGCTTCAAACAATACAGAATCACAGAACCTCAGAGGTTGGAAGGGATCTCCAGAGAACATCGAGTCTAATCTCTCTTCCAAGGCAGGATCCTCCAGGGTAGTTTACACAGGAATGCATCTCCAGAGAAGGAGACTCCACAACCTCTCTGGGCAGCCTGTTCCAGGGCTCTGTCATCCTCACCGTAAAAAAGTTTCTCCTCATGTTGAGGTGAAACCTTCTACGTTCCCGTTTTTAGCTGTTGCTCCCTGTCTTATTTCTGCAGACCACTGAAAAGAGATTGGCCCAATCCACTTGACACCCATCCCCTCAGATATTTGTACACATTGATCAGATCTGCTCTCAGATCCACACAGATCTTCCCTGCTTGTCCTCTCACCTCCAAAGCCACTGCAATCACTTCAGCATGCATTTATTTTCTCCACTACAACTGACTGCAATAGCATATAGCTATGTAGAACCTTTGGTCATATACTGCTTTTTCTTGTGTTCCCCATCCCTAGGAATGCATAGGGTGTGCATCAGATTATAACAGCAAAGCTGGAAGAAAAAGAAAAGCCCAAAAAGGAATTAAACAATTTCTACATGCTTGGCATATGCAACAGCCAAATGGCCAAATCTATGAGGCTGATGGATGAACAAGTTTTCCCAATGAAACTGTGGCATCTCACACATGATTGTGCATAACTAAAAATTTCTGTAAAATATATTTTGAGGCTCCTATTTCCACACATGATATAGAAGTATGAATTCCAGTGACAGTGGACTGGAGCACCTAACTTAAGCTTTCCAAAAGAACAGAGATGAGCACTTGTTAACACAAAATCTGTTCTGATTCAGTTGTTTTCACCACTCATTTTTCCATGCAGTTTCCAGAGATTATTTCAACTATAATTTTCTGAGACAATAGGATGCTGCTGTAGAGGGAATTCATTATTAAGAAACATTATTTTTAATGTATTTCTTCAAGATATGAAATTCATATTTCAGTGCACAACCTTATTCAAGTGTGAATCTTCTGTTTCTTACACATGCCAAACTCACTCTTTTATTAGAAACAAATCCTTAGTTTTATAGGTGTCCCAACAGCATCTGTATGTTAAATCACCTAATAATAAATATTTCTTTTTTATTTTAGAAATGACACTTTTCTGTCCCCACATAGTAAAGACAGGAAATAAGAATCTAAAATAAGTTATTTAAAAATTTTTAGTTCTCTTTTATACGTGTTGAGACCTAGAACCCAATTCTGAGTCTCTTCTGCAAGGGTTGCTTTCCTCCTGAATTTCTATATCCTGACATTTCATGTGTATCCCAGACATCTACTTAAATCAGGCTCCAAAAAAATTATTACGTTTTTATTCTGGAAAAATACTTTACTCAGGACCTACTTGTAAAGTACAGATAAAATGATTTGTTAAAGTCCCTAAAACCAGAAATTGCTTTGCCCAGCTTCTCTTTACAACTAATTCCTTCTTCCTTGCCCTAGACATTACACAGAGATATTAGAGCAGGCAAAGCTTTCAGTTTACACACTTTCTAGACTGTTTATGTTTGGAAAGGATATTTTGGAACATGCTCAAATCTGAGCAAGTGTTACATAAAGTTGTGCAATACTGAACTCCATCTGACATGCTGCTTCAACAAAGAATACATCAACAAATATGTCAACACAAAATATGTTAACAAAGAACCTACAGCTCCATATTTCCAAAACGTTTTCTTTTGTCTATCAGGGAATGTTTAGTAACCCTTTACCTGGGTTACTAAAGTGTTAACAGAAGGAAGACCAGAAAGTTAGCCTTAGCCCCCACCCCCCCGCAAAAGACAAACAAAATATCCCCAGAGAGCTGTGCTTGACTCACAAAGTTTTAGTTTCAAAACTACACATATGAATTTAAGCACTATTATGATAGACAGCAAAACTATTAGACCTCTAAATGATATGGGTTTGGTTCAGGATGACTTTTAGTATAATTAAGTTTGAAATATCAAGACTTCCCTTCACTAGGCAATGTAATGGTGTCTGACTGTTAACAGGTAACTTAAATGACATAATGCTGTTTACATTCAAATAGCCAATGAAGACAATAATGAATTGTGTTCAAATTCATCATCCACTCAGGCAGAAACTCACTCCTGTCTAATTGTTTTAAATAGGATGAAAAGAACTTATCCATTCTTTCTATTAATTGGCTTCTTGTAATTTTAATCAATTTTAAATTTATATAAGTTTTAAAATACAACCTACTACATAGTGGACTTCTAACAGTGCAAATACTATGCATTAAAAAAAAAGGAAAAGCTAGGAAGAATGTACATATAGGTTTATTTGGGCATGGGGGAAGTGAGGATAAAATTGTCAAGAAAAGGCTCAATCGGTCACTTCATGTTTCACCAGTATAAGGTAGGTCTATTTTACTTACATAGCAACCTACCAAAACTTGTTTTCCCCAAAATTCATTTCACATCAGTCTGATTTCTTGCCCCCAAAAGAACATAATAAACCTTATCCAAGTGAAGAATGGTGGCCAGTGCCAGAACGAGAGGACACAGCCTCAGGCTGCACCAGGGGAAGTTTAGGCTCGAGGTGAGGAGAAAGTTCTTCACTGAGAGAGTCATTGGACACTGGAATGGGCTGCCCAGGAAGGTGGTGGAGTCGCCATCCCTGGAGCTGTTCAAGGCAGGATTGGACGTGGCACTTGGTGCCATGGTCTAGCCTTGAGCTCTGTGGTGAAGGGTTGGACTTGATGATCTGTGAGGTCTCTTCCAACCCTGATGATACTATGATAATTGAATGGACTGCCACCTTACGCATTCCTTGTATCTCAGACTCTTTTCCTCAGTCATCCTGCTTCTCTATTCTACAGTGCACAACTGTTCAACTAAAAAATTGCGACCACCAGCAGCTTTGCACCCAGTTTGAGTCTACCATACCAGTGCAGCTGAAGAGTTACCGCCACTTCTTCTCAGCCCAATATAAAACGTTGTTAGGTGTTTCTATTACAATAGACTTTTGCTGTTCAGACTGCCCAAAGTGGAATCAAAAAACCCTGATTGCTCCACTTTTTTTTTTTCTCGAACAACATGGAAACAGGAATTATCAGCAACAGTTGAGTAATTTTCTCTTTCAAAATTTCACCTTTATTGTTTAGAATCAAATGCTTTGAGAATGTAGGGTATGCACATAAATACAGCTGATTTTGCACAAGCCAAAGCTATTCAAAAGATGAGGATCATCCTCATGAACAGCACTTGTGCTGCTAGTTAGGATTTCTTCTGACACATCACTTACTCAGTAGAATTTTCCATGCTGTCATTGCCCTAAAGATTCTTTTCACGGTTTCAGTAACAGTGGCATCTGCAGAGGGGAGCTCCAGCCACTTGAAACTCATTAAAACATACTTGAGATTGACAATGAGTTGAAAACATCTGTCAGACTTGGCCAAGATTTCAATCAAGTGTGATGCTGCCGTGTTACTCTGCTACATTGACTTAATAAATGACTTGGCTGCTGTCAATGCAAGGAAAGTTGGGTTCTAATTACTAGCCTGATTTTTTTCCTGTATCCGAAATGTACTTGCACTTAAAGGTTCTTACTCTACGTGACAAGCACTAAAATTTATTTGCTGGATCTAGAAGTGGAGCCACAGTAACACAAACTCACTTTTTAATATGCTGTATTAGGCATCAAATAATGTATACCATGGCATACATAGAGTTTCCAATGGAAAGTAAATTATATGCTCCTCCTGAACAGCCTAAGAATAAACAAATGACTACCTGATACTTTCAGCCTTTTTTGTGTTTTAATTAACCTCAACAAGTCACAAATAACTGGGAGCAAAAAGCTGCTGAGAATCTTGTGTTATTTTTAAGAAAACTAATGTCCAGGAAAAACTGTGAGATAGACAAGTTATTTTTCAAAGAAGCTACAAAAGCACATACCTAACTGAAGCTATGTAAAAGTAAAAAATCAAAGGTCTGTATTACTATTTCAAATGGAATGGGGAAAAACAGTAGTATATCATTAACTCTTCCCTCCAGAAGAACAATGTTATCTTGCAGAGGTAAATGAGAGGAACCCAACCTCAGGACTGGTGGGACTCTTCTCTTTAGCTTCCAATAAGGATATTTATTTTATTTGGCCAGATATCAGCTTTCTGTTTTTCAATTTCTGTTTTTTTTTAAATGCAAAACAAAAAAGCAAGTGTAAAAAGTAGCCACACTTAATAACTGTTCTGGGAAGACTTTGCTTCCACTAAATCCAACTGTAAAGATTCACTTGAAACCACCAGAATTCCTGAAGGCCAGGTAGAAGTGTTTGTAAACATCCTACTCAGGCTGCATGTAGATATATGGGAGCTGTGATTCAAGGCTGCATGTGTGCCTAGGAAGAAAGAAAACCCATACAGTTCTTGTTCTTTAAGAGCAGAGCTCTCATTCCCCTCTTGTGAGCACTGAGATGCTGTGTGTGCTCCAAAAACAGAGCTCCAAAGAGTGTTTGCTTTGTCTGCTTGTGTGATCATAGAATGGTAGAATGGTTTAGGTTGGAAGGGACCTCTAAGCTCACCTAGTTCCAACCTCCCACCATAGGTTCCCACTAGAACAGGTTGCTCAAAGCCCCATCCAACCTGGACTTGAACACGTCCAGGGAAGGAGCAGCCACAGCCTCCCTGGGAAACCTGTGCCAGTGTTTTAACACTCTCACTGTAAAGATCTTCCTAACATCTAGTTTAAATCTCCCCTCTGCCAGTTTAAACCCATTACCCCTCATCCTATCACTACAAGACCTTGTAAACACTCCCTCCACAGCGTTCCTGTAGGCCCCGTTCAGATACTGGAAGGCTACTCCAAGGTCGCCTTGAAGCCTTCTCTTCTCCAGGCTGTAAAGCCCCAACTCTCATAGTCTGTCCTCATAGCAGATCTGCTCCAGCCCTCTAAGTATCTCTGTAGCCTCTTCTGGACTCACTCTAACAGTTCCATGTCCTTCTTGCTGGGGGCTGCAGAACTGTACACGGTACTCCATGTAGGGTCTGAGGAGAACAGAGTAAAGGGGGAGAATCATCTCCCTTGCCCTGCAGCCCAGGACAGGTTAGGAACTTTCCTTNCCCATCTGGATGTGTTCCCCTGTGACCTGAGCTAGAGTGTATGGTCCTGCTCTGGCAGGTGGGGTGGACTTAATGATCTCTTTCCGTCCCTTCCAACCCCTGACATCCTGTGATATATAAAAAGAAATAATACAGAAATCCAAACTCCCTCCCAGACAAATAAAGCTGCCCAGAAGGGCTCAAAGCTACCCTCTATTTCTCCCTCTACTTTCCCAGACAGACAAACAAAACAACCAGCAAAGCTTACAATGTTATGTGTTAGCCAAGATTAGAGGAGAGATATTAGAGCAAATCGAAGGAGAAGCAAAGCAGAGCAGTGTTGCAGATGGGAGTGGGACAAACTGTTGACATTTTGGCTTTTTATCCCTCTCAGAAAACCAATGAATGATACAGACCTATCATTATTTTGTTTTTATATCCAATGATCTAATTTCTCTCATGAAAATATTCCAATCAGCCTCAAACCAGCACAGCTTGTTGTTGGCTGGGTTTTTTTTTTCTTGAAACTGCTCCAGTTCTCTGAAGCTATAGGTATCACCTGAAGAAACAATAAAAACTTTATTAGCTATCATTTCAGGTATAAATTCTTCCCAATTTAAGTTCATTTAAATAAATATAATTAAATGTCTGATACTGAATTTCACATATTCACTAAAAAAAAAAAATTTCTTTTCCTTTGCTTGCTCCGCAGAAGCCTTAAGAAGAAAAATGTTAACCTTTGGCTTACCACCTGTGGTCAAATCAAGACATCCTTTTTTCTTACTTGTACTTTAAAATTACACATAAATTAAAACAAAACTGAAACTTTTTTTTTCTTAATGACAGCATGCATTATGTTGTGTTTTGGTTAGCTTTACAGTATGGAGCCCTGTCACAAGCACAGGTCCTCTGTGAGGAGCTGGCAAATGGTCTATTTGCAGCTGTATTCTAATTTTTTAAAATGCAATTCTTTATGCAGTCAGCAAGTGCCTTTTCAAATAATGTTTCACTACAGAGAAGCAGCTCTATTTACACCCAGGTATTAAGACATGAAATAATACAATTGTTGTGTTTTTTTGAAAGAGAGCCAACAGAAATTAAACTCTTCAAATCAAATTGGAGAGAAAATACAGAACTGTATTTAGAGAGAGAGAATACAGCAATAGACATTACAAAGCAATTACCATGGCAAACTCCCTTGAAGTTTTTTCCCCATCCCCAAAAAACCCTAAATCTGCCTTCCCCGGTGCTCCAATCCTCCCTCCCCCGCCAACGCCTCCATCATCCAAGAGGCCTACTGCTTACATGTTCCCGATAAGGTGAACACACACAGGGCAGGAGGAGGAGGNTCTCCCCAGCAGGCAAAGCTCCCCAGCGAAGAGAAGAAGCAAGTGAAGTAATCTTTGTTTTGCCTTTCTTCTTTACACATCCCAGCAAGACTGTGAGGGAAGTAGACCTCACCATTGTTTTCATTTTACAGCCTATCATCTAGTTCTTCTCACCAAAACATGCTAGCTAGGCTCAAACTAGCACAGAGTCTATAAAGAGATAGCTGAATTATGGGATTGAATAACAATCTTCTAGTCCCCAGAAAATTTGTTTAGCCTTATAGCCTCAACCTGGTACAACAATACACCCTCACATTCTTTACGTGCATATTGAGCATTTAAAGTTTGGGGGGTTTTAATTACACAGTATTACTGCCATGACTTCCGTTTCTCCTTGACTTAAAGACCACAACATATGTGTTCACAATAGATGTTACCTTGACAAAGTAACGTGCTCTGCTCTAGAAATTCTCCTTTCTTTTTCTTTGGTCTAAAATTAGATGAAAAAGTGCAGTTTCTTGAGTGGGAGGAAAGGGTGAGGGTCAAGAGCCAAGCTTAGACTACAATTACAGGGTATGTTTAACCTCAAGGCTACTCACTTTGGTGAGCAAACTAAGAAATCAGAGGATTACATACAGAGTAAGGTGAAACCCAGTTCAGGTAAAGATGACAAAAATCTAATCTTCATAGAACTGTAACATGATTCTTTAAGGCTTTTTAGTCTCTAAGATTTCATAATAATATCCATTGACAACTTAGTCACTGAAGTCCTTGGTGGTGTACCAGGCACTTTAACAGCCATCCAGAGAACATGTCTGTTTCTGCCAATTCATAAATGCAAATTGATTTCAGACAAGTCATGAATAACTCACTCACTCATCCTCAAATATAATCAGATGAAAATGCAGGTGTTAAGTAACAGCCATATTTTATTATTTGTTGTGTTTTCAGAAGAGAGACAGACAAAATGGTTAAAAAAGTAATCGCAGTCTTCAGATTATGGTCAGGAAACAGACCACAGAACCTCAGAATTTGGAAGGGACCCCCAGAGAACATCGAATCCAATCAGCAGGATCCACAACCTCTCTGGGCAGCCTGTTCCAGGGCTCTGTCACCCTCACTGTAAAGAAGTTTCTCCTCATGTTGAGGCAAAACCTTCTATGTTTCAATTTGTGATCTTCATTACAAAACATTCTCTGAAAGCCCCTATACACCTCTTTTGTTTCCTGGTCTCTGTTATTGATGTTCACTTCTCAAAAACTGCTGCTTGAAAATATGGGTAAGGTTGTAACTTATAGCTGATCTCCTGCCTTTCTCTTATAAACAGAAGAGAAATGAGTGGGTGGAATAGAATAGAGAGCTATTCTTGCATCTCCAGCCTCCAAGCAAGGAGAATTTCTCAATGGGATGCTTTTCTTATGATGAACATATACTGAACCTTTTTGTTGAACTAGTTTCTACAATTTGTTTTCTCTGTATAAGCAGTTTTGCCATGAAATACTGTGTTTTACTCTGTTTGATCTCTTATGTTAAGCATGCAGAATACAGTTCTGTAAATCTGTAGCCTCACAAGTTAAATATGCTATGCATTACTAGTTACCATATTCCACTTGTGCTTTTAGCATCATTTTGAATAGAATCAACATGCAGTTTTGCATTATTTTGATTCAGTATCTAAGGCAAGAGAATTCGTCTAGCATTTAGAAGCAACATAATATGAACCAAAGCATACAGCTGTAATAAAAATAAGCACATCTTCACAGGCAGCTAAAGAAAAACACAACAAATTTTGTCTCTGTTCAGCTGCAGCTCCAGAAAAGCCAACCCAGTCTTGGCTCAGCCTTATCAAAAGGACAATGTCCTTGAGCGAACAGCAGCCTTTTGGTAGAATTTACAGTATTTTCCTTATCTTCTTATATCATGCCTTGGTTTCACTGACAAAATGTTCAGCTCCTAGAGACTACACCATCTTATATCACCTAGCAATGACTCCTCTGAAAAACAGCCACCGTGATTCTAACAGGTACAGATGAAATCCAATCCTGTCCTTTAGATATTAAAAAAATCAGCACAAACTACCATTTTTAGAAATAGATACAGAAACCTTGGGGAAAAAAATCTACTGACAAAGTCCATTATTTAGCAACGCATTTTTTGTTTGGATAAATGTTAGTAATATATATTGCTGTACTGCCTCAAACGTGAGAAAAGATTCCCAGCTTCTGTCTCTGGAGGATGAAGCTCTCCTAAATGCATACAGACCTCCTAGTCTAATAAGCATCAAGGTTTAAATCATAAAGCTGTAGAACATCTTGCATTTTCTCTAGGATGGATTTTGCTTATTAGAAAGAAAAGCTCAGGAACACCATCACTTCATTCTTTTCACTTGTTTTAATCTCAAAAATAAAAGATTTTTCTTTTGGCAATCAGTCTTTCTGCATGACCTCTTTGTGCTTCAACAGCTCTTACCACCACTGTGTAACTAGCACCTTTAGTCTCAAGTGGAAGTAAATTTAGCATCCTACAGCATTCCCAGGAATAAAAGGAACACCTCTACGTGAGCCAGTGAATCACTTTCAATGCAAACACAAGACCATTTTCATGTCATTGTACTCTGTTGAAGTTTGCCAATGTCAAGTCAACCCTCCCTAAAGACAACACATCTTCAATTAGAGATGTAAAAAACCATTTGCACTAAATTTAAATCCTGCAAACCAGCAATCTTCTCATGAAAACCACAAACAATTATTTCTATTCTCATGCATCAGTACTCCTGATTTACCATCATCTTTCTGTTGCATGAATTTATCCTTAATTTCCAAAGCAGAGAAAATTACTGAGCATTTTTACAGGGGGATGTGATTTGCCATTCAGTCATCATACAGAGCCGAGCTTATGGTGCTAACACTTTAAACTACACAACCAAATAATATTCTTCTTTGGTAAAGTCTTAATGTACTCCATTCTTACCAAGAAAAGTTGGTCTAGCATAGAGCTGTGGGAGCGGATTCAGACAAACACCACAAAGATGATGCAAGGGCCAGGACATCTCTGATGTTATGATACATTAAGGTGGCTGGAATTGTTCAGCCTGGAAAAGACTCAGGGGGACTTTATAGATGCTTTCCACTACCTTAAGGGATCCTACAGGAAGGCTGGAGAGGGACTTTTCGTAAGGGTGTCTAGCAAAAGGAGTAGAGGGAATGGTTTGAAGCTGAGGAAGAACAGGTTTAGACTGCATCTTAGGAAAAAAGTTCTCCAGTATGAGAGTGGTGAGTCTCTGGAATAGGCTGCCCAGGGAATTTGTCCATGCCTCATCCCTGGGGGTGCTGAAGGCCAGGTTAGATGAGGCCTTGAGCACATGAGCCTAGTTGAGAGGTGTCCCTGCCCATAGCAGGGAGGTTGGAGTACATGATCTCTAAGGTCCCTTCCAACCTAAGCCATTCTCTGGGAATTCTCCTCATCTTCCCAGTAAAACAACCTAGCTTATGAGTATTTGAAGCTTGAAGCTTTCTTATGCTGAACACCAATCTAGTATGTTACCATGCAGGAATTATCTAAAACCATCAGAAAACCAGAAGGGGCACTGAATTTTGATTTAAATATGTAAGGCTGTGTTCATGTGAGAGCAGATTTGCAGTTGGTTAAATCAATACATCTTCAGGGAATGTGTGCTGATTCAGATGCCAAAGCAGCACAGCACTGTATTCCCACTGAAGTCAGTCAGTCTGGAGGTAAAGTTCAACAGCATATAGGGACACTGCTAATACCAATGGGCTGCTGAAACACCATCTTAATGTGATAGAGAATATGAACCTTGTCTTTCAGGTTACTGAGACAGTACCCACAGACACCTGTGAAACTGAGAATTAATGAGGAAATGTGTCAATTCCAAAGAAGCTGACACCTGTCAGTGGTGCTTTTAAAAAGAGATGTTCTGCAAAGATGGTAGAATATTGATCTGTTCTGATGAGTTCTCATTCAAAATTAGGACTCCATTAAAATATCTCTTGGCTTTTCTTTTTTTTTTATTCTCCTTTTTTACTTGGTAGAAAATCAGAACTCCTGTTTCATTTTTTAAAATAATGCTTCCAGAACAATCCCACAAGGTAGCACTTTGACTTTACCATATCTTTGTTTTAGACTGTCAGAATGTTCAATTTCCCTTTCTCACTTTGAATTTCAACTGCTTTTACTCTACCAGGTGTTTTAAGGCTTCAGCTTTTTTTTTTTTCAATTAATGTGATTTCTCTTTTCTCCCCTCCTCCTATGAAATTTTGTGGGGTTTTTGTTGTTGTTTTTTGGTTTTGGTTTTTTTTTTAGTCTCCAGAAGCTCTGGACGACTCTAAAGCTTGCCAGAAGATATCAAAGGTGTTCTGTGATATGCAGTATGTGCCATGAATTCATGGCAGTGAAGATAGCACAGAAGGAACCATCTTTGACAACAGTACTGCTGTATTCAGCCCACCAGCTGGCCACAACATTCTGTGTCCCTGTTTATGGGGTATTAAGCACATGTTCCTAGACTAGGTTGATTTCTAATACAAAGTGTGTAAGTATAATATATACAATTTGAATTTGAGCACATACTTTCAGAAATGCCTTTTTATCCAAAAATGACAAATTTCTTTGAAATGTTTTTGATATAGATGAAAGTACAATTTCAAGATGAAAACTGCCACAGTGAGCATTTTGGGGCAAGTCTGCCTAGGAGAAATTTTTTTTTTAATCTTTATTATTTAAAAACAACCTTTCTTTTAGACAGAAATGTCAACTTGCTTCAGAAGAAATGGATTTCTTCACAGAAAATACTTCTGAAAGGAAAATTTTCACACCACAAAAAAACCTTCTCATCACCCCGTGCTGCTAAGTGGGAGTAAGGAAAGTAAAGGAGTAAAAATGAGTTTGGGAGAGGGGGGAGGACAGGTATTGCTTTAAAGTTTGTCTTTGTTTCTCACTACTGACTATTTTAATTGGTGACAAATTAGTCTTCCTCAAGTTGAGTCTGTTTTGCCTGCAGCAGTAACTGCTAAGTGGTCTTTAACAGTCATGGGCTTTCTTATCCTGTTTGTTTTCTACCCCTGTCCTGCTGAGGAATAATTCAGAGAGCAGCTTGGTTAGCTGTTTGACCCTTAGCCAAGGTTAACTTACTCCACTGCATTGGACTGGGTTTTTCACAGAGGACTGGGAACCTGCATCTACACTGACTGACTTCTGAAATCTGAGCTATGGCTCTGGGTCTGCAACTCTTTGGAACCAGGAAAAGAAACAGGTCTATACACACCCTTGTTGAATTCAGTGTAATTGCCTGAAAGTACAGTTCTGATACACAAGACCCAGCTGGAGTCAGTGAGGTTCCACCAGAGCACAAAACTCCACCCTCCTCAAGACAACCGAAGGGTTGAGACTCCGAATTGCTCAAATGAATCCAAAGCAAATATAACTGTCAAAGGCATATGAATCAAAATCTCTTCACAATTAGCCCACAACCACTTACCTACATGGTCATCAAAATACTGAAGGAAAAGCCTGTTGCCAATATAGTCAGGCCTCTCTTAATTTCATGCACTGTGGCTTCAACAATTTATTCATTTCTCATTTTATTTCTCTAGAAGTGCCTTCATTTAAAAGCAGGGAAACCATATTTCATGCTCTTCAGTTTCATTAAAGATATACAAAAGCCCTTACCAAAAGAAGGCTACTCTAATTAAACCACTGTAGCAGAAGGAAATATTGAAATGATGAAGCTGAAAGGATTCTGCCATGCCCTATATTGTCTTGCACATAATTTCTTATGGTATTAAAAATAAGAAAGAGCTCCTCCCTTTAAAAAAATGGTTTAGGATCACATAATGAATCCTGTGGCACTCAACTCAGAGTAACAGAAATAGGCTATCTCACAAATTTTCTGAAGTATGTCAGGAAAGAAGGTCACTGATCACTTCTGAAGAAGTGCAAGAACAGAGAATTACACCCTCGGAAAATCAACCTGTATCTGCTTGCCAAGAAACGTTTGGTTAAATCTTCTGCTTAAAACTCACTCCATAGGAAATGCGCTATAAATACCATGTGAATCACGTAAGAGAAATGCAACATCATTCAATATGTCCTGCTTAATCAGCACTTGAAATAAAGTACTGCTGAAAATAAAACAGTAATACCAGGGTATTGATCCTTCCCTCAGGAACAGCAAAATAAGACTTTGTTTTTAATTATATCTTTACAGGAGCATGAAGAATGGCAATGAGTGTTCCCAGTCTGACAGTGGGAGCAGAATGAGGGAGGGTTTTACTTCAACTTTTGAAACACATGAAACTAGGGTTATGTTAAAAAACTGGCTCACAAGGAACTCAATGTTGTGATTAATTGCTTCACATTCCAACAGCATTTTAGAGATCTCTTGGTTACACAAAAAATACATACATCAAGAGTTTGTTTCCACATGGGTAAGCGACCATTTCTGGGGCTGGCTTGAACCACAGTGGTAACTTATATTTATTTAAACCCTGCTGCACAGTCGATAAAAATCTTTAGCACCCCTTCAGCATTCAACTCCTGTACAGGTGACCACAGTCTATTGGCTGTTACATCAGATGAGGCTGACAGCTAAATTCCCCATTGGGAATTACTTCAGCTAAATTTCCCATTGGTGAAAATCTCTACAAGAGCCTCTTCCTTTCCCCTTTTCAGAATAAGGTTTAAAAATAAAGACTCATTTATTTCTTGTAGATATGTTCAAGGAAAGAAGACTACCATAAGGGAGCCTCCTCCACAAGCACACCTGCCACCTTTAGGTCATGATGTCTTTGACCTCCTCCATCAAAACTATACTGCCTCAGACCCCAGTAAGTACAGCTTCCTGAACAATGACCCTTCAGGGGTTTTTCTGCATGAAAAAGACTAGGAATGCTTATGAATATTGCCAGTCCTGATAAAGCCTGTGCAGCCCATAGCATATCATGCTTCCATAACATTTCTGATACCGTAAGGGTTCCTTTTAGCTCCAAGATTAAAGAAAAGTGGCATTCCTTTTCCTTATGCCATGTTTGTTTTTCTTCATTGCAGAAAGAAACACTTTCATAAACCTTTTGCATTATCTTCTTAGCTACACAAAGGATAAGTAAAACAGATAGCAATTTGGGGGAAGGGAGGGTGTTGGGAGCCTTGATTCCCATTGATCTTGTAACAGTAGCCCAGCGTCTAACAAAAGACCCAGAAAACTAATGATCCAAACCCTATGTACAAAAGGAAAGAGACACAGGAGGGCAGATTCCAAGGAAGACAAGAATCACAGAATCAATCAGGCTAGAAAAGACCTTTCAGATCATCAAGTCTAACCTATCACCCAACACCCTAAAATTAACCAAACCATGGCACTAAGTGCCTCATCCAGTCTTCTTTTAAACACCTCCAGGGACAGTGACTCTACCACCTCGCCAGGCAGCTCATTCCAATGCAAATCACTCTGGCTGTGAAGAACTGCTTCCTAACATCCAGCTTAAAACTGCCCTGGCACAGCTTGAGGCTGTGTCCTCTTCTTCTGTCCCTGGTTGCATGAGAGAAGAGACCAACCCCACTTGGCTACAACCTCCCTTCAGGTAGCTGTAGAGAGCCATGAGGTTTCCCCTGAGCCTCCTCTTCTCCAGGCTGAACACCCCCAGCTCCCTCAGCTTCTCCTCAGAGGGCTGTGCTCCAGCCCCCTCACCAGCCTTGGTACCCTTCTCTGGACATGTTCAAGCACCTCAACATCCTTCTTAAACTGAGAGACCCAGAACTGGACAAAGTATTCAAAGTGTGGCCTGACCAGTGTAGAAACCATAGCCTGAATGAAAATGAAAGGCATAGCTTACAACCAGAAAAGCAGAAAAATTAGCAAGCTTCATTAATCTCACAAAACCTTATCAAATTAAAAGTCATGAAATACTAACTCCATTGTTTTAAAATCACTTGTGGTATTCCCCTTACAATCCACTGGGGATACTGAACTGCTAGAAATATCCAGTAAACACAAGCTCATAGCTCTGGGCCTACTATCAACACCAATCAAAGCACTCAAGAGTGCAAATGCATTACTGATTGACTCTTGGAAGGCTTTAATCTTTTCTCACAAATCACATCTTTCCAGCTACCTGATCATTTGGATTTTAGAATAAAGTGCATATTTTCTGAAAGGTTCTGACTGATCTGAGTGGCTCACAAGCAGGACCACGAGGAGCCTGAAATGGCAACAGCCATGTGCCATCCTGCTTTTTATGCATCTGCTCAGGTAGACTGCCTGAAATCACAGTCTCACAGTATCATCAGGGTTGGAAGAGACCTCACAGATCACCAAGTCCAACCCCCTACCACAGAGCTCAAGGCTAGACCATGGCACCAAGTGCCACGTCCAATCCTGCCTTGAATAGCCCCAGGGACGGCGACTCCACCACCTCCCTGGGCAGCCCATTCCAGTGGCCAATGACTCTCTCAGTGAAGAACTTTCTCCTCACCTCCAGCCTAAACTTCCCTCGGCGCAGCCTGAGGCTGTGTCCTCTCGTTCTGGTGCTGGCTGCCTGAGAGAAGAGAGCAACCTCCCCCTGGCCACAACCACCCCTCAGGTAGTTGTAGACAGCAATAAGGTCTCCCCTGAGCCTTCTCTTCTCCAGGCTAAACAATCCCAGCTCCCTCAGCCTCTCCTTGTAGGGCCTGTGCTCAAGGCCTCTCACCAGCCTCATTGCCCTTCTCTGGACACGCTCAAGCATCTCGATGCCCCTCTTAAACTGGGGGGCCCAGAACTGAACACAGTACTCAAGGTGTGGTCTAACCAGTGCAGAGTAAAGGGGCAGAATGACCTCCCTGCTCCTGCTGGCCACACCATTCCTGATGCAGGCCAGGATGCCATTGGCTCTCTTGGCCACCTGGGCACACTGCTGGCTCATGTTCAGGCGGGTATCGATCAGCACCCCCAGATCCCTCTCTGTCTGGCTGCTCTCCAGCCACTCCGACCCCAGCCTGTATCTCTGCATGGGGTTGTTGTGGCCAAAGTGCAGCCCCCGGCACTTGGAGCCATTGAATGCCACCCCATTGGACTCACCATGACATCAGCTCACAAGGAAAGATTTCCATTTTTAAAAGAAATGTACTACTGCAGAGGACTATAATATATGGTGGTTTTTTTTCTACCTTGTAAGGTCTACATGAAGATGTATTGAAAATATAATTTAAATTCTTTGCTAAATACATAAAATAAAATAAAAGCCAAATAACTTAAAAACTTGCAGTATGCTTATTTCTCACTTGCTTACTCCATGTAAAAGAATGAAGTGCACACAATATATGCCGCTAGGAGAGTGGGTTCCCTAAAACCTAACACTGGGAAAGTGTGGTCTAACATACCGTGCCAATATTGCCTGAAGCTGTTTCCACCAACAACAAAGAAAAGAAGGTATCATTGATTCCAACAGATGCTAGCTAAGATGCAAAGACACAAACAAAGCTTTAGGGACTGGGTTTGATCACTCAGGGTTTTGGCTTTTTTATTGTTGCTCATCTCTGCATTTCCTGATTTTGCTGAAATAAAGAGCAGCTGTTCTCACAAGCTTACCAATTCAAAGCTGTGAAGACAAAAGTTGCATCCAAACTTCCTTTTTCTGTAATAGCATAGTATAGATTGTCTTATTCAAAAGAGAACAAAGTAAGTCCAAAAAAGGGAGGGGAGCCAGTCTTACATTTGTGAGGAAATATATCTCCTTGCATGTGTATCTACAGACAGTTTGCTGGAATTTCTTGCTCCCCAGTACATGGCTAACAGAACAGATACTGTGGTGAAATGGTTTGCACTCGGAGGATGGGTCCCTCAAAATTACTGCAGTGTAACAACAGTAACCTATACAGAGCTGGCACTCTTCCTAGACATGCATGTGTATCCTTCACCACATGTGACCCCTGCACTGAGTTACGACACACATGCACACCAGCTATGGGCAGAGTACAACTGCTGTGAACATGTTCAGTGGACACACTCTGGTTCTCTGGACACTGATCACTCCAAACAAATATCCTGAATCCATCTTCTCTGCCTGAACACTTCTTTTTTTTTTTTTTAAAACAAAATTAGTGGATGTTGCCAGAGAAATGTGAACATCAGACCAAGATGTAAAGCAGGCATGACCCCACACCAGTACATAGCTTAGCATATGCTATAAAACCTGCCCAGAAAGTTGGTCAAGTGTTTTGCTACTGAGGACACAGCACAGTAATAGCTCCACAAGCTACATCTCCCCAGAAAGACAGAGTGGCTACCTTTCAGCTCTCCATCAGCATGAATCTATCCCAGGAGAACACTGCACCCACCAGCTGCCATGTTTTCAAAAGGAACATCTCACTCTGGACTGCACCATGCCATGAAAATGTACCTGCAGCCTCTGTACTCTCTAGTTAGTTCAAGTGTCACCACTCCACAGCCACTGCCAGAATACAGGTTTACATGTATAGGTCTTGTACCTAGGTTGGAGCAATCTTCAATATAATACAGGCTGGGGAATGATGAAATTGAGAACAGTCCTGCAAAAAAGTATTTGGTAGGACTGGGGGATGAAAAGATGGATGTGAGCCAGCAATGCACACTTGCAGCCCAGAAGGCAAATTGCATCTCTGGGGCTTCCAACAAAAGAGACATGGACCCGCTGGAAGAAGGTCACAAAGATGATCAGAGAGCTGGTGCAGCTCTTCTATGAAGATAAGCTGGAAGAATTTGGGCTGCTCAACGTGGAGAAGAGAAAGCTTGGCAGGGTCTTTATAACTACATTTCAATATCTGAAGGGGAAGGCTGGGGAAGGGCTCTTTAGCAATTGGATGAGGGATAACTGTTTGAAACTGGATCAAGTTAGATGTAGGTTGGACATCAGGAGTAAGTTCTTTATAATGAGAGTAACAAAATACTGGAACAGGTTTTCCTGGAATGTGGTTGAGGCCCTGTCCCCACAGACATTCAAGATCAGACTCAGTGTGGCCCTGGGCAGCCTGATCTAGTTAGAGATGTCCCTGTTCACTGCAGGAGGGTTGACAAGATGACTTTCGAGGGTCCCTTCCAACCCAGTGCAATCTGTGAATGTATCTTTAAAGTAGGATACAGTATGTAGCTCAGGCACAGAAGCTCTACATTTCATGCTCAGTCACTCTGTAAACTCAAGGACACAGATGAGGCTCTGTGCCTCAGCATCTGTTACTCAAGAGCTGGGCTGCTGTGCTTTTCTAACCAGAAGAACAAAGATTGCTGGCTTGTCATAGATGGGGGCAGACAATTAGAGCACAACACACGCACACTCATGGGTAAAAAAAAGGTCTGCACCTCTGACACAGTAGCAAACAAGGAGAGCATGACTTCTAGGTCCATCACTCTTTTCTTCCTTCCCCTGCTGTCTCAGCCAGTGAAGTGAGACAGGGATGACAGCTATCAGATAAGTCACTACTTACCTGCAAGTCAAGTGCCACACACAACTAGTTGGCAGTATAGTTTCACACACACACTAAGGGCCCATTCAAAATCCCAAATAATAATTTACCTCACAAGAGTTTGCTCATTATGTGCTTTGCCTGCCCCTTGTGCTCTTGTAAAACCCTCTTTGAGTAGGTAGGCATGAAATAATCTCCTGCTGCCTGTAGCACTGGCCTTTTTTTCTTTTCATGTGGCTGCAAACAGAAACTCCTTATTCAAAAGGGAAAAGGTTATTAAACTCAGCAGAGTTATTTTTAAAAAGATAGAAATGAACTGTGACTGCAATCTTAAGTGTGAGTCTTGCCTGCCAAAGCACAAAAAAAGGCAAGTGGAAAGCACAGGCTCAAGTCAAATCTGGCCATTTCAATGTATAGTGACCATTAAGCTGGCAAGAGGGTCGTCTGCTACCTCATTTTGTTATGAATGGTCCTTTAATTCAAGTTATTATTATATCTGTTAAAGGTTCCTTTAAGCTGTATACTCTCCTGACATGAATCTCCCTTTTCCAAACATGGTATACAAAAGGACTTATACACTGATTGTACTTCACACTGGTGAATTGCCTCACTGATGTCAGTGACTCACGGGAGTAACATAAAGGCAAGCAAGTCTAAGTAGCATTGGAGCTCTGATTAAATCTTTATATCCACAGCAGTTCACCTATAAAACAGCATCATGGTCATAACATGAAAAGTCAGCAGCTGGTCAACACCTATCTCCAAAGGCCAAGTTCTAACTCACCTACTTGTTTTAAATAGGATGACAAACAGTAGTAAAAATGGCACTCATGCTTTGTCTCTTTCATGGCCTTGTTTCTTTAGTGGCTGGACTGCTAGGCTGCAATATTTCTTTTATACATAAGGCTTATTAAGTGCACTCCAAACCCGAAGTTTTAATACTATTCTCTGTGCTAACATTTGCCTGATGCATAAATTGCCACAACAACCTCTCTGCTATGGTGATGACAGCACAATATCGAGAAGCAGCCATCTCCAGCTGGTCAGAATGATTATTAGCACCAGTCACACTTGATTGAAAATAAAACAGATAAGTTGTATTAAACCATCTTATTGGTAACCATCAAGAAATGAAATGAACTAATTACTATTTCATTTCTTTTCCCAATGATCTGCAATCCCTGGATGAATGCTGTGTAAACCAGAAAGGTTTCTATGGCCATCCTTTAGTAATTGACCTTTAGCTCTCCCCATTTCATTTGCCCTAAGTGTTAATTGACTTTGAAAAAGCAGTATATTATCCTTTTAGGGAAAAAAAAAGTCTGATTTGTGCCCGCCAACATCTTGCAGCATCAAAGCCCTGTTAAATCATAGTGCAGTACAGCTGGAAATGAGTCTCCAAAAGAAATGGAAGAGGGTGGGGGAAGGAAGCACATTTGTTATTGAAAGAGCTCCACTGCCATCTAGAGAGAATCTCCACTAGCCACTTTTCTGAAAGGGAGGATCAGGTTGTTAGACAAAACATTTCCAATCTGATGCTGTTTGGGGAGAAAGTAGGGACTCCTTTCAGGTTCACTGCCTCTATGTTTTTTTTTAACCAACTTTGTGGTAATTTGCACTAAAAATAACATATCCTGAAATATAATCTACTACAAATTCTAAGAAAATCGCAGCAGATGGTTTTAAAGGCTCACTTGGAGGCTCTCCTACAATGAGGTATGAAATCTGTACAGTTTTGTCTCAAAGAAGCTCCTTTGAAGATGTAGGTGCCGTATCTTTGCAGAAGGGTGCTTCAGTCACAAACAATTTCCATTTTGACAGACATGCTATGCTCCCAGCAGCTCCCTTTGTGATATTGCTTGTCAGTCAGAAAGAAAGAATGTGCTATTTCAGGCTATGATTTTTTTTTTCTCTTTCAGATATATAAAATTGTCTTTTCTGAGTGTTTCATATGTGGCAGCCTCCCAGAGACTAAGTCAGACAGAGAGCAGGAAGCATCCATGAGATGCATTACTAGTAAAAGTCTACTTTAACCTGATCAATTTAATTTACTCTGCTTCTGGCCAAAGAGCAACTGAACTCCATTTGGTGTACATGATGGGTCAGCTGCTCTGAAAACTGGAAAGGTGCTCCTCACTAGCAGAACCTAATCCGGTTACATTCTCGAAACAGCAACACATGGGTACACCAGTAACTGCATCTGGAACAAAAGAAATTAATTTATGTCTCAGACTACCCTCAGCAAGTAACAAAACTGCATCACCAATGCACGTCAGAAAGGGCAGTTCATTACTGCTGTCTCCCAAAAGCACTCCCTGTGATTTGTGGTCCATTTAGTCTCCATCACTGCTATTTAGCCGCTAATTAAAGAGCAATGTGGTACATGAAGCAGCTAAAAGGAACTTGCAGGTCTCTGTCTGTTGACCAAAACCCAGACTAAGGGCTGCTAGTACGAAGGAGCTGCAACCATTGAAATAATAACCTGGATGTCTCTCATAGTAGAGTGCAACTTGATTTTGCTTTCTTTGTGAAATCCTGTAGGTGGAGACACCCTGAGATCAACAAAATTAGGAAACTATCCTTTGTGGCTCTCCTGTTCAGCAACCCAGTGAGGTGCTTTGATAGCACCTGGTATCTGCCCACTATGGCAGCAGTGGCGGATTAACACTGCATAGAATGAGAAGATGGTAGTCATACTCCATAGTAATCCTCTAGTTAAAATGTAGACCATGTTACATTATACAGTTATGAAGTGCAGTATCTGAATTGTTTATACACTTCGTTCCTAACAACAGCACCTCAGAACAGGATTATCACAGAAATCACATCCAGAAAAAAGTCTTCATTTTCACCGAAATACACTGAAATAAGAAACATTTGATTCCAAACTGCCCTGCACTCCTCAACATTTATCTGACAGGATCCTAAATCAGACCATTCTGAACACGCACATTATACAGGCACTGTTATGCAAACCATAAGGTTCACTAAGCCAAGAACTAGTCCCAGTAAGCTGATTGCCTTCTCATTTCTGTTTACGGTAACAGTGATGATTCCTGTATGGAAGAACATGGTAATTTCAAGTGATAGGTCTAGGAGGAGAGAGAATCCACAACTTCACTGGAGTACTAGGAAACACAAAATAAAGAATGAAGTGGATGACTAGCTAGATCTTCCAGTACAAATGTGCTGCAAAATGCAGGAGGCATTGCCTCCATTCATTACCACCACCAAACTTGTCAGGAGGAAAAATCCCAACGCACATTTAAAACCCAATCTGTCCTTTTTGCTGACAAACAGAATTAGGTTGTGCAATTCAGGGAGAGAACAGTAGGCATAAGAACAGTAAGTGTAGAAGTGACATTCAAATATGGCTGGACTGGGCTCTTTGCTCTTATCCTGCTTCATAGCTTGTCCAGAGACCTTGAAGACAGCCCTGAAATAGTGACAAAGATTATCGCACCTTATAAAAAACAAGTATTAAAACTCAATCAAGTGAATGCCAAAACCCAGACAATTGCAGGCTCAGTGGCACTCTGGTGAAGCACAAGTATAGACCACCTTCTTTATTTTGTTTTTGTCTTTTTTTTAAGCTGGATAAATTCAGCCCATAATGCCTGCAACATGCAGAGCAGCCCTTTGTCCACTCTATTTTACACCACAAGTTGTTTTAGGCATTATTCCCAGCAGACAGTCCTGTTCATGTCAGACACAAGTACATGAACTAGAAATAGAAGGGAAGATAACATTCACATTGTGGAAATGAAAGGACAGCCTCTCTTTTGTGTCTGGAATTTATTGTGAAGTCAAAGGGCACTAAAGAAATTCTGTTTGATTTGTACATGCCACTGGATATAATAGGATGGGCTTCATGAAGATATGAATCTCTCATCTTTTTCTGAAGGCTTGCTTAAAATGTATTATTTTTCAAGGGATATAAATAAAACTCCTTTAAAGCCACTTACATCTAGTGTGACCGTAATCAATTTACTTCATGTCTTGATGCTTCCCTCCCCTTACTTCCAGACTTTGTGTCTTTTACTGAAACTCTGCTTTTCTATGGGTAGACAGTCCCTCACTATTACATCCCTTTTTTGACTGGTAAAATGAGATCAAGTGCCCACTCTAAGGGTAACTGTCCTGTCAGGGTCATGTTCAGAATTAAACTCCTGAGAACATATTTGTCCATCCTAGATGGATTTGTGCATTTCAGCACACAAACAAGCAAACAAACAAAAAAAAAAAGCACACATAGATCTCTTCCATCTTTCATAAGCTCTTTCCTTACAGGATCACTAACAAACCTCATTCCAGATGGAGGTTCATGTGTAGGCTTCTCATTAAATACCATGTAAAGTATGACATAGCTGGCATTGCTGCCACATTTTCTTTTATGGCTGTGTAAAGACATCTTTATTTTTATAGTGACTGTAAATATTGTGGAGAATAGGCTGGGTCTGGTTTGGAGAAAGCAGAACCAGCAGTTTGATGTTGCTAGTAGTAGAGTAGTAGACTCTTCAGTGACCAAAGCAAGGAACTACAACAGTCTAGTACTCATTTGGCGTTAACAATTGCCCTTTTGCACAGATGCCAGGGGCTTGCCTCCTTGGTATAATAATCTTATCTTGACTTTGATCCTGTGTGCATGTAGCCATGATAGCTCGCTATCAATAACGTAAGATCATAAAAGATGATAGAATCAACCAGGTTGGAAGAGACCTCCAAGATCATCCAGTCGTATTCAGGGACAGCAAATATCATCATGGCAGGGCACCAATGCAATTCATCACTTACACAGCCTGAGCCAGGTCCTAATGAAGTATAAATCACCGTAACACCATTGAGACTACTCAAGCTTCACCAATTTTTACCAGCTGAAGAACTGTCATGTCATATAATGATATACAGACGAGCCTTGTAACACAGAGACAAGAATGAGCAAAGTAGCAGCATATAGAAGTGTTCAGAGCTCTTCTGTTCTAAGTAACCTCTGGGGATAATCTCTCTGAATTTGTTTGCTTTCTAAAGAGCTTACACAGTGTTTTGGTCAGCCTGTTTCAGACCTGACTGGAAGCAGTGTTTGGCTTCTAATGAAGAATGCTGTTAAGATGCTTTGCAAATAGTTGCATATTCACTGTAGCATGTGAGATACAGGACACGAGCTGCTGAGTGGCTGAAAACTAGCTAGTATACTAGAGCCAGAAGGTACTTTTGACTAGAAGCAGTTCCAAAAGGTAGGAGCTGACTTGTGGAGTACCACAACATCAGTATTGATTTTGTTTACTTTATAAACTTGAAAGGAATAAAATGGAGTAAAGTGATGAAATGTGCTGATGATAGGAAATGGGTGAATCAACAAATACACAATAGGCAAGCAATAAAATTCACAGAGACCTGGTGAGACTAGAATCATGGGTAGATAAGTGGCCTATGCAATTCAGTTTGGGAAAAGCTAAGATAATGAATCTACAGACAATAAGAAGAAAAGGGAACTCTATCTTCCACAGACAGAGGTGACTGATGAAAAGGTCTGCATTTTAATATTCCAGTGCAGAAAATGGTAGGCTAGAAACTCAGGGTTTTCTAAAAAAGCTCCCTTTCTGCCAGCTCTCTTTTTTTCCAGCAGTTGCTGCTGTAAAAGGCAGTAGCCAGAAGAGACAATGAAAAAGAATATGTGAAAATCTTCAACTTTGGCCAATTTACTCCTTATTAAAATATTTTTTTTTAAAATACAATAAACAATGTTTAAACACTTAGAAATTAAAGATTACTCTAATACTGGTCTAGGTTAGGCATTATGAAGCTGACATTTATAACACATGCATTACTTGATTAACAAAATTAAACAGAATTGGGAAAGCAGGATGTGAAGATGACAAGGAAAAATATATAGTCTAATATAAAATACTGTTCTAGCAAGTCTTAGAATCAGGGTATACATTTGGAAAGCAATGAGGAAGATTAACCACATCATTCTTAGCAGCTTTACGGAAGCACAAATCCCAAGATATTGTTGTGAAACCTGTAAACATACTGTTAAGAGGAAAAAGGAAAAATGAAAGCCAAATCCTGACATCTAAGACAGGATTTACTAAGGAACACAAAATCCCACAGCTGTCAGGATTATCCCAGTAACTTTTGTGCTATTGAGAGCTCCCAAGAAATGGTAACATCACTTCAAGCCCAAAACTTCTGTACCGTGACAGTAATAGTAAGAAGCCATTACTGCTGGATATTCTACTCATCAATAGCACAGTTTTACTTGCCATGAGACTGATTTTTCTTAACTTTCCTTTATGGTTTTGAATCAAAAACTGTTCCAAAGAGATAGCAAGGAAGGTTAAGAAACAGAGGCAGGAAAATGTCACAGAGGCAAGGAAAAAAGTGAGACCTGGAATGTGCCTTTCTTCCATATTATCTTCAAAGGCAGGAAGCCTAACTGCACTGTGCAATTTAAATCTCATTTCAGGCTTGACAGAGAAGGAAGTTTTAAGTCCTCCACCTGCACACTGCAGGATGCCATCCTAAATGCCCTACTGCCCAGTACTCCCTGATAAACTTCTGCTAGCCACTTGTTTGGGAACATTTCCACCATGCACATAATACTTGAGTATTTCTTGGGACAGAGACATGAGCTCAAGTATTTTGTCCCTCCATTAACACATCTCAAGAGAAAAAGTCACTTCCATGCCACTATATTGTAGCAGGCATTCAAGAAATACCAGGAAAGGAGTGTTAAGTTTGTCTCCTCATCATTCCTCTCTTTCATTCAATTCAGAAATGTTAAGAAGGTAAAAACACCTCCCAGGAGTTCCTAAGAGCAAGGATGCCAACGTTTCTATGGCCAGTTTTCCACATAAGCAGCTACAGCAGAGAGCATTCACAAAATATAACAAGTATCTTAATATTTTTCTTCTCTCATACACACCCCCTCACTGAATGAAGCAGCATGGAACAGCAGATCCTGAAAGCTCAACAATGAGATGAAATTTACTTTTAATAAATAATAGATTACTAGTAACAAATAAAAGACTCCGGTAATGTTTCAAATAGACAAATATTTGAGCAAGGAAGAGCTAATGAAGGCTTAGGTCTGGTCTGCAGTCATAATGAGGAAGAGAATAGCATTTTGTCCTTCAGTGTCTTCCAGTGAAACTGATCCATGGTGATTCTTGTAAGATCTTCAATGTTATCTGACTGATCCAACCAGAGAAAGTTGGCCAGCAGTGTGGCTAATCCTTGCAACAGAATTTTTCAAATCTAAATTGCTGGTTCTAAATTAACACTAAAAAAAATCAGCAGACACAACAACACAGAGAGAAAAGCTTTGGGGAGAGGAAAGAGTTTTTTTTGCAGAGAAGATACAGACTCAGTTTCAGTGGTGGTTCACTTCCTCTCACAGGAGCTGTCCAACCACCTCCTAGTGCCTACCAAGAAAAATATCATTTAGCCACTTTCAGATTATAGATACTTGTTTTGACATGCAATAAAACAAAGCACAGCAACAGGCAGCCAACAGAAGAAAAAAGACCATCCAATCTGATTCCACAATTTTCACTATGACAGTAAATCAAGTTACCATCCCTTACGCTCCTTTGACGTGTTTGAAACATGCACAGGGCACCCCAATTCTCTCATCAACTCCATCATGACAGTGTCAGAAAAAGGCAACGCTACCTCCTCATGTTAAAGAGGCCAAGCGTGACAAACACCCCAAGGCAGATGCTTCAGGTGGTGCGCAGAACTTCCACACATCTGTGAAATATCTCTACCTCAGAATTACTCAGACGATTACATCTCTCATTTGTTTCACACAGCCACAAGGGGTGAAGGTAGGCATTACACACACACACAGCATTGCAAGATTTTTAATATTTTGTGGATAATTACACTACTGCTAGAGGCTGAATACTAATTGCCTGAAATCAAAGTAAAATAAAAAAGCAACCCTCTTGGCTGTTAATTTGACAGCTGGTCATTTCCTCAAATCTGATAGAGAATCCTTGAGCTGAGACAGCTTTTAGAACTGTTTAAGGCACATTCCTGTAGGAGGCAACATAACAGGGCTTCAAGGAAGAAACCTGATCTTTATTTAATAGACTGGCAGCTAAAAGAGCGAACTCCAGTACATTTGCAAATGTGCCTGCAGCCAATAAGTGCACATGCAGCTCAGAAGGGTTACAGATCTCCACATAAAACGCTGACCTAAAGCTAACACTCAGTTTAGAATCAAATTATGGGAATGGGGGGATGTATAAATAATTCATAAGAATTTTAATTGACATTTCTTTTCTGTGGCAACAAGCCATTAGCATTATGGGTGATTACCTGTTTTTTAATCACTCTGTTATAGCTGTGCATTACACAGGCTTCCCAGTCCCGATGTGCTAAAACAATCTAACCGTCAGGTCTGCAACAGCATTTACAGTGACACAAGCACTCCCATTTCCTTCAGTAGAGTCATACCTGTAAGGCAGCTACTGGTGAGGATGTACTGCACCAGACCTTAATTCTGAGGCAAACTATGCCCACATTTTATGTACTCTAAAGTCCAGTTGGTTTCCACACCACCAATTACAGGGTCAGAAATTACTTAAGGCAGGAGCAGCTGACCTTAATACTTTTTAAGCCAAGACTGGTGTCACAGCAAGAGTGAAGGAACAGCAGCACAGTATATTAGATTTATAAATAGTCTCACCCATTCCAACTTTTTATAACAGTACTTTACTAGTATTAAGCCTACTCTTTAAGCATCTTCTCATGGAGATATTGTAACCTATAAATCTCTTTTTTCTTAGCCTATGTTTAGGTTGTTTGATTTTTTTTACTTCTAGAAAATACAGTGGTGGTAGTTTAATACTGAAGATTCAATGTCAAAGCAGCTTGGAGAGAGGGAAAGCCACACAGCAGCAGTAAAACCTTGGCCTTGGGATCAGATTGTATCAGTTCATCAGATAAATCTATTAATTGGTGCTGGCCATCTCATTCCAGGAGTAGCATGTCTGTGTAAATAAAATTACACTCGGGGTATGTAATTAGTGCACGTCACCAATTTTGTCTCCAGTGTAAAATCCTGTCTAGACAGTATGGAAAGTGCTATTAGAAAAAGGTTTAAGTTGGTTTGTTTTTTTTTTTCCCAAATGTCATCATTTCAAGCTGCTGGAAACCTCTGCCAACACTCTAGCATGTTTCCTTCTGCTGCTCTGCACAAGTTTGCAGTGGGAAAAGCTGGTGAAAATGACAGCCCAGGAGATACTGGATAATTATTCTGCTCAGTCATAGCTTCCCGAATTTCCTGAGCTCCCAAAACCTCTCACTGCCAGGAAAAATCACACCCCTAAAAAGACAAGGCCTGTGCTGTTGCATTGGAAGATGTTCTTACCATGAGTATTATATATGCACCAAAAGAAGTATCATGAGAAGCATTTATGGGAACATATCAATAATAAATAAAAGCTAAAATAAAATGAACAATGCAAGCTTAGAGATGAGAATTGACTTCCTCTTTGAAGACTCTGAATTTGGTGGCAACAATGTCAGAGAAGGAATTTTTCAGTAAGACATCAACTGTCATGAATACAGCTCTTTGTATCCAAAGTGATTCAAGTACCACTTCTACATGTCAATTACAAGCACTGCCCCAATCCTACCCTATGTCCTGATAACTCTGTCAAGATAGCTAAATCCATGAACAGCTCCAATTGTTAAGGAAACAACTTGCATGTGTAAAGTTGATTGTGTCCAGTATTTGCAAGAGTTGGGTCCAAATTATGAATTGCATTCCTTAAGCCCCTGTGATCCAGCATGGCAGCTGTTTTAGCTTCATACATCAATACAATGCAGTCACTGAGGCAAAGAGTGTCTGACCTTATGATGCCACAGGGAAAACTGCAGGTAGAGTGATTAAAATGACTCAGACAGAATGAGTCTTAAAATATGAAGCTTATAAATTATATAGCCCTGTCAATGCCACGGGAACAGGCTACACAGCAACCTCCATGCACCTACTCTGAGTGCCACACAACCAGGTTTTGGCTGAAGCCTGGTATCACACAAAAGAGAAGGCAGAGGAGCAGACTTTCTGCCAAAGCCTTGGTAAAGAGAGGAGAAAATGAAACAAAACCATAGAATAATCAAGCTAAAAGCATTTCTTTTAGCAATATTAACTGCATTAAAAGTAAAGCCACAGTTTTGCAAGCTGGCCGCTAGTAGACTAGAAGCAAAGTACCGGACTGCCATCTGCTGGCACTGCCACCAAATGAAAGCATGGCAACAAAAGTCTTTTTTCCGAAGTTCCTGCAAGACTTGGCTTTTGGAGTATCTGCTGGTGGTACTATGCCAAAGAAACCTGCACTGGGTGGTACCACCAAGGCATATGCTGCCTACGGCAACCGTATTAACATATCATGAAATACGGAGAGTGTGCATTGTTCCATTATGAAGACAGAATTATGGAGTTTTAAGTTCTTATGCAGTGAAATGGAAGTGTGGGAGAAGTTGACACATTAGATAAAAATAGGTTTTATAATTTCTATGATTTCTTTATCCCAAATATTGAATTTCTCTTGCTATCATATCATATGTCGTGTGTGATCTGGTATAGGTCATCCTGCTCTGGGGCAGGAGGTTTGAACTAGATGATCTTTCGAGGTCTCTTCCAGCCCTAACCTTCAGTGATTCTGGGATGCTTTCTGGCATGAACTGCAAGATGTAACACCAACCAGTGTTAAGCTCACACAGCAAACTAAAACCAAAGTGAAAAGACAGGAACATAGCAAATGCCTGTTTAGATCTGCAAACCTGGAAGCAGGCTTTACCCCAGCTATCACACAAACTCAAAACTCCTGCAAAACAGAAAAGCATTAACCAGCCTGAAGGTTAGTTTTGTCTGAGAAAAATGAGCATTTTTTTATGCAAACTCATGCTCTGCATTCTCATGACAGAGACTTCCACTTAAGTTGTTTGGAGTCTTCAACTCACTGCTTTTTTCTTAAATGAAACATACTATCTAGTCTATGTTAAATGTTGCTACAAATTCATAACGCCTTTTGATTGAAAAATGTTTCATACCAAGAAAATAAATACTGCATAAATTTTCTAACATTCCCTAGGGTCTTCCCTTAGCTATAAACCCATTTATGGCTAAAATTAACCTGCCCAACTGTTCCATTACTGCCTCATTCTCATTATGTACTAAAACATCCATTCAGCACTTTTCTTCCTTTACTAATGTAACAGAAACTTATCTGCTCAATGAGATTTGTTGCTTGCTTTTTTTCCCTGTGTTCACAAGAGATTGTTGTGCATTTTGCAGTAGGTCTTTATTATCTAGTAATGATAGCTTGAAAATTAAATTAGTTTTTAATGGCACAGTTAAATTCTAATTTATGTTTTGGAGCTTTGTTTAATTCATTTAGTTGTAATGCAATCACTTTCTCACTATTATCTTACATTACATAGGAAGAACAAAAGAATAGCAACTCCTCTCCTCACATTCAGTTGTTTTGCTTTTATTACATCTTGTTACTAATTGCATTTCCCTGAGAAACTTTTAAAGCTACTGCAGGTTATCTGAAGGGAGGGGAAACTATGTCGTTACTTGGGATTCAGAGCCTTGATGAAGTCAAACAGAACACTTAGTGCAACTCACTGGGGTCTGACTGTACACACTGCTTGGGCACAATTAGCCTTTAGAGGCATGGCTCATTACTGCCTTACAGATTTTTGGCATCAGCTATGTGTGAAAACAGGGAGGTATAGAAAAAGGAACAGCTCTTCACCTTTACTTTTTCAGCTGTAAAGATCTGGCCCCAAACCAATCTATTACTACAAATAGCTCGTACAGAAGTTGGTAAGGACTGAAATAAGACCTATGGAGTGATAGTACCTCCAGGTCTGCCTCAGAGTGAATTTGCTCCCTGTATTCCATCAAACCATATTCTGCCCTCACAATCTTTGCTTTTGGGTAAGTGTTTCTTACAGACAATCAGTATGAGGGTAAAAGGAAACACCTAAAAATATGCAAATTAAAATTCCTGTCTTCTCAGATCTCTGTGTCACACTATCAGTTCAGGCCTGAAGAGCAAACCTGTTCCAGATGCTAAGGAGAGATCATGAGTAGGGGCTTTAGAGGTCTGTTTCCTGGTAAGGTGACAACTCTACAACGGAAGACAGATCCCCTTTCTAGCCTGGTAACAGCAGCTTTTACCCTTCAGCATATTCAGAAAGACTTCATTTTTTTTTTTTTCCACAAATTAGTGATCAAATCTGTTTAATTAAAGTGAGAAGAGCAAAAGACATTTAAACTACCACTACCATAACATGAGAAGCAGTATGTATACACAGTACACTGACACTTCTGAGCCAAGTCAAATATCTGCCTCTACTGACACCTGCTAGAAACAACTGCTTATCAGCAAGTACAACGTAGTAAAGTGTGGAAGAGACAACCAAAAAAGTCATGCCTTGTTAAAGACTTAAGTATGACCACATATGCTTAACTACAAAACGAGCAGAAACCTTATGAACTGACATATTTTGGTATAGACTCATTTCAGCTTCCATGTCTTCTGACACGCCATTTCTAGAAGTGACCTGGAAAGCCTATCAAACCGAATTTAACCTCTGTGGTCTGCTACTACTCAAAAACCAGTAAAAGGTGTTTCTGAATGTTCATGTAAGAGGCCATGCAATTAATTATTGGCCTAAAGACAGCTGCATTTTACATGTGCACTATTTTCTGATGTTATGGCATTTGTGATTTATAATCTATAGGTATAAAATCAGTTTTGTATGACCTTGCATGTTAAAATGTGGCACTCCAGGGAAAAAAAAACCCAAGTAAAAAATAATCAAACTATGTTTTTCAGTACAGACATGCAGTACAGACAGCTTAAGGGGTTTATCCTACTCATCCACAAATATGATCAAAGCTGTTCATATGGGAAGAATTTGCAAGTTTTTTTAGCTACATACCAAGCTTCACCTCTAAAATATACAGAATCACAGAACCTTAGAGGGACCTTCAGAGACCAAGTCCGACCTCCCTGCCAAGGCTATCACATTGTTTGGCTTTAACAATACTATCAACAGATATGTTGATAATAATGAATTCATAATCATGAACAGCCATTTAGTGACACTATTATGAAGTTAAAATAAAATTCTCTCAGAGGCAAGAGAATCCATAGTACTGCTGTAAGCTTAGTTTTGATTACTATTTCAGAAGGGTAAAATACCTTTTCCTCCATGCACTTTTAAGATCTAGGTAGGAGACAACATTCATTTGGTTGGTTTGGACAGCTTTAACTCACTATCCAAGATGAATGTTCTGAAAAAGAAACCTTTCCTGCACAAAAGTTGCGATTTGTGTATTCAACCCACAGTATTTCTCAGCTGTTTGCTTCTGACTGCAACAGCTAAAGATTCTCTGCTACAAGACAGTCACATAATCAGTATGACAGACCACTACGGATTTCAATTACTATATCATGATCAGTGCCTAGAATAAAGAGGGAAATTTTGTAGAAGAAATCCATAGGAAACAAACAGGACTGACAACTGACTGGAATTCAATTTCGCTGAAGTGATATTGAAATACAGAGAAGTAGCAGTACATTGATTAAGTTTCAAACTGCTGCATTACTAATACTGCCTCATGAACCTGTATGCTCTGTTATCACCATGGCAACATGATCATCAGAGCAATCCAGAGTGCATGCAGAACTACAGACTGTTCATTTACATTTGTGATAGACGCTGAAAAGACTTGGGATTTAATAAGCCCAAATTTCTTTCAGTGCATGGAGGAAAATGAAGCCCAGAACCATAATTGAAGTTCATAAATAAAAGGTATAGAAAAGCAGAGACGAAAATGTTCTCAGCACTTTAAATACACAGATTTTTAGATTTTATAATAAAAACTTCTGCCCTCTAAATACACAGATTTATTTTAGATTTTATAATAAAAACTTCTGCCCTCCAAGATGCTCAGGACCCACTACGATACCGGAAACAGCATATTGTTAATGTCTTATGCTGCATCCAAACAGAAATCACAGAATTTGAGGCATAGGAAGTTTCATGTAAACATGAGGAGGAATTTTTTCACTGTGAGGGTGTCAGAACACTGGAACAGGTTGCCCAAGGAGGCTATAGAGTCTCCTTCTCTGGAAGATATTCAAAACCCACCCAGATGCATTCCTGTGTGATCTCTGCCCTGGCAGGGGGTTGGACTGGATGAGCTTTCGAGGTCCCTTCCAGCCCCTGACATTCTGTGATTCTGTAATTGCCTAGACTGGCAAAGACCTTTAAGATGATGATGTTATTTTAGTCTTAGTCACATCTACTCTGCAACTGAAGTGCTCTTCAGATTCTAGACTTCGATCTTCACCTTTGGAATCTGAGTAGTTTTGCTCAAAACTTAAGAGCAATTAACTCCTCAAACCTTCAGGAAAGCCTATTTAAATAACATACATTATGTATATTAACATGCATTCTGTACTTGTTTACTGACATTTACAGAGAGACTTCTGCACTGGTCACTAGCAAAACTTGACCACTACACATACACTAACCAACTGCACACATCCAGCTGACAGTAGCATGAACCTCTACAGTGATATAGCATGCCTGGTAAAATAGAAAGTTCTTTGTTGGGGCTGTAGTGGAGCACCACATGAGGATGGAGGAAGAGGAGCATGACAAGAAAGTGCTTTGCCCTAAGCTGGTTTGTTTGTAATGGCAGTTATTCACATTGCCTCATGAATACCTTATTGGTGAATGAATGCACCAAGAATTAGGACTAGCACAACAAAGAAAAAAAAAAGGAGAGTGATAGTTGTAGGGGATTCACTTTTGAGAGGAACAGAGGGACTAACATGTCAGGCAGACCCCTCTCATAGGGAGGTGTACTGTCCACCTGGAGCTGGGTTAGGGATGTTGCTAGGAAAATTCATAGCCTGGTGTGCTCTACAGACTACTAACCTTTACTGATCTTCCATGTAGGAGAAGAAACAATGACAGTTAGTCCCGGAACAAACGAAAAAACATTTCAGGGCCTTGGGACAAGTGGTACAAGGCTCAGGGGCACAAATCATCCAAGGAAAGCAAAGCAGGGGTGATTGGTGGTAACAAGCTGTGATGGTTTGGGAGTTACCCGCCCCCCACACTCTAAGAAAATCACCTAGACTAGACTCAGTAGACAGAAAGTTAAGGAATTAAGCCATATTTACAGCTTAGCACAATATACAAGCATATATACACAAATACATCCAGTTATACACAAGTTAAAAGTAATACAGAAACACAAGACCCCTCCAAGAAATCAGAGTCCCCAGGAGGGCCCATGGCCCAAACCCCCTTTCCCATTCTTCTTTCCCTCCCTTCAGAAATAACCAGATCAACCCATGTATATCTCACATGGTAAATCTGGAGATCTGAGGTGAGGTGTCAAAAAAAGAGGACAAAGAGGTTAGAGGAAAAAAGGTTAGATCACATTAGAGTTAAGGCAGAGACAGCCACACAGACCCACCAGAGAGAAGAATGAATAGCCAGAAGTGAGAGCTAAGTGAGAAGTGTGTGAAAAGTGAGTGTCTTACCTATATTTTGACTAGTTGTGTTTCTCAGCGGTAGAATGAGTGATATAGGATACTGGTGGCTTTTTTCTTTCCTTCTCACAGCTAAGGATTTCATTCCTCTCAGTAAAATATTCCAATCAGCCTCAAGCCAGCACACCAGCATGGCTTCATCTAGGGCAAATCATGCCTCACTAATTTAGTGGCTTTTTACAATGAAGTCGCAGCAACAGTGGGCAAGGGAAGGGCAACTGACATCATCTACCTGGACCCAAGTAAGACATTTGACTCTGTCGCACATGACAACATGGTCACCAAACTGGAAAAAATTGGACTTGACAGGTGGAGCATTGCTGGATAAGGAATTGGCATGCAGAGAGTGGTGATCAACGGCACAATGTCCACCTAGAGACCAGTGACAAGCAGCATCCCTCAGGGGTCAGTACTGAGATCACTGCTGTTTTACATCTTTGTTAATGACATAGACAGAGGATTCGAGTGCACCCTCAGCAAGTTTGCAGATGACACCAAGCTGTGTGACACAGTCAACTTGCTAGAGGGCAGGGATGCCATCCAGAGGGACCTGGACAGGCAGGAGAGGTGGGCCCAGGCCAACCTCATGAAATTCAACAAGGCCAAGTGTAAAGTTCTGCATCTGGGTCGGCACAATCTCAAGCACAGACTCTGCTCTTGTCAGACCCCACTTGGAGTACTGTGTGTGGTTCTGGAGCCTCCAACACAAGAAGGACATCAAACATTTAGAGCGAGTCCAGAGGAGGGCCACAAAGATGATCAGAGGGCTGGAGCACCGCTGCTATGAAGACAGGCTACAAGAGCTGGGTCTCTGCAGCCTGGACAAGAGAAAGCTTCAAGGAGACTTTGGAGTAGCCTTCCAGTATCTGTAGGGAGCCTACAGGAAGGCTGGGGAAGGACTATTTACAAGGTCTTGTAATGACAGGACAAAGGGTAATGGGTTTAAACTGGAAAAGGGGAGATTCAAACCAGATGGTAGGAAAGGGTTCTTTACAGTGAACATGGTGAGACACTGGAACAGGTTGCCCAGGGAGGTTGTGGATGCTCCCTCCCAGGAGGCGTTCAAGGCCAGGTTGTATGAGGCCTTGAAAGACCTGTTCTAGTGGGAGGTGTCCCTGCCTGTGCTGGGGGGTTGAAACTGGATGATCTTTGAGGTCACTTCCAGCCTAAACCATTCTAAGATTCTGTGATTCCTTATGGCATGTGCATACATGATAGCACTGAGACAATTTAGCAGTTAATATACAAACTGGAATTTGAAACCAGAACAGACAACAGTGTTATAAAACCCATTAAACTGAACCCAGTTAAACACTCAAAAATATATTAAGTCTGGACTAAGTTGTATTAAACAGCAAACACTCAAATGTAATTCAGAGTCGTTACAAGGTACTTTTTGTCCAGTGTCATCTGTTCTTTTGAACAATGAGGAACAGTAAAATCCCTTCACTTTCCAAACAGAATTACAGATATTCACAAAGCTAATTACAAATCAGTATCACCAGCTTCAGCTCTCTGCAAAGTAGAAACTTCACAAACAAGAATGTGGTTATTATAACATGTCCTGTTCCATGTGATTGGCTGCACTACCAACAACATGTATGTTACAGGATGCCTGCAGAAACAGACCTCAAGCCGAGCTTCTACCATAGGTGACATCATTTTAGCACGAGCTGAGAGTACAAGCGACAGAAAAACAGATGCTAGAGGAAACCCAGCATGTAAGCATCCAATCAGAAGCAGAACAAAATGCAATGATGTTGAAATCAGCCCCAGACTTAACATTTCTTTCCAAGCTAATAAAGGGCACTTTTCTCAGCTTCTACCAGAAAGTTTTGAGTGGTTCCTGTGTTATTTTTAAAAAAATAAATTATGAGGGATGCATGACAACAGCAAATTATATCATTAAATCAAATGCAAGGTTGGCTGCCTCACATAGTTGCAAGGTTAGTCAAGAATATTGATCAAAATCCTATGCCCCAAATCTTGTTTGTATGACCCATGTTTACTGAAGTCTCTCTCTCAATTTTTTTCTCAAAAGTGCTAAAAAACAAGGGAAATCTGACTCCTTTATGGGATTTCCTAAGCACCAAATATTGCACTGATAATATTACATGATTTGAAGTAATGTTGAAGGCAGTTCCTAAGCCTCTACATATAATTTCATAAGAAGTCACTGCCCTCTTATTAATTCACATTTTCCTGCTACAGCAACCAGCACTTTTCCACTTAGTGAACAGAGCCCAAAACACATGCCAGCAGACACTCAAGGATTTTTCAAAACCTGAATTACCTTCAATAAAAATAGAAAATAAGGAAGCCTGTTGTAAATGTATGCTACCAGTCTTCAAAAGCACATTAACAACTTGTAAGTGTCAAGGGCCTGCTGTAACTTAGTACCAAAACCACATTAAATGCAATTGCCTTCGACTAATAGATATTTTATGTTAAAGGATAAGCTCTAATTCTGCTCTAAGAAGTACATACTTGTCCTTCACTGCAGACATCAGGAATTACAATGAAGATATATGAATGAAAGTCATTCTGAGAGTAACAGAAAGTCCATATATACTTAAGTGAATCAATATTGAACATTGGAATTAAAATTGTGAAGTTTAAGGAAAAATCAGCAAGACTCAGAGCCAAAGGAAAGTTAATTTTTAAGAACTACCAGATGATTAGGAACTCAGTGATACAATTTATAGGGACATAGGAAAGCCATGCATCACCACACACAACAAACTCTGGGAGGGGAAGCCCAGCAGAATTTTCTCATAATGGCACCTTAGTTTGTTAAACACACTATGGCTTGACCCCATTCTCACCTAACTCAGTGAAACGTGGGTTACAGCAGCAGTGAGAGTTACATTTATCTCTGCCAGACATCCAGCTTTCCTGTGAGACTCAGTATCACAAAAGATTGGCATTGTATCATTTTAAAAGGGCAAAGCCTAGCTCCTTTATTTCCAGGTTCCCCCAGCCTCTGCAGTTCTCCAAGTCTCATAAATGAGTGTCTGACAAGACAGTACTTCCCTAATGCACAGAGAATATTATTCTTCAGCTCAAGTGCAGTCACTGAGATTAACCATCCTGGGTCTTAAAAACATTATAAATAAATAGGAGTGCAGTCTGAGGCTGTATCTACAAAGAGCTACTTAATCTCCCTCCCAGTCACACCTCAGGACAAAACCTGGCTGTGCACCACCCCTTTCCCATTCCCTACACCCCTGCCAGGACTAAGCAAAGTCTGACCTGAAGACTGGTCATCTGCTGACCCACCAGCAGCAGTACCAGCACCTCTGGTGCCAATGAAAACCACTCAGAACAACACTTTCCCTCTCCGAGCATTCCCTTTTATTATCCTCAGATGTCAGCACTCCTAGTTGGTTTTAATTTCAACATTACTTCTTAGCATCCTTGCTTCTATCTGCTGTTTATTGTCACATTGTTCCATTAACGGTCACCAGATTCTGTGGTGAGTACTTTGCTGCTTTAGGAAGCTAAGATGGTGAGCACAGGGCTGTGCAGAAAGAGATAGGTTTGATCAGGGAGCTAGGGGTAGCCAGAGCCCAGGCTTCCCCTTAGACTAGAAGTGCCAAGGGCTCCAAGTGTGGAAGACAAGAATTCTGAAAATAAAGATCACAACAGTGAGCTTTCAAGTGGCAAAAGGCCACCTCTGAAGTTAGGCTGGCCTGACACAGAGCTGGCAAGCAGATTCCTTTCCCATCCCACCCCGTCCTCAGCTCTGCCCTCAGTGCTTCAGTCAGGCCACTAAAGGCAGGACCTCTCGAGGTCACCACATACTTTCCAGTCACACTTCCAAGACTCAGGTGAAAAGGTCTTTCTTCCCCTGCCTTCATCCCAGGCTACCCATGGGCCTCTGCAGTCAGCACCAGGGCTGCTCAAGGTACAATTAGCCCCTTGTGAGGCTGGCTGGCTAACTGTAGCTGACTACAATCAGCCCTTTACAGATTGCTAGGCTGAAATTTGTTCACTTCTAAAACCAGTTTCTTGGCAGCTGCATACTAAGCCCCTGTAGAGGCAAAAGACAAACATGTAAGAAAGGCTGTTCCATGGGAAGCAAGCAATCACTCAGAGGGATTTCTTGTAATGCCTCTTCATATTAACACAGCGTAATAAAAGAAATTAAGCATAAGCTTTCTAATATGGAAGTACACAGAGCTGAATGCAAAATCACAGCATTTCCTAAGAGAAAGAAGAGAACAATAAAGCTTTTATCTTGAACTATTCATTAGCAGACCAATTCTAAATTATTTCACAAAAGAAGAAGGGACTGTACAGCAAAGGTGCAGTTTTCTGCATGTACAGGATGTACAAACACTGGGAGATAACATGAAGCCTGTATCAGTTTGAAGATACCAAAGCAAGAGGCTTCTCTATTTATACACCCAAACAACATCAAAAAGGGTAGGCAGTCATCTTCTTTGTTCTAAATACAGAAAGCAGGAATTGCACATAAGACATTCATGCAGTACCCAGTAACCTCATATACACCAATTTATTTGCTTTTTTGGCAGCTTTGCAATGCATTCCTTACAATGCAAACATAAAGGATAGAATGCAAAGTGAATCCATGCTTTAATTTCTAGGAGAAGGTTTCAAATAAGTAAGCTATGATGCACAGCACTGTTGTGATAAAACTGCTTTGTGCTTGCAAAGTGACAAAAATCTCTGTGGTTGCCATTTCTTACAAATACATATACATAAGGTTTGGCCTTAGTTCTCAATATGCAAATAATGCATCAATTTCAAGGGAGTCTTCAATATGCAGGCTCACTCACAGCTGTTTTTTATGACTTTGTCCCAAGATGTCAGTTATTTCCTTGAGAAATCCATTCAGAAAGGAAAATTCTGTTAGCAAAGAAAGAAGTGGTATTTACAGCTTTAAAATGGATTGCAGTAAAAAACGAAAAAATAACCCTTCAAAGCATATTTTATTTTAAAAAAAAGTAAGATCACTGAACAATAATCCCATGCTCAAAAAGAGGGAAGTGTTTTTCCCTACACAGTCCTTCTAATGGAATCCAGCCCCCTCTTTCAAAGCTGCAAGAGTGCAGCAAGATCTGTTTTAGGAGAAAGGTAATAACAGCAATTTGAGGGCAAAACACAGACAGGAGGGAGGAAAGGGCTAGTCACTCCTTTCCATTCCCCTTCCATCTTCTAACGCAGCAGTTAGCACACAGTTTGGAGTAGGAAAGGGAACTCAGAGCAGGGAATAGTTTTTCTGAGTGCTCACCTCAGGGCAAGAAACACTTCCAGATGGAGAGCCTACCTGGCAATTACTGCCAACAACAACAGTTGCAATTCTACCCTTCAGCTAGGCAGGCTTCAGGGGGAAAAGTACCACACAACCAGTTGTGTAGTCACACTCCTCTTCCTCCAGTGATGTTTCTCCTGTCTGCACATATCCCAAAACCCACACAGATCTCTGTGCACTGACACATTCCAAGTTGTAAGGGTTGACTCATTTTGCCCTGCACCTTGTGCCTACCAGTCCTTCCAGAGAAGTATTTCTGAATGATAATCCAAGACTTCTCAAACCATACTATTGGAAATCCTACATGTGACATCATATAACAATTTAAAGAGGTGCTCTATGCTAGCCCCTCAGTTTTGACTTGCACTGTACCCAAAAAAGTAACTCTTTTCCCCCTACTAAAAATCTATTTATTTACTGTTAATGTAAGTCCAGAATTCCTACATGAGATGCTGAAGGCATTTCAAAAGCTTAAGTAGTTCTTGCACACTGATTTGTTTGCCTTTTTATATTTCAAAACACAGCTTTATCCATTCAGGGTCAGAAGTGACTTTCAGCAGTCAGCAAGATGAATCTTGTCAATTTCAGCAGTCACTTGGGGAGCTAAAACAAACAAGTTAGAATCACTTAGAACATGAAACAGAAGTGGTGCATTGCCCAATGAAAATTATTTACAGGATAGACTATGTGAAGTAATTGGATAAAAAATAGTTGACATTTGACGCTACTTTACAAACAGAGATGCCAAACATGCCATCAGATGTTATTTAGGTAGCTGCTAAACTGGATAACTGTTGGTCTTTTCCCCTCATGTTGTGTCTGTTATTCCATGTATTCCTCCCCACCTTGAAAAAGTTTTGAGATGCTTTTTAATTTAAGGAAGTTCTACTATGGTCTTCACCTCCAAGAATTATTACAATGCAAGCTAAAAAATACTAATCACCAATTTTTGAGGTGCACATGGGGGAAATAGCTGTTCTAAGCTGATTCTGAATCGATTTATTCTGCCTGATGTTGAGACTAACCTTGAGGAACAGTCCCTGTAAAATATGAGGGAGAAGGAACTCATCTTCCATGTCTTCCATCTGACTTCACAGAGTTTTCAAAACTAGCACCATCATAAAAATGTAACTTGTTTAGAATTTGCCTGTTAGTGCACAATAATCAAAGTGACTTAAAAGAAGACTTCCTTCCCTGACTAAAACCCTAAGTATACCCAGCTAAGCTAGTGCTTTATTTCAAACAAGGAAACAGCACCAGTACATATATATATATATGCCCTCCACAACACAAAACCAATACCATTATTTCCTTTAGTAACAACTTGACCACAGATGCTGGTGTCAGTACTCCAACATAAATCCAGACTATTAAATGATCTGCTTCAGCCTGAGGCTATGAGTTTTACATCCAGAAGCTTTATGCTGACAAGCAGGAAGTTATATAAAAAAATGGAGTTCCATGTTAGCAATTAAGTTTTAAGAAAATAGGTACCACATAGACAGATCAATTCTAAGCACTCTGTTGCCCTTTCAGCAATGTACTCCTCCGAAGCTTCACATCTCAATAATTAAGCCTTTGAGGTAGGGACATTACCATTTTCCCTCTTTTCTTAGGAAGGACAATACAATTCCCTGCATTACAAAAACAACAGTACTGTCCTGATTGCATTAGTTTGCCACTATTTACCCAGACAAGAATGAGCTCCTCAAAAAAAAAAATTATTTTGGAGGGATGGAAGGAATAAAGAGAGTTTTAACCATATTTGACACTGGCCTGTGTGCTCTGTAACATCATTTCAGAAAACTGGATTCAATTTGGGCTGAAGCTACAGTTCCACAGTTGGAAGTTTTCCTTTCATAATTCAGAGTTTCCTGAGTTTCAGATTTACAAATATATAAAATTTCTTCCACACATAAACAGTCCAACAATCACTGCTCCTTCACTGTCTGTTCTTCTCTTGTTCTGTATGAGGCAAGAAACATTTAAAACCAAGTTGTCTTTCACATTTCACACCAACCACTCTTTTCCAGTTTTGGAAAGCAGCAAGTTTCATTGTATAAATCTTGAGTAATAAATTCTGGTCCTGTAATGCTTTACAGAAATTTCTATTTTAGTTAAATACTAAACCAGCAAATATTTTAAAATAGTATTTTCTTATTAAAGATACATCTTGTTTCCCAGAAGCTTCATGTTTCCAGCACAGTAATTATTCTATTAATATAATCAGAGGGCTGAGGCAGCTTTGGTATGAGGACAGTCTGCAAGAGTTTGGGCTCTGCATCCTGGAGAAGAGAAGGCTTTGAGGAGAGGCTGGAGTGGCCTTTCAATATCTGAAGGGGGCCTACGTGAGGGCTGAGGGGGGACTACTTACAAGGTCTTGTAATGACAGGACAAGGGATCAGGAGTTTAAACTGGAAGAGGGCAGATTCAAAGTAGATGTTAGGAAGAAGTTCTTTATAGTGAGGGTGGTGAGACACTGGCACAGGCTGCCCAGGGAGGTTGTGGATGCTCCCTCCCTGGAGGTGTTCAAGGCCAGGTTGGATGAGGCCTTGAAAGACCTGTGCTAGTGGGAGGTGTCCCTGCCTGTGGCAGGGGGTTGAAACTGGATGATCTCTGAGGTTACTTTCAACCCAAACCATTCAATGATTCTAAGCAAGATCTCCAAATGGAAGTGGTTGCCTGCATGTCATGTTCACTGCACATAAAACTCCAAGGTCTTCTTCTGCATCGCTTGACTATTTTAGAGGAATCCACTAGTTTTCTGAGCAAGATTAATATTTCTTCCAGGAAAGCCACGCAGCCTTGGACATCATCACTTCCAGCAAAGGCTTCTTTCATTGCATGGATCATAGACTCGTGGCTCATTTTCCTGGAGTTCCAGCAAAGAATCCACAACAAGAGAAGCATACAGAATAGTCACAGCTATGTTCACACCAGCTATGCAGTCATGAAACTACTGAAATCAAGATGATTTCATCACTGGAGCAAAAATTATTTATTGGTCAGATAAAAAAAAAAAAATTTAAAAACCTGTGGCCAGAGCTGCCCTCCATTTCTACCCTTGTTCACTCCATTTGCAAGTTCTCAGTTGCATTTGTGAAATTATTAGGAGGCAAAGCAACTCTCAACAGGGCACAGGACTAGGCCCCATGAGACAAAGGTTCAGTTCTGTTACTTTTTAGTTCAGATGCCCTTAACAGTGAAATCATTCTACAGACTGTGGAAGAGATAAAATATAGAAAACTCAAACAAAATTAAATACTTGTTTCAAAAGTGTGCTAGTTTGAAGCTAGCTAGAATGTTTTGGTGAGAAGAATTAGATTACAGGCTGTGGAAGGAGTACAATGATGATGTCTACTTCCCTCATAGGCTTGCTGAGAGGTATAAGAGCAAGGATCCAAACATAGATAACTCACATCTGCTGGGGAGCTCAAAGCTGCATTTCTCTCTCTAGCCTCTCTGACATTTCTCTGATTAATCCACTTTGCTTTCTAACCCCCTGGCCAAACCTCCATTCTTCCTTGGGACTGGGATAAGGTTGAGAGGAAGGGAGAAGGTGAAGGGGCAGTTGGGAGCCCCTCCTGGCCACTCAGGTTTCTGGGATGGGTGTTGTGTTTCTGTATTACCTTTTACCTTGTATATTTCTGTATATAACTGTATATACTGTAAATATCTGCTTGTATATTCTGCTAAGCTGTAAATAATAAGCTTCATTCAATCTCCAGAGCCGGCTGAGTTTAGTCTGGGTGATTTCCAAAGTGTGGGGGGGTGGGGAACACCCAAACCACAAAAAGTAAATCTCAGCAAATCTCTCTTATCTCACTCCGGTTGCATCTTGCCTGGATAGGTGGAAGATGTCTTCAAAAATAAAATACTGAAAACTATCATAAGACTGGGGAGGGTAGGAACTCCAGCATTCACTCACACTGGTAAACCTTTAGAGTAAAGCATATTAAAATTCAGTGGTAGCTACTACAGCAATACCCAGTGAACAGCTCTTAATGTGAGTATCAGTTCTTGAAGCAAAAGACACTAAGCTCAAATGTCCATGATCTACCCACAGAGCACAGAGTGAGGAAGCTACTACACTCTGGACCACAGAGCTCACTGTAGGATCTTTTCAGATTGACTGTTGGCCTTAGATTTTGTAACCTGTTATACAACATGTAGTGCCACATAAGGCCACCATTCATAGAATCAACCAGGTTGGAAGAGACCTCACAGATCATCCAGTCCAACCTAGCACCCAGCCCTATCCAGTCAACCAGACCATGGCACTAAGTGCCTCATCCAGTCTTTTCTTGAACACCTCCAGGGACGGTGACTCCACCACCTCCCTGGGCAGCCCATTCCAATGGCAAATCACTCTCTCTGTGAAGAACTTCTTCCTAACATCCAGCCTATACCTCCCCTGGCACTGTGATATCAGTAAGACATAGGCACAGAACTCCTTGTTCAAAGATTGCTGTGAGCAGCTCATTGTCACCTCCACCACAGATGCAAAACGTATTCTACAAAGCTAAACATCTCCCCACTTCTGTCTGCTGAATTTTACATTTGCTAATGACTGCTACAGAAACAGGTGCTGCTGTAAAGTCATGGGAAAGTACTGAGTTTGCCATATGACTATGGCAGTAATTCAAAGCTGTCCACAAGGGGAAGACTTCAAATTAAAACATGTAGTTCATTTCCTTTACAGCATATTCTCTGGTGACATTTGTACAGACCTCCACATGTTAGCAATCTATTTGTGATGTTTTGCAGTTGCTTCAAAAGCAGTTTTTATTCTGCAGAGTGACAGCAGCAGCAGTGATTAAATGAAACTGGAATGCAAGGTCCTGCTGAGCTTCCCCTGCCGTGGAGCAGCCAAGACACCGTACTTGGGAACTTTAAGGATCTTTTGTGGGAGGGAGTGTTCTTGTTTTCCTTGCCAATTTGTGATTTGTTCTGTTTGACTTACTTCCCCTTTCCTTAAGACTGTCACTATCTATGACAAGCTAATTATGATATATTCATTTCTGAATGCTTTTAAAGAGATGTCCCAGAATGTCAAACAATGTTGTAATAGCGATGAGGAGAAAACAGCAGGTGCTTGACATCTAATTTAGTCATAGCACCCAGACTGAAATAAGAGATGAAATGAGCATACAAGTATCCTTGCATTTATTTATTAAATCTCCACATACCTGCATAGCAGAGAGCTCAAATCAACCTAGGCAACAGATTTCAGTGGTGTTCTGTATTTCTTGTCTACCAGGCATTTACAGAGAAGGAGGAATGCATTTTGGAACATCCTTCTTCGCAAATGTTAACCTGCAGAGATTCATCAGAAATGGAACTAGGACTCAATACCAGGCTACTTCCATCACATTCAATAGCAGTTGAAAGCTGCTCCACATCTCACAGAAGAGGTTCCACATTCAAGGCTTGAAGTCAGATGAGCATCAGAGAAAATGTTTATAAATATTACTGGCACAACTTTGACCAGTCCTGCTGTCCTGTCTAGGCAGTCATAATCGTATAGGAGTCACTCCTATAAAAAAACATGAATTAAAATATAAGTTTCCTCTGATTTCTTCTGACTCCTAGATGTCAAAAGAAGCACAAAAAGCATGGGTGTCTTAGCATTCATGACACTGAACCTATAAACATGTCTCAAATTCAAGCATATGCCCTGCACTGCCCTTCCACAGAGCTGTACTAAGGTGCTATTTTCATATTCAAGTAATTTAAACATGGAAAGAGTTGACAATGCCTCTAGATTTTTCACAGAGCTGTGCACAGCTAATGAAAAAATCTCGTAACAAAGAGCCTCGGATTAAGTGTGTCCAACAGCATAATGGCCAAAACCTACATTTTTATGCATTCTTTATAATACTAGCAATGCCTGTAGCAAATAGCACTTATTAAGCAGAAGCCTAGGGCTATCATGGTCTCCTCAATAAATTAATGCTGCATGCAGAGCTCCAGTCAAAATGCGAAGCTGGGCTAATTCAAAATGTGCAAAGCCCCTTCTGCAGTAAGCAGTATATTTTGCCAGACAGCTGTGACACCGGTCTGCCACAGTCCAGGCTGTCTGGCTGCCGGTGTCCAAATCTGACACTGTCTGAAACTTTAAAGCTATAGGGTCTAACTTCTCTGCTAAAACAGGTACCTCGTGGGGCTAATCAGTCTGGACAGAGGATTAGATGAACATCTCAACATTTCTGCTAGAAGCCAAGCTAGCTGTCAGCATAAATGTGCCTACTGTGTAACAACAGTCCAAGTGTAACATCTTAACTCTCAGGTAAGATAGCAGCTCTGAGCACAAACCCTCATGACACTGTCTCAACTGGTCAGTGCAGAAGCACTGAGTTTTTCAGTATAGACAAGTATCCTAGTTGCACCCATGCCCATACTGCAGTGAAACTTGCACCTTGATCATTGCAGGACAGAAACTCAGGAACGTGTGCTGGAGGACTTAAGAGTGCTCCACTTCCTTCATCGTGTACTTCATGATCAAGACCCTAGGACACACTGAAGAGTGCACCTGTCCCACACCATAAATGGAGTATTTAAACAGATAGGTGTTTGCTTTAGGCAAGACCATCTCAGCAGAATTTTTCTCTTTCTTCTCCTTCCTTCTCTGTAGGAGTTAACTCAAAACTAGCTAAAAATCACAGAAGTCAAGCTAACTATTATCTTAAATAAGACTTATTTTCTGACCACCTTCCTTCTCTCTTGTTCTTCTTGCTTCTATATATTAAGCAATGAAGTGCCATTTAAAACTTCTCTGTGCTGGCAGTTTCTGGAACACTTTCCTTCTGGAAGAACTTTTAACTGCTCTTTCGTCTCGGGAGTATTGCTGTAGTTCAGTTTGCTTCTGATAGAGTGTGCTGTCCTGTAATCAGAGCCAATTGAGATTCAGGCAGAGACCTGCTTCCCTCAGTGTCTGACTAATAGGTCAGAGCTGCTTAATACAGCACCACACAATAGCTTTGTCCCAGCCACCACTGACAGAGAACCATTTAAAGGCATAGAAACTATTTCAGACCAAGGATAGGACAAGTTCTCCAAAAAGCCAGATCAGCAACCTTCCCTATTTTCTGGTAAGCTTTAAAACCATAAAGACATCTACAGCAGTGCCTTGGGAATATAAAAACCTCTTAGAGAAATACAGTAGATTGAAATTTAACATTTTTAGGAAATCTCCTTCTGAGAAGCTCTCAAATTATCAAGCTGAAAACTCCTCCAGACCCTGATGTTCTAGAACATTTTGTTCAACGAATTTCTTGAAGACGTTACAATCCCCTGCAAGTTGACTGCCTACACAGAAAACTTAAGAGCAGTAGTTCTTAAGTCAATCTGAAAATCACAGGCAAAGAAATCACAAAAAGGATTTCACAGCGAATTCCCAGAAGTGTCTTTGAATATGCACAAAGTAGTTTCACAGTCACTTACAAACTCCCTTCATGCAGCTGGCACAAGGGAACAGGAAGGACCAAGTAACCTGATCCATGTATACTGTCAGTGAAAATATTCTTTCACATCAGACTCAACTATGGGTCCAGCCTCAAATCCAGAAAAATTAAAAAAAAACCCAAAAACCTAACCATTGAAGTGATTGAAATCCTTATTCTCATAGAGCTATGGGTAGAAAACCACAGCAAGCCCTACACACTATATCATAAAACAAATCTTTGAAAGTACATACCTGAGGTTTAGATGACAAAATAAATTTAACTGACAATAACCAAAGGAGGGTTCAATAGTCCTCTACGCCACTTCAGCACATGTCAAAAGAAGGGTAGATAACACAAGTGGTCAGCAACTTCAGTAGCTTCTAGTATGTGCTCACTATACTCTTCTTTGATCTTATGTCTTCTCATTTTGCTAATACAACCTAATACGCAATTTAGCTGTTTTACTGAAGTTGTTTGATAGGATCGTGGTTTCAACAATTCTTTTCCACAACAATCCCCAAATCTTTTTCTTGCTCACTGTGCTGGATGATTGTTCCACTTAGCAGGTATTCCCCAGATTATTTAGTTCCTTCAGATTTAATTATCTAGCAGTTCTCTGTATTGAACTCTATTTGCCATCTACTGGCCTAGTCTGAAGTGAAACCATTCCTACTTTTCATTGCATTACTTTGCATTATTTGGTATATGCAATCTTGGAGGTTTTGTTTCCAATATTCTTTTTCAAGTCAGTTTGATAGGTGTCAAGAGAAATGGCTCAGCCAGTTCAGGAAGTAAATCTGTGTCTTAGGGGGAAAAAATCATCTTTGTTCTCATATGAATTTAAGTGTTCTTCAGTAGCTTAAAAAATGAAGTTCGTGTTTCATACAACAAGGGAAATATAAATTACATATTGCCATAAATAACCTGTGTGCTACATCCTTCTCTCTCAAGAAAACATCTTAACATCAGGGCTTAGAATAACTTTCTCCCTACTCTGGAGATTTCTCTAATCTTGTGAAAACTGTTTATACTCAGCATTGGACTAAAACTGACCTAAGAATTAGCTGATAGTTTCAGCTCCCTATTGCAAGTTTTGGCAACTAACAGCTGTATTTTCCACTTAGAGGAACCAACTGCATCTAGTTAGTTTTCCCACTGGCTTCAGTAGGCTTTGGCTCGGGCTTGTTTAGTGTTTTCCACCCAGTTGGCTTAACTATAGGCAGAAAGATTCCTAATACTTACCTTTATGAAAGACAAATTTGAAAGCCAGAGGTTAAGTACAGCTTTTGAGATCAGCAATGGGTTTTGATTGTGGCTTTTGAAAATTCTGCTGAATACAAGTTAACCTGGGGCAAAAATCTGCATCACAGACTAACAACATTACCCTTAGCTGTATTCCACGCTCCTTCTCAGCATATCCTTGGAAGCAGACTTTATTTTTACATTCTATCTGAAGACCAGGAGGCTAACTCACATTCANGAGACTGTGTCCCCTTGTTCTGTTGCTGGTTGCCTGGGAGAAGAGACCAACCCCCACCTGGCTACAACCTCCCTTCAGGTAGTTGTAGACAGCAATGAGGTCACCCCTGCACCTCTTCTTCTCCAGGCTAAACAACCCCAGCTCCCTCATCCTCTCCTCATAGGGTTTGTGTTCCAGGCCTTCCACCAGCTTCGTTGAACTTTACACCTCAGGAATTCAGTAATGAGTGACTTGGGTTTTATTTCCACCAGAAAACAAATCAAAATAGACCAAACGAGTATTTTTTCACTCATTGAACATCAGGTTTTGATTTTTCTGTGCTACTGCAATGATATCCTTTAAGAAGGGCAAAGAATCAGGTTTTCTGAAGAGCAGATACTGATGATAAGTGCAGTGAGAAAAACTGTACCTTGAATCTTTAGCTTCCATCAAGGAAGTGGGGTTTTTTCTTCCAATATTTCCAAATAACAACCTGGTCTACCAATCATACTTCAGCAGCTCAACTCTTAGGTTACCATTAGAGACTGTCTTTCTTTTCCATCTCTGGATGTGACAAAGAGGTTGCTCTTGTCCATTTTCTGAAGGGCTCTGTGATGGCATTGATTATGTATTAAATTGTCAATTATCTAGTATTATTGTTTACAAAGTGGCATCACCTTCCTAAATAAAGACAACTCTCTACTTCTTTCTACAGAATGAATAACTTTACTTGAACACTGCCCTTTGAAGAACATCAAAGCCATACACAAACTCATTCTAATTAGGCTTTGTAAAAAACACCCAAATGTTTATGCTCTACCAGCCCTCTTAGCAGGGACTTAAATTATGAACAGGAACCTCTGCCCTGGTGGCACAAAAGAGTTGGCAGAGAAGCATGTCAGTCTCCTGCTGCTCTCGCTTATCCCTCAACCACCACTGGCATGGTTTTCCTGTGGAGCACAGCAAGTGAGGGCAGTCAATGCCATTTCTAAAGTAGCTTTAATTCTTCATCAGCTTCCTGCCAAGAAATTTGCAGGGTCAACAGAGAACACTGTTAAGGAGTCTCAGGTCTTGTTGCTTGGGTTTTAAGCTTCATTGCATCTAGAGCTTTGTTAAATATTTGGCATACCTTAAGAAATACACTGCACACTGATAGGGGACATCTGCACCATACAGAACATTCTTCTCACTCCATTAATAATGGACCAAATTGCAGCTTTAAGAGGCATGCCCTTGCACTTGCTAAGAGGTGCAGTTACACAGTTGTTGGTGCTCTTTTTTTTTTTTAAATCTCAAACAATTGCCTGTTTTTCTAGTTCCAGATTATTATTTGCTTCTATTATGAAATCTTATTTCATCATTTCTTTTGTCTAGTTGCCTGGTCCCTCTACAAGTTAGGGGATTCTTCTCCTTTCAGTGAACTCTACATCGATTTTAAGTTCATGAATATATACATATAAAGAGACACTGGCCTGATCACACTCAGAATATTTGAAGCCAATTTCTTTAATTTCTTCTTCAACATCACTTAACACTTTTCTAGCCATTGTGGCTATGGCTGTGTCATGGTAACTCGCATACATTAGGACATTCACGGCCTCAGCTAGTGTTAAGAGCAAGACTTTCAGCCTTCCATCTTATCCGACTATTTGTTCCTGCACAACAGAAATGTCATATCTATCTAAATCAGTATTTTCCTCTCAGTGGTAGGAACGTACACAGTTTCAGCTACAAGATCCATAACAGCTTCCCACAAATGCCTTCAGGGTATTGGTATACAATCTTTGCTAGGTTTACTGCAAAATTAAACCACACCCCTGCAAAATTCCCTAGCATCTCCATCAAACTTGGGTAAATACTATGGATTTCCATTGATTTTCAGATTACATTTAGAGAAAGGACCATCATTCAGTGTGAATCCTACAGCACTGATGTTCAGATTTATCACACTTAGCTGGGGTACCAAAGGTAGATGTGCAATAACCATAAGCTCCCTCAACAATTATCAGAGACAAACACTTTTGGAAAGCAATAGAAATTTCCAAAGGAATGAATGGCTCGTGGAATGTGCCTTCCTCCTTTAAGTGACTACAGAGGGAGCCTGAGACTACAATCTTCTCAGTTTAGGTATGTCAGTGCAGTCCTAAAGGTTAAGGAACTGGAAGGTCCAAGCTGTTTCTGACTATCAAATACTGTTACACTACATAAAAACAACATGCAGCACACATTCTCTCTCAGAATCAAACCCTAAAACAGAAAGGATCAGAATTAAGAATCTTATCTATCTGATTGACAAAACTCGCATGTAACAGAGTTTTACCAACGTACAACAGCCAGCAAGCATCCACTCTAACCTGCATTAGAGCTCCCACATAATTTCTAGAGCTCTTCCTGACAGCATCCATGTCACACAATCATTCCTAACTTCATTCCAACATCTAATCCTGCATTTAAATGCCCTTGCTTTAGAACATTTGCATGTAAGACTTGCATGTAAAAGTAGTAATGCCTTGCCTAAGTTTCTTCAGGAACATGCTGAAAAAGATCTAATGTAGTTAATTGTAGTGAAATCATTACAGGTTATAGTGCTGCTAGTGTTCATAGTAAAGTGAACTCATTAAGAAGAAAAAGTGGTGGGGTGTCTACTCCCTTGTAAGGAAATAGAACAATTATTATAAGTCAGCCAAGCTTCATTAGGAAAACAGCAGCATTTCTGAGTCAGAGCAGCACTAGCAGACAGCAGGCTAGCCTGTTTGATCCATTTTAAAATCCATTTCTATTAGCCTTCAACTATTACTTTCAACAGTACAATGTTTAAACTGCTTACCATAACACAAAATCACCTTCCTCAATGTATAATTGAAGCATTCAATAAACGAGGTATTCTGGCAAGTAATGAAAAACAAGGCACTACATACAACAGTAAATATTTGACTGGTTCTTCTAAAGAAAATTGCAGCATTTCGATATTTACTTTCAGTCAGAAGTGTTGATGATTCCCCTGCTGAGCAATAAAAGGGGGAAATTAAAAGTGCCTTCATAATCACTTGATCTTCCTTTTAAAAAATATTTGCCAAAATATTCTCTGTATTCCTATTGTCTGTGAATTAGAAAATGGAAATTGTGACTACCTTTGGAAATGCTACTGTTTTAAAACAGCATCTCAAACTTTGATTCTCCTGTCTGCTCTCTGCCCTAAAGCGAACAGCAATTCCTCACTATGACAAGATGGATCTGGCATCCTCAAGCTATATCAGCATGAACTACCATCAGCACTTGCTGAGCATCTATCTCACATTATATACAGTTCCTAACACATTTATGCTACAATTGCAATTACAAAAGCAACAGTGGCTGCCTGCAGATGGTTATTTGATCCCTAAACAATAAGAGGACTCATTTTTGTTCTTATCACTGGTGTAAAATCTATGCTGTCTGAGTAGAAGACAGACAACAGGTATATCTATGTCATCTCTTGAGAATGATCATCAGTTATACACGGTGATAAGAATGACCCAAAATGTCACTTCAATTTTGATCATTCAAAACATCTGGAATAAATCCCATCTAAAACAGTGACAACAACCCGCTCTGCCCACACCTTTTTTCTCAGAATTAAAAGTGTATTTAGCACAACTAGGTGCAATTCACATGAGACAAAGGCACCTCATTTGCTGGCTCCCACCTAGCAGGCACACAGTTGGTACCATCTTCACCAGGCAAAATAACTGAATTTGGCAGTGTGCTGGTCCTAGGACTGGCAGTATGATACAATTTATCTTCTTTTAAAGATTAAACCTGACACAGATTTTGAAATACCTGCTCTATAAACAAAGGACCAAATCTTTATTATGGCTGAAAGCAGCTCTTCAGCATTGATCTTATTTTTCCACATCAAACTTTAGAGTACTTCATGATAACAAGTAAATGAAGAGGTCTGATTTTGCTTACTTTAACTACATGAAGTCACGCCAATAAGCTCAGCAAGCCCTCTAGGCTCTCAGTGAGAAACAGGCCTCTCCAGAGTGCAATTCATCCCATCCCAAAACAAATGTCATGATGCAGAATTGCTGTCACCTATCTGTTCACCACTGAATAAATGAGATACTTGCTTTTTTACGTAACGGAAGATAAGAAAGTCCCCTCTGAGAGTGTCTTTGTTCAAAACAACACACAACTCAGTAAAAGCAAACCAGAATCAGCATTCATGGGCTAACACCTATAGAAACCAGCAGTTCCTGGCCTAACTGCAAAACAATGGCAACACTATTACAGAAAAGAAAGAAGAGGTTATCTTCAATTAAAACTATGCCAAAAATAATTAAGTTCTGGTATAGATAAAATGGTATATATATGTATCAAGACACTTTTATTCTCTGCTTTAAGAATACTCTTTAAGAAGGAGCTAGCTGAAAAACATTAGCCCATCGCTCATCTGAGGAGACTGGATTTTATGGATAACTATGAAAAGCAGAAAACCTTGTCAAACCTCATTTTATATTTTTTGCTTTTGTCAGCTTGTGTAACTTCCATCCCCTTTTGCACAGCTCTTAACGTATTAAAAATAATGAATAAAGGAGACTCTGATGGGAGAAGTCAAATATGACAATATAATTAAATTACTCACCATCCAGAAATCTCTTGCTTTTCAGATCTGTGAATTAAATATATGTCAATTCAATTTCCTTAAACACTTGACAGGACCTGTTTTCTATGAGATTTCTTGCTTACAGGCTTTCAGTCACATTAAGCGCTCAAAGTGCACAGAAGTTGTGTTTTACTGCACAGCCCTAATTGAGCTGTCTGGGCTAAAGCACCTGAATGTTACAGAAATGTTTATTGTACAAGCCCACTTAGTCCCACACTAGAAAAGAACATTCCTGTACATTTGAGTGTAATTCATCTTGAGAGAAAACAAAGTAAAAGGTCCTTTATCACTCTTTCACTTCACTGAATTATGCTCACAGAGTTCTTTTACAACACAAGGTCTGGTTTCACTCCGATCTGCAAAAGAGCAACGTCTGAAACACCTTTCAGCTGCCTTTAAATTTGATGTCTCTTTCTGACCCAGAAGTATAAATTTGTTCCTTGCAGCATTCAGTAGTAACCTCTTATTTATAACTTGCAAGTGTTCCTACCTCAGCAGCACTCTATGAATGGACAGATGATATATCTTTTGTTTTCAATAAACATTTTATGTTTGCCTTTTCCTTTATATAGTATTTGTTTCTCCATGTCTTTGAGCATCTATACACAGAGGCTAAAAGTCATGTTTCAAGACACATAAAACCCAAACAAAACTGATGTAAAACAGCTTAATACTTACACATGAAATTCAGCCAACCTTATAGCAGCCTTCTAGTAACCAAAAGGGGCCTACAAGAAAGCCAGGAAGGGACTTCTTACAAGGGCTTGTACTGACAGGATAAGAGGGAATAGATTGAAACCTGAGGAAAGGTGATTTAAAGTGGTGATTTAAAGTGGATATTAATATCAGGAAGAAATTCTTTACAGTGAGAGTGGTGAGACACTACAAGAGGCTGCCCAGGGAGGCTGTGGATCCCCCCACCCTGGAGGCATTCAAGACCAGCTTGGATGTGGCCTTGAGCAACCTTGGCTAGTGGAGGGAGTCCCTGCTGAGGGCAGGGCAGTTGAAACTGGATGATCTTTAAGACCTCCTCCAACCCAAACCATTCTATGAATCTAGAAGATGTCACACACCCAAAATCCCCATCTATATCATACAGTGACTTCACAGCAGCAAAGAAAATCACCTTCTCACAATCAGGCAACTAAAATCTAGCTCTGCTAGAATAGGGATGTCTTGCAGCAATCAACTTGTTGGACAAAAGCTCCAACACAGCTGGTTTAGTTGCAAAGTAAGACATTCATACAAAACCAGCTTTTGGCACTTACTTGACAAGGGGCCGCTAGGTCTCATGGCCCTCTCTTGAACCTGCACCTCTGCAGCAAGGCTCCAAGAGCTTCCAGCTGTGAGTACAGGGTAACATTACCTGATCTGACCTCACAGCTAGGGCCAGAATAGATAAGCAGAATGTATTAATTTGATCTGTGGGTCACATCTTATCTGTGGGGGTGCTAGTGCCTGACTGATTCTGTATGTGCCGTGGAGAAAAAACGGCAGTCTAAGTGAGAACCTTAAATACTAGACTTGACCTGATTTCCTTCACTTCTGAATGTCTCTGTAGTTTCTTCAATAAATTAATAAGACACAAACAGTGCACAGCACCTTAGTGAGCTCTTTAAGGCTACAGATAAATTTGGTTTACATTTGTTTTGCCTCAAGTCTGGCCCCACTTATGCAAGCTTAGTATCATAAAAACAATTCAAGACACTTCAGCCTAAGAAAACAAAGGAAGAAGGAGTGGTGACTGGGAACTGTGTCTATCTGTTTATAACCAAAAAGCCACAAAATACAGTAATATATGAAACATACTTCTAGAAAGCTCCCTTCCCAACAAGCAATCAGTGTAATTACAGGCAGGGATATTAGATCACAAGACGGAAAGGCACCTGCCCACAGGGCCATAAAGTTTCTGCTCTCCTGTCAAATCTTCTTTCCCTCCTGTGTATTACTCATGCTTTTCCAACTAATTCATTTTATTTTATTTCATTTACTTTTCTCAAGTGTCCTTCCATTGTAATTCAGTGTCTACACTAGACCTGCATCTTGACTGATATTTTTTCCCCTTATGTCCATGCTTGGCAAGCATTTAATAGTAATTAAAGAATTCTCTAGTCTATTCAAAGGGTACAGTGATAATCAACAGGCAGTGACTTTGATTGATAGTCACTGTCATGAAACCTGGAGAATGAAACCTCTGAGTGAATTTGCTTGAAGAAAAAGCTCTGTAGATAATACATTTGAAACTATGACAGAGACATATTTTTATCACATGCCAGTGTTGCTTAGAAAGATGGTACTGTCTACCAGAGATTGGCACAATGAAAGAGATTTGCTGCAGCCATCTGAATTTCTCAGTGATCTCATTTGCCCTGGGGCATCTCACTTCTCAATATTACTTTAGACTCCTCAGTGGTATGGCATATCAACAGAAAATCAATTGCAATAAAGCTACAGTGAAGCAACTTTGATTGCTGAGAAATTAAGACAGAAAGTGAATCTCATGGATTTCCAAATACTGATGAGAGATGACAAAAAACAACAGCAATGCTCAAAGAGGGAGAGCAGCTTAAGAGTCTCCATGGGTCATTATTCCTAACACTGTTTCTGTATATATACACTTGGTTCAGTGCATGATACATGAGAGCTATGGTACCACAAAAGTTACTAAGTCACTGCCTTGGATGACAGCCTTTGCACCTGTGCTTCATCAAACAGCAGGAAGCCTTGTAAATTACCTAGCGAAGCAACTGGTGACCATACAGCACACCCTCAAGAATCTTGCAAACCCCATTTCAGCACATTGATTAGGTGCATTTTACTCTTATTATCATTAAATTCCACATACACACTTTATAGTACTATCACAGAATCATAGAATTAACCAGGTTGGAAGAGACCTCCAGGACCATCCAGTCCAATCTATCACCCCACTCTATTCTGTCAACTAGACCATGGCACTAAGTGCCTCATTCAGTCAATCCTTTTGCCCCAATTGCTATCTTTAGCATCAAGTAAATACCACTTTTGTTTCTTGCATTATTTCTGATTCTTCAAGTAGTGCCAGCATGTCTTCAGCAAGAGTCTGGAAAATCTACCAATTTAAAAGAAAAGTCACGGCTAGAGAGTGATGTTATAGAAGAGGCTGAGCATTTGTATTTCGCAGCAGATTGGCTAGTTCATGTAGGAGTGAAACGATGGAAAAACCTTTATAAGTGTTTGACTTGATACAGAAAGTCTTTGGGTTTTGTTGTATTTTTTTTAACTACACTAACCACTTTTTTTCTGTCGATCAAATTGAATTAGAGTTGAATAGAAATACTAGATTATGCGTCAGCATCAAGGAGAGGAGTTCCACCGACATGACTAGACCTCTATTTATATCAGGAGGATACAGTGTCACAGGGTCTTGACAGTATGCAGAATGTGAAACAAAGCAACTGCATGAGTTGCATCTCAAATCTCAGCCTGGAAATGTTTAAGATAATCCTAAGATTTATTGTTGCCAGCAAACAAAGTGATATAATGCAGATTTCAAAGAGAAAAGAAAGAGAGAAAACAGGGAAGAAATCCGCTTCAAATGTTAAGAGGCATGAGTTAATTCAGTGGATTTTAAAGTATTTGAAGCTGAAATCTACCATTAATTCTACCTTTAAAGAAATTAAACAAACCTGAAGTAGAGGGTATATGAATGGCCACCAGTAACAAATGTAAACAGGGCACTAAAATTCCTGATATGTTGAACACATACTTCTGAGTTCTGCTTGTTAATACATTACACAGCATGACTACATGTGAAACAAATGTGGTCATTTTCTCCTTCCCTCTTCTGAAGGCTAGACAGGAAATACATTATCAACTTCTGGCATAAGAGATCTCACAGTGGAAGAGAGCGGCAAGAACTCTTTTTTGCAAAACAAAGTCAACCTCAAAGAAATATGACTACCCACAGGAGAAGGCAGAAGTCACTTTCAATCAGTTCCAACGTCTTCAGCCAATACTCCAGGAACGCCTTAAAGGCAGTCTTTACCTCTTCATACATACCAGCAGTGCTCTTTATCCCAAAGGTTTAAAAAAAATCAGTCAGTTAGTGTGCATATTGTTTTACAGAGGCCAAATATCAAATTTCTCTTGAGCATGGCATCTTCTGATCCTCTGAAGCCTTTCATGCAAGCTAGGATTCACACATACAGGTATAGTAGGAGCAGCAAAGTTGTTCCGTTCCTGCCTATTGTGTCTGTGAATAAACAACTCCGTGCTCCAGGCCTCCTCTTTTAGTCAGCAAAGTCAGCTCCACATTCAAAAAAAGGCTACACTATATTCTGTCTCCCCCCAAAAAAAAATCCTATTTAGGTCAGTCTAAAATGAACTTTCCTGCATTAGAGTGCTAACCTGTAGAACATTCTGGCTGCAGCTTTTATCGATTCCACCCAATACTCTTTTGACAAACAAGTTTAACATTGAAAGCAACAGTTGCAATTTGGCAGCCAGGAGTTTTCTCTCTTTCATTTTAATAACGGTTCTGCCAGCACTCACTGTTCTTGTTATTCAAGGTACAGCAGCCATAACTCATGTCTCTGGGGCATTATTGTATGTATACTTTGGAGTAAAGAGGGCTCTTAGGATGTCTAATACGATGTCCTTTGCAATCTATTATTCAAGTATGAATCACCTTGCCAGTTAATCATACCATTAGGAATGCTGAAGACATGAAAACCAAGAGGGATTGCAATGCATACATTTCAAGATGAAGAAAAGCTATTTGAGAAACACAGGCAGACGAGTGAAGACAGATTTCAAACTGTGCTGGATTGGTGCACAAAACTGGAATATTTTAATCAAGGGAGCTTGTTGCTTTAGTTGCTCTCAGTGACACTGGAAAAGGAAACGCAAACTTCCACCTTCTGCTTAAAGTGAAGATGTAAAAGAAGGAATTCAGCACATTTGGATACAAACAAATAGAATTAAAACCAATAGATAAATACATCATCCTTTTATTTACCTGCACTGTCATTTTAAGCTGTAAGAGGCTGATGGGTTTAGTCAGAGTCATCATCAGTACTGCATAACATCATTAATCTCTTGCTTGTTTACGTGTTAGTGTTCATTTTATTTCCTTGCGTGTACTTTGCTGCCACCTCCAGGAGACTGTAGTTACAAGACTGGAAGTTTAAAAATCTGTAATCGACTGAAATTTACTTTGCTCTGAGCTCCAATATTTAAAACCGTAAGCAGGGCTCTAATTTCACATTTAAAAAGAAAAAAAGTCACCAAAAATCATTTTCTAGACACCATTTATAAAGCATGGCTGTCATGAGGGCTTATAGATACAAAGGCTGCAGGCTGCTTGTTAGGAAAGTAAATGATGATTTAAAGTAATAACTTAGCACAATGTTAAATTACAAAGGAAACCCTACATAAAGATATTTATGGCACATGTTCATTCTGAAGAAGTCTTCTGTGATTGTTATATTACCTAATGTCAGGAGAAGAAAAAGCAAACAGAAATGAAGTAGCTTACAGGACTGCAGGGGTTTTATCTTTTTCTTTTTTTAAAAACTGCATAAGAAATTCAAGAAACACTGCCAGCCCCTTAGAAGTGGGCAACAATTGCCTTCAAAAAAGTTTCAAAATCCTCTAGAATGAGAAGCCTTCTATGAACAGGTCACAACATTAATAGATGAGGAGTGAGCAACTGATGTCATCACAGTATCACAGTATCATCAGGGTTGGAAGAGACCTCACAGATCATCAAGTCCAACTCTTCACCACAGAGCTCAAGGCTAGACCATGGCACCAAGTGCCACGTCCAATCTTGCCCTGAACAGTCCCAGGGATGGTGACTCCACCACCTCCCTGGGCAGCCCATTCCAGTGTCCAATGACTCTCTCAGTGAAGAACTTTCTCCTCACCTCGAGCCTAAACTTCCCCCGGCGCAGCCTGAGGCTGTGTCCTCTCGTTCTCGCGCTGGCCACCTGAGAGAAGACAGCAACCTCCCCCTGGCCACAACCACCCCTCAGGTAGTTGTAGACAGCAATAAGGTCACCCCTGAGCCTCCTCTTCTCCAGGCTAAACAATCCCAGCTCCCTCAGCCTCTCCTCGTAGGGCTGTGCTCGAGGCCTCTCACCAGCCTCGTCGCCCTTCTCTGGACACGCTCAAGCATCTCAATGTCCCTTCTAAACTGGGGGGCCCAGAACTGAACACAGTACTCAAGGTGTGGTCTAACCAGTGCAGAGTACAGGGGCAGAATGACCTCCCTGCTCCTGCTGGCCACACCATTCCTGATGCAGGCCAGGATGCCACTGGCTCTCTTGGCCACCTGGGCACACTGCTGGCTCATGTTCAGGCGGGTATCAATCAGCACCCCCAGATCCCTCTCTGTCTGGCTGCTCTCCAGCCACTCCAACGCCAGCCTGTATCTCTTCATGGGGTTGTTGTGGCCAAAGTGCAGCACTCGGCACTTGGAGCCACTGTCATTTACCTGAATATGAGCAAGGTGACCCTGTCCTGCACCACATCCTGCTCTCCAAGCTGGTGAAACATGGGTTTGATGGGTGGACCACAAGACAAAGAACTGGCTTGATGGCCACACCCAGAGAGCGGCTGTCAGTGGGTCCATGTCCAAATGGAGGCCAGTAACAAGCAGAGTCCCTCAGGGATCAGTCCTGGGACCAGTCTTGTTCCACATCTTTGTCAGTGACATAGAGAGTGGCATTGAGTGCACTGTCAGCAAGTTTGTTGACAACATGAAGCAGCTGTGTAGTGCAGCAGACACGCTGGAGAGAAGGGATGCCATCCAGAGGGACCTGGATAGGTTGAAGAGGTGGGCACAAGCTAACCTCAGGAGGTTCAACAAGACCAAGTGCAAGGTTCTGCATCTGGGTTGAGGCAATCCCAAGCACAAATCCAGGCTGGGCAGTGACTGGCTGGACAGTAGCCCTGAGGAGAGGAACCTGGGGGTTCCAGTGGACAAGAAGCTCAACATGAGCCAGCAGGGTGCACTTGCATCCCAGAAAGTCAACCAGAGCCTGGGCTGCATCAGAACCCCACCTGGAGTACTGCATCCAGTTCTGGGGCCCCTATCGCAAAAGGGATGCAGACATGCTGGAGCATGTCCAGAGAAGGGCCATAATGATAATCAGAGGGCTGAAGCACCTCTCATATGAGGACAGACTGATGGAGTTGGGGCTGTTCAGTCTGGAGAAGAAGAGGCTCCCAGGTGACCTTCTTGTGGCCTTCCAGTATCTGAAGGGGGCTTACAAAAAAGCTGAGGAGGGACTTTTTAGGCTCTCAGGGAGTGACAGGACTAGGGGGAATGGGGCAAAGCTGGAGGTGGGGAGATTTGGACTGGATGTGAGGAGGAAGTTCTTCAGCATGAGAGCGGTGAGAGTTATTTACCTCTCTATCCAAACACCAAACCACTCCCAAAACACATCACCTGCCTCTTCCACATGCATTTTCAGTGCTCCCTTTTTGCCTAACTACTTTTTGGGCTGTTCACACAACACTGCAGCCCTCATTATCAAAATGAATTCTACCTGTGTGTCAAGCCAGTGTCCTAAGTGGCTATGACATAATACTTACTAAATCCTGATGTAAATCATTATCATCCTTTTAAAGAGATTCAGAATTTCCCAAGACTAAGAGCATGCATGTTCTGGTATATTGGGTTTGGCTGAGCTGGAGTTAATTCCTCCCAGAATATCTTTCTAGTGCTGTGTTTTGCAGTACTCTAGCTGGGTGTTGATAACACACCAGTGTGCTGGGACTGCTCAGCCAAGCACCAAGACTGTGCTTTTCCAGCAGTTCCCCCCAGCCAGCAACAGGCTGAAGGATGGACAAGATCTGACCAAAGGTGCGTTCCATGCCATACGATGTCAGCTCAGATATAAACGTTATGTTAAAGAAAGAAGTGTGGGGATATTCATTGACAGCCTCTGTCTTGTGGCGCAACTGCTACATCACTTCCCTGGGTGCTATCAGGCATCATCTGCTGATGGGAAGTAGAGAATAATATTTTTGTTTGCTCTTGTTTCCACACATGGCCTTTGCTTTGCTCTTCATCCTGTTAAATTGCTTCTGCCTTGACTCATAGGCCTTTTGACATATTTTCCCCTCTCCCCTGTCCATCTAAGAAGGTCAAACCACCCCATGTGGATATAGACATCGTATATACTTTTCCAGGCTATCTCCAAAAATACAAGGTCTTGAAGACGTAATTTGCAAGAGAAAGAAAGCTCAAAAAATGCCACTATAATTATTTTTTTAATAAAAAGTATTATTGAATCCTACTTTAACTTTCATTTTTATTATGAATCTATCTCAAAGCTATAGGGTGCAGCCTAGATCCATTGTCTCAAATCTACACTCCAGATTTCTCAGTCCTCAATTACCTGAAACAATAGGAAAATGAACATCTCGCACACCAAGGCAGAAATGGTCTGCACCAGTACAATAGGAATTGCCACACTCTCTCTGTAGAAAAGTTCAGCACAGGTACTGTGTGTCATAAAAAGCAGTAATATCTAAGCAAATTACTTCATTTAAAGACTTTTGTAGTTTATCCTACTGGCAAGCGTTCCTATACAAATCATGCTTTGCCTGGCAAAGCCTTTGTAGATGACAACCTATAATACAAACACAAACATCTTCCCGTGTTTTAGCTGAAGTACTTTGCAAAAAACCTTTCAAAATTCTCCATTTCTGTTTTTATTCTTCCTATTATTCGAATAAAGACTTGGGTTGCTAGAGATGAGGTGTATGTTCTCAAACCCATGGCAATTATCTTGCTAGAAAAAGTGAAAATTTCAGTAATAAAACTTCCATTGATTTCCTGCACTAAGATCATCACAAATGTATCAGAGCTCTGAAAATGCACAGAACAAGCTGCTCGTTCTGTTTATAACACTACTGAACTATACTTAACTTTTCAAATTCAAAAGGCTCAACTACTTTTCCTCTCTTTCATATAAAATTCATTTGTTTCCAATCTGATCAGAATTTGAAGTAGTTACTAATTTGTACAAAGCAAAAAGTATTTCTTTACAGATGAAGAGAGTAGTTACAGATGAAGACAAAACTTCCGTGTAATATTTGCATGTAATTTGATAAAATTTGACCTGCAATCCAGAAAGCAGTGCATCATATGTCAATATTGCAGAATATGTCAGAATCACTACAGAAATTATACCAAAATAGAAGCAGTGCACCTAGAGTAAAGATTCAGCTGCCTGGAAAATTCATCCACAGCAGCCTGGACTGAAAGAGCCACTCTGGGACCTTGGATTAATACAGTATTTCCTCAAAATCCCTTATGAAACTACAACACAGACCCTCTTTTTAATTAGCCTTCTTGAAGAACTAAAATTTAATACAAAGTTACTTTGTTCAAAAGATAAACCTATGACAATTCACAACACCTGCACCTCATCAAGACAGCATCGTTGTGCATAGTATTTGGGCAAGGGTCTTAAGTGACTGCTAACAGGAATTCAATCATCAACTAGTAATCAGGATGGTATGGATCCTTTTGCTCTGGCATTTCACATTTCCCATGCTCTGTAAATACTAGAATTTACATTAAAAAGTGTCTATCATCCAAGGAAAGCTAGAAATTACAATGAAAAGAGCAAATAAACTGAGGATTCCTAACAAAAAATAATCTGTAATTCAAAGTCTGTCTTATATAGAACAGAAACAAAAGGCTCATGTAGCCTGTACATCTACAATTAAGTCTTAAAACATGTTTCTAGAACATATCAACAACTCTATTACTGCTCTACTACTGCACAGGTTTTTCGTAGCAGAAAGCTGGATCACATTTGTCTTGCTACTGTTAACTCACTATAGTTCCATGTAAACATAATCCCAATTAGATGTTCATCACATACAAACTTCTGCTGTCAATATTCAGTATGGTTCTTTACTAGAAGCCATCAATATGACCTACACAGTGTATTTTCTAACTGACAGCCACATGCTGTTTATTTGTTAGCTTCATTGATTTAAATGCTTTCTTATGCTTTCACTCACATTCAGGAGGGGAATAGTATTAGCAGAGGCCTCACAACACAGATGCAATGAACTATTCAATGTGGACACACCATGAGATGAGTGTCCATGTCCTGAAGAGCAAGAGAAAATTAAATACTGTACAGCACATCAAGCTGATTTTGCCATCTTGATTAAAGGGTAACAAGCTTTCAGGCATACATATATGTCCCTAACAGAGAGCTCGGACACTCCAGTTACCATGTAGTATCATCAGTGTCTTATTTGCAACTAAGCTTTGTCTCATTTTTTTTTTAAAAACACAAAAATTTAGACTTTTTTTTAATAGCTTGCACTGCTGTCATGACAGCTAATACAGCTGGTGGGAAGAGTTCAAGTCTCATGTGTGGAGAATGAATCACAACTTCTGACAGCTTTAAACAGACAGAATTAAGGCTCTTTCTCATTGCATGAGTGGAACAATGTTGCTTCACACTAAAAGGAGGATCTAATGGTCCCTTAGCCTTGCTTTATAAAGAATCTTTATGAAACTGCAGCAACTACCAAAACCACAAAGGTGTAATTTATAATTTCACCCCACAAGAGCGAAGGGATCAGGTTACCTGCATTCTGAGGCAGAAAAGTCATGACATCAAAGAACTCATGGAAAAATCCTCATCAAGACAAGGCACAAAGGCAAAAACTAAATGAGTTACCATAGTGGGCATAGTATGACTCCTATTTCAGGCTAAATCTTATTGAGATGAAAGTCTTAAGACAGCCCCATTTAAACTAATTTAGCATAAAATACCACTCACTGTAATGGTGGCAATGTCTAGGTTCCAACTGTCTCCTGCAATTTACTTTTAATCTGTAACGTTCCCCACCTTCTGTGCAATTTCATGGCAGAAAAATAATACTTATAAAGGCTACTTTAAAATAGTGTTTGTGGCTACAGACCATTAGTTATAAAGACACTGAAGTACCCTAGTGCTTCAATTCAAATGTAAATATCTGTGATTTTTAACAGCCTACTGCTCAAAGCAAAATGAAGTATTTCTTTACCACATGTCTTTTAAATTCAGAACTCTGAATAATATTCACAGTCAACACTTGATTTTTTTCAAGGAAAGCATTTTTCCCCTCAGTTCAATAATCGTTATCTCTTGAATGTTGTTATCACTTTTGCTACTAAATACCACAGCATCTTTTTCAGAAGTAACTGAAGAAAGAGGTAAAATATTTCAATTACAAAAGCACATTGTGAAAAAACCTGCTTTGCTTCAGGAGCTCAAGGCAGGATCTCTAAAATAATTTTAATTGTCTCCTTGCTACCATTTGTCTCAAGACCTTCATCATTAATGGGTTAGTTCGTCCGAATTCACACTCCCTCCACAAATCCACCCTCCCCAGTATGAGTTAGAAAAGATGGTACAGCAAAAGCTAAAATACAAACGCTGTCCATTCCTCTCAACTCACCTTGGTGAGCAAAAGCATTAGATACAACAGAGAGCAGGAAAGGAGAAGCAGAGAAAAACGGTCATGCAAAAGAGTGCACTGCAGATCACTCACCCACTCACTCCCAGGCATTCTGCCTCTCAGCAACCAGGGAAGCGAATGCTGAATATCCCAATAAGATCATACTGTTAGAGTAAACAATTGTGTGTAACCTTTACTTCAGCTGATAGAAAATGATGCAGAATTCTATTATCTACACTGACAGGTGATTTATTGGTATACTTTTATTCTTCAGAAGTGGTTTAGGTATTACACTTATCCACAACTGGACTGAATTTCTAACTCTGATCTGCAACTCTGTGTCTGAACATTTAAGGATCCCTAGCATTACTGTATTGTTAGTGATTGATTCCCCTCATACATGCTTCCTAGGAATATTTTTACAGCTATGTAAAAGTTTTGTTGTTCTATCACAACATTTGGAGGTTGAAGTCTTGAAACTAGTTTTTCATAGCAGATGCTCCACTTGTGACTTTTCCCCGTATCTCCAGGATTACAACAGTCAAATAAGACAGAAATATTACTCTACCAATATGCTGCTTCACTACCCTGCAGCTTATCGTATTTTAACCCAAAACATTTCAGATGGCCTCTAGGTTGCTAGCTAACTGAATACAAGTAACCACCTTCAGAGAGTCATGATTATTCCACTTCAGACATTTCTTAAAGAGCCATGGCTATTCTTCAAAAATTCTCAGCAATTCTCTTCCCAGTGTATTCCACAAAATTCTAATGATTTGCATAAAAAGAAACAGTGAAAGGGCAGATGGTTTTAATCCAGGTATTGCTAATGCACTGGACAAGCTTCACTACCTAGAATCACTCCGTCCTCACAACAAGGGCATTCTTCTACCTAAACTTTAACTAGTAAGTTGCCTCCTCAAACAAGAAATGTTGAAGTAATGCTGCTCAGTGCCAGCTATTAAAGCAGATAATTCTAAATATAATTGCCAGATTAATGCAGTGTCTCCTCCACTATATGCAATCCATAGCTCCTAGTTTATGTTCAGATTTGCCTGCACCTGCTCAATCATATCTGTTTCACTCGTAAGGATCATTTACAGGAATTTCATTCAACTTCCTTAGTAGAAAGTAAGAAAGTCTAAGCATTGAATTCTTCTTTTATTTATAAAAAGCCTTTGAAGGCAGAAAAATGCTACACAATGCTAAAAACTAAATAACCATCAAGCAGTCTTTCATTGCATCATACATCCAAAAAAAAAAAAAATGTAGTATCTGAAGAGTCTTTAAAGGCAAACTGTGGTATTTCAGAATATTTCAGTTCTTAGAGGATTATATTGAGTGAATCACAGAATCATTGTGGTTGGAAAAGACCTTTAAGATCATCAAGTCCACAAAAGAACCATCCCTTCTGCAGCAGTCAATCTAGACGCTGCATAATTCATCACATGCAAGTTTTGTGAAGACTATTCCGTGTGAATAGGCTTCTAAATTCTTCAATTATACTCTCCATTCACTCCATTTAACTGTAGAGTTTGCCAAGCCTGTCTCCATCCTGTTGAATCTGGGATCGTGTACATCCACAAACAAAATCTATAGAAAGATGCCGTGGCACAAGTCTTCCTGTTACAATGAATCTGTTCTGCCTTAGAGAAGAACTCTGTGAAGTACCTGAGATCTTGTGAATTTTCATTAAACAAGGTAGATAACCTTTGCTGCTTATGAACATAATGTAATTAGACCCAGCTTATTCACATAGCCTTCAGAAATTTCAAGGTATAAGACAAGCTACGTAATTTTCTTTCTAAAAAGCATAAAACATGAGAAGGAATAATCTAATCTAATCCAAGAGTAAACACCTCAAGAAAGTTTTCATTTTCCAATGTGTTCTGGTTTTTAAGAACACAGGTATATGCATAGAGTGATATATTTTCCAAGAAGGGGCAAGATGGAAATTTGCTGTTGGTACAGTTACATATGAACCAGCTTTCAGTCCAGAATACAGGTGTGCATTCATATTCAAAACCAATGCAGGACATGAATTTGAGGTAATCATTCTCAGAAATTGTATGAAACTACTTCACACATTGCTTCAAACTTCATGGGAAGCTCATATCTCAGTTTTTCCATGTTCCAATCTCATAAAAGGCAAATATATAAAATTGTAGAGACAGCTTGATGATACCCAAAGTTCCCCTAAGGAAAAGCAATTTATTTTGTTGCTTAGGACCACATCAACAGTGCCAAACAGTGTTTATGAACTTGGATACCCCTCTTAAACTTGCAGGTTTGCAGTTAATGAGCCATTGACACACATGCTTCAGAGCTGCATAAAATTAAGACCTGAAGTAGACTGCTGACCTAATAAACTTTTCAACAGAACTTTTTCAGGTATCATTTTCACCAAAGTCATAATGAAACTAAGACCTAAGGAAGGCCCATAGATTTCAAGGAATAGTTCCACTCTGTTCCATAGTGACCTCACTGACTGAAGCAGGATAACTGATGCTACCAAAACATGAATTCAAACTCTGTGCTTGACAACAGCCTGAGAGTCACTGTTCCACCTTTTGCGCCAAGGGTTACAACATGTGCCTCAGGAACACAAGGGAACTGGCAATAAACTTGCTCTTTACACAAGGTACAGGTGCAATGAAACACTGACCTTGGATTGCCAGTTATCTCCCGGGATATCACACTGGCAGTTTTCATGAGCACTAAATTCAGTGAAATGGAACGAAGTTTATTAGATTAATTGGCAATTATTAAATTAGCAGTGATGATAGTACCTAAGCGTCTTGTCTTCAAGACCCTAACCAAGCAGCATGTGCTAGCTTGAGCCTAGCTAGAATGTTTTGGTGAGAAGAATTAGACTATAGGCTGTGAAAAGGAAACAATGGTGATGTCTACTTCACTCATAGGCTTGCTGAGATATATAAGAACAAAAACCCAAACATAGATAACAGAGTTGCTCTCTGTCTCTCTGGGCTTTGGGCTGAACTTCTCTCTCTAACCCAACCTGCCATCTGTGTGACTAATCCATCTGCTTCCTAACTCCCCTGGCCAACCCTCCAAACTTTCCTTGAATATAAGGCAAGTCTTGGGTAAGGTAGAGGGGTGGAAGGTGGAAGGGTGACCCCTGGGGACTCTGGTTTCTGGGAGGGGTGTTGTGTTTCTGTATTACTTTTTAACTTGTATATTTCTATATATATTGTAAATATCTGCTTGTACATTGTGCTAAGCTGTAAATATAATGCTTCATTCAATTTCCAGAGCTCCTGAGTCTAGTCTAGGTGATCTTCCAAAGTGTGGGGGAGGCGGGTAACACCCAAATCATCACACAGCAATAAAGGGTTTAAGAAGAATCCATTTTAGTGTGAACTTGTGAACAAAATCTGACTTAGAAAGCACAAAGATTTATTTTCTTATCAAAGACATTTGCAGGACTTGCTGCGAATGGGCAACTTCAATGCCATTTCAAAGTGCTATCAGTTGGTTGCATTACTAAAGCTGAAAATAAAACCTGAGGGGCATTCTCAATTGTTAATGCTGGTGTGATATTCTTGCAAGAAAGAATACTTAATGGCCTTAAATGGCCACTTGCTGTTGTGCCAGAAAAGCAAAATTCTCTCCTACAAACCACTCCCCTTTTCAAAGCAAGAAGGACATTATGTAGAAGAGCACTAATAATGAAAATTAAGTCATTGGTTGAATTAGGACAATTGAACAGTGCTTCCTTTTGACTTTCACTAGTACAGGCACAACTGTTTGATGGTACAAACCTATTAAGCAACTATGGAGTTGGCCTAAGAATTTAAGACATTATAAGTTTTCTTCTCACTTGAGAATGATCAAAAACAAAATCCCATTATTTTGTTCCACTGAAAAAGAATCATCATTATTTATCATGACCCAATGAACATGACAATTGACTAAGAATAATGGCATCTATTTTCTGCTAATTTTTCTGGGAAAGAAGCAGGAAACACACATCCCTACTTGGGGAGATGTCTCATACAGAAGCACATGCAACAGCTCTGCACACATGAAACCTCAGAAGAGGACAAGTTCAGTTTTGGGAGCCTACGAAGTTCAGCTTTATTTTAGCATCTTTTATGCTACCCAGGTTCAGCTTAATAAACTCAGCAGTTTGAAGTTTAAACAATTAAAGAATGGACATGTAGTAAGAGAAGACATATTAAAAGTTAAAGCCATAATCAGACACAGCCATGTTAAAAGCCAGAAAAATTGTAATGAGCCCAATGCTTAGGAGAGAGCATTGTGCAGTTAATGTAAGTAATGAACCTTTCATGTGAAATGATGTAGTGTCACAACTCATTTGCATCCCACTTAAAGTGTAATTAAGTTTCCCTGACAGCATGGCTTATGGCTGAAAGAACAGACCTGGCTGCTAAATTAATCCAGAATCCCTCTAGTTAATAACACTCCGCAAAGAAAACTTCACACACTTTCATTTAAAGTTCTTAAACTCACATTTAAAGTGGCACTATAAGGAATTTCCATGACTTCCAGACAGAGTCAATTGCACAGCTGACATCAAGGCAAGGTTTGACCTTGCACACACCATAGCACACAAGACAATGCAGCAATGCATCTGAACACACTTCCAATTTTTGTTTCTCTTGGAAAACTACAGCAAAACAGATGATCATCAGCTGGTTCATTACTTGTAATGATACCAGTGTCTCCTTTTTTTGTTGTTGTTGGGGGTTTTGTTTGTTTCTATGTGGTTTTTTGTTGTTCTTGGGTTTTTTTTCATAAAACAATTATCATCCAACAATGCTCAGTAACAGTCAACAGTTGTTCTGGTTGAAATTTTAAAGCTGCTCTATTATTAATCATTCTTAACCAATTATAAAATCCATAATCTAAAAAGGAGTTAACTGAAAGCATTACAGGATTGTCTGTATAAAGCAGTCATGCTTTCAATTTTTTGGGTAGTATTTTATTATTAGGAAGATTGGAGTAGATGATCTCTAAGGCCCCTTCCAGCCTAAGCCCTTCTGTGATTCTGCATTTTATGGATCAGTTTAATCTTTACTGAGTTTTACCTTAAAAATTCTATTTAAAGAAGGTGAAACACTCCAGAATACATAAACCCTGTAAAATTCACCTGGATGTAAGAAAAGGTAACTCACTACCATGAACTCTTAAGTTATGGACTGCCTAGCACAAACAGTTATAGACATTGTCATCTTTTCACAACTGTATTCCTGTATGCATGTTACAAATAGAGGACAACCTACACAGCCTCTCCATTACTCTGAAAATCTCATTAGTGAGAATTCCATTTCTGCCACTGGAAAGAATCCAATTTTAGCAGCTCCACAAGATCATTCCCAAGAGTCAGTCTGAAATACATTACCCAAAAATCTGCAAAGTCAGAATCTGGATCCAAAAGGAACAGGTACACAGTGGCTATAATTAAACTGTAGCTGTTACAAAGAGCTTGTTCCTTCCCTAGCAGAGGATTAGATGTAACAGCTTTTGTGACTACAAAGTATGACTAACTGAAATACAAAAATCATGTTTTGCAAAATGTTCTGATGCTCTGGAAATCAACTGTGCTCTACAGCTGAAGAAAAGGCAAGCAGGTAGCAGCTGAGAAACCTGGGTCTGTTTAGTGTGGAGAAGACTGAGAGATCTCATATATGTCTATAAATATCTGATAGGTGGGTATCAAGTGAATGGGGCCAAGCTTTTTTCGGTGGTCAGCAGCAATAAGACAAGGAGCAACAGCTACAAAACTGGAACAGAGAATTTCACTTCAACATGAGAACATACTTCTGGAACAGGCTGCCCGGACAGGCTGTGAAGCTTCCTTCTCTGGAGACTTTCTAAACCCACCCAGATGCATACCTGTGCAAACTACCCTGGGTGATCCTGCCCAAGAAGAGAAGTTTAAAGCACCAGTTCCCATCCACAGTTATAATTCATAACAATGCAAAACACAAGAAGTACTTGAAATGCAGCCCCTTAGACTTATCTACCTCAAACAACACAGTTTTAAAGATCCAGACCAGATGTTCGTTTTCCAAGTACTTTTACTCATTATTTTATAGTAGTAACTGATTTATCTATTGCCACAACTTTTTACTTGACCTTCTGAAAAACGACAGTAGTAACTAATAGAGAAAATAAAGAACAGTAAGTAAATGTTGTGAGTTCCACTAACAGTTTACACTTCAAAATTTGAACTCTTAGATGTGACAAAACCAGAATTCATACTATTTGGCTTCCATATGGAGCAACTTGCAAATATTATCCATATGTGTATCTCATCGGACACAACTGTGTCTTGGTCACATGTTTCAGGATTGCAAAATTCAATTTTCCTTCAAATGCAATGAGGTTTTGAGTTGGTTTTGCAATTATCAAGAGTTTATTGGCAGTAGCTCAGCCAGTATTGTATAATAACAATTTTATAGTAATACTGTATCATATTAAGAATATTAATATTATATTCTCACCTACCAGGTAGTTAAGATATCAAAACACTGATTTTTTTTTAAAGCAGCAAATAAATGTGTTTTTTTTTAAGCACAGACAGAGCAATGTCCAATTGCTTTCCTGCAATACTGAATAGGAAAACATGCTTTAAGAGAATTAAACAGAAACCACCCAGGGTCCTTCAGGCAGCCAGAAAATTCTGAAGTACTACAGAACCACCGACCCTGAAATGAAAGAAAAGCTGCTACAGCAGTTTTTCCTCTAACAACACCCTGCTTAAGTTCTCAAATCATGGCCACATGGCACAATAAATCAGCCTTGGAGCTTTAAAAAAAAGTGAGTTTCTGCACTGAAGGAATACACCTGAATATATTCTCTGCAATTTGTTTGCTTATAGCTGTTACATTTCCTCTAGAACATCTATTCCTTCTTATTGCAAGCAAATAATCACCTTGCATAGGTGCTCCATACTCTCATTAGCTGAAAAGTCTCATTGCAGATGACATTCTGTTCTGGATCTAATCCAAAACTCATTAAAATGAAAAGGAAAGAACTTATTTTCAGACTTCAGTGCCTTCACTGAAGCCAGTCTTGCTTTATGAGCAAAATGAAGCTGTTCATACTCACAAATCAAGTTCCTGACCCAGTTCATTTTATTCTTTAAGCATTGGATAAAATGTTCATATATTCTTCCAATCATATATCCACAGATAACATGGAATTCATTATTCTCAGGTGGCAAATGCTTTCAACAAATAAATGATGCACCATTTCAACAGCTCCAGCTTATCTCCACTTTTTCTAAGAGGGACATGTTTTTAAAACATCATTAAAATTTCAACCTCAACTGTTACGTGATACTGGCAAGGTCCTTTGAAACAAACCCAGTCAACCAAACTTAGGGAAATAGCCTATGTGCTTTGTCATTTAATTCAACAGAAGCCAGATTACAGCCTTAAGTATAATAAGAGACTATAATCAGATACAGTTTATGCAGCCCTGAGGACACACTCTTACTTCTGTCTTAAATTAATGCACTTCACTCAAGTACACAAACATTCTAAAAACTACCTGCCTAAGTTTTCACACATTACAGAAGTCCTATTACTCTAAAAACCTTAAGTGTGCAGTTAACTGAAAGTGTGAGCTATTGAAAAAATGTATTTGTATTCTGCACAATCTGTCTTCCCAAAAACCTCATCATTCTGAAGTTATTTTCCCTGAAAACTCTCTGATCTCACTGATAAGAACACAAATAAGAAGCCCTTTAACTTTTTTCTTTTTTTAATAAAGTAATAATGCCAAGAGTGAAATCAAGAAAGAGTTCATTTCAGATGGCGTATTACTGCCCTTGTAGGATACTACCTACTGCGCAAATCTGTGTGCCCCAGAGTAGGAAACTCCAGAGAGGATTCCTCCACATTCAAACAATCAGAAAGCAGATTTTCAATTTTAATAAGGTTAAAACAAGCTCAGTCACCATTTATTAAATACTGAATATAAGTTCACATCCAAACTGTTCTTCAGTCTGCAGCTTGGCTGATCTTTCCTAGTTTTCCATCAATAACAAAAATCAGAAGCATATGCAGACACATAAAAGACTTCTATCTTTATGCAAATCATTGCAATAGTTACCAGTCCAAATTAAAATGGTGTCTAAATTTAAATTATGCACAGACACATAGACCATAAAGCGGTGTCCCTCAGGGATCAGTGCTGGGCCCCATCCTCTTTAACATCTTCATAGATGATCTGGATGAGGGCATCGAGTCAGTCATCAGCAAGTTGGGGGCAGATGTGACTGAGTTGGAGGGCAGAAGGGCTCTGCAGCGGGACCTGGACCGCCTGGACAGATGGGCAGAGTCCAAGGGGATGGCATTCAATAGCTCCAAGTGCAGGGTGCTGCACTTTGGCCACAACAACCCCATGCAGAGATACAGGCTGGGGTCGGAGTGGCTGGAGAGCAGCCAGACAGAGAGGGATCTGGGGGTGCTGATTGATACCCGCCTGAACATGAGCCAGCAGTGTGCCCAGGTGGCCAAGAGAGCCAGTGGCATCCTGGCCTGCATCAGGAATGGTGTGGCCAGCAGGAGCAGGGAGGTCATTCTGCCCCTGTACTCTGCACTGGTTAGACCACACCTTGAGTACTGTGTTCAGTTCTGGGCCCCCCAGTTTAGAAGGGACATTGAGATGCTTGAGCGTGTCCAGAGAAGGGCAACGAGGCTGGTGAGAGGCCTCGAGCACAGCCCTACGAGGAGAGGCTGAGGGAGCTGGGATTGTTTAGCCTGGAGAAGAGGAGGCTCAGGGGAGACCTTATTGCTGTCTACAACTACCTGAGGGGTGGTTGTGGCCAGGAGGAGGTTGCTCTCTTCTCTCAGGTGGCCAGCACCAGAACGAGAGGACACAGCCTCAGGCTGCGCCGGGGGAAGTTTAGGCTCGAGGTGAGGAGAAAGTTCTTCACTGAGAGAGTCATTGGCCACTGGAATGGGCTGCCCAGGGAGGTGGTGGAGTCGCCGTCCCTGGGGCTGTTCAAGGCAAGGTTGGACGTGGCACTTGGTGCCATGGTCTAGCCTTGAGCTCTGTGGTGAAGAGTTGGACTTGATGATCTGTGAGGTCTCTTCCAATCTTGGTGATACTGTGATACTGTGAAAACTTCATCAGCTCACTTTTGTGCTCCATCAGAAGTTAATTACAAAAGAGGGAAACAAATTTAAGGACCAGATGTTTGTATTCATTTTATTAATTGCTGATCACACTGCATGTAACTGCTAAAACACTCAATATACTAAGACAAGTGAAGTTTCAGCAATCAATACCCTTACAATCCGTGCAGTTCGTTACAGAAACTAACCTATAACAATATTACTTAAAACTAAAGCAAATCATAGTTTGTATTGGTTCCTGTTAACAAAATTTGCAAATGCTTTTTAACCCTGGAGGCTTTGCACTGTGTATTGGTTTAAGCTGACTGGCCCCACTAGAAGGGATGAGGGACACAGGATGGGGGGGGGGAGAACAGGCCTACAGCACAACAGACAAGCTGGATCATATATTCTACAAAGTGGCCATGTCATGCTCACTGTATGACAGGAAATGGGTTGGTCAGGATTTAATGGGACTTGCAATACATTCTATAGCTTGTAAATTCCTTGTTCCTGTTTTTTTTGTGCCTCTTCCCCAGCTTCCAGGCTGGGGTTCAATTCTCTTGTTTCAGTTGCAGTTTGCTTATGGCAGCGGCAGTTTCAGCTGCTGTGTCTGATGGTATCTTTTCCCCTGTTTGCCTTTTTTCCTTCCATTTGGCAAGCAAAGAAACAGTTAAAATTTTCACACACACAAAAAAAAAAAAAAAAAATCAACATACTCCTTTTGTCTCTACTTGTGAGAAACAGACCACTGATACTCAGCTCGATCACAGTCTGACAGCAATTACAAGACCCTTAACTGTTACTCTTCTAATAAGACCTAAGATTCTTAAGTGATTTCTAATGCAGATAGAAGGGCTCAGGGAACATGGAACACAAATCCAATGGAAACTAGGCTTCACAAATCAGCTTATAATTAGTATGTTCTAATTAGATTCTGAAAGACACACAACCATCCACAGTTAATTCTATTCATGATATAGCTTAGGGAACATCACAACTAAGTGCCAAACACATGAAAGCAAGGCTAGTTATCTCTTGTTATGTAGCTTGCTAAAAAAAAAAAACAAAACTCATCTTGTAGAAGACCTGGAATTTATTTAAACAATCCAGTCCTTATGATCATATTTAGTTACATTACAGCTTATGAAAAATCTAGGTAAGTAACAATACTAATAAACGAGCTATTAACTTGTACCTATAAATAACTGACTTTAAGAACAGTGTATTTAACAGCTTAAAAGAATCATTACATTTGTCAACTAGCATTACCTTTCATCTTTCCATGGGAAGAAAACAAGATGTTTAATGATGTTCAATCAGAGCAGACAATTCTTCTGACTAAAATCTAATTTTTAAAGGCTGTAATAACTAAACCAAAATTTAGAGCTGGAAATGTTGACAGACAAGCTAAAAAAAAAAAGGAGTGAAGGTGCACACTGGACAAAGTTCTACTTTGAGAAGATTATTCTGGTCTTGATAATCAGGACATAAATGGATTTCAAAAGAAAACAATCCTCAGACATTGCAGAAAACTATAGAAGGCTTTTGGAATACATTTAAGGAATCATGGAGGGATAAGATGTTAATAACCAGAGGGAAATTCAGCACATATCATTATAGGGAACACAAAGTTAGGTGAATACAGTCAACACTTGTGGTACAATCTATGCAACAGCCCTAGTTTTAACTGTTAAATTACACACCTTACAAGCAAGTTATTGTGATTTTAAGCAGTTCAGACATTTAAGACTCAGGAGGATGAAAACAAAGACTTGGCACTGTGATACCAATGCATGCAGCATATGATTACTTTTCCTTATATCATTTACTAAACCTGCTAATTGATCTGGAGAACCTCACCCAAACAACAAATATCCACAGATTAACTGAGATGGAAAGCAGTCATTTTACTTCTCTATTAAAACTAACTAGACAGGTGCAGGAGTGAAAAAAAAAATTAGATTTCCACTTCTCATTAGCTCAGAGATTCTTACCAAATTCTGAACACTAAATCTCAGTAAGTCTTGACATTTTAAAGACGCAATGTGTGGAAATGTATCCATGTCTGAAGGAACTTCAGTATATAGAAGAATCCCCTTCTCTGAAAGGACATAAGTGCCTTACATTTGTCAATATCTTAAACTGTAGTAGTCATCCCTACTTCCTGGCCTGATGCCCACATCTACATTTCTTTATGTCAATACTCATTCAACTGAAGTTTATTTTGGTTTAGGTTTTTTGCAGGTGTTTTGGTGCACGTTTTCTCCCCTTCTCAGAGGGAAAACCTGGGGTCAGTCAGGTAGGGAAAGGGCTTACTTGTTTTTTTAGAGCCAGAGTTGTTGTCTGTACTGACTCGTCTCATGACTGGAAAATGTCCACAGCAACCACAGAAAGTATATTAAGCCAGAGGCAATGACAAGACAAAAACGCCTCGTTTTAAGGAGCAGCTTGCACTCAACTTTCAAAACCATCTTTCCATATTTGCCAAAGACTTCACTAATGAACATCTCATTGACAATATCTGAATAGATACAATGTGGTCACTATTTCCTACTCAAAGAACAGTATTGCTACATGACCTGACAGAGTTCGAAGCATGAGGTCCCTTGAAGGAAGATTTGTCACTCTTCCTCTCTACAAAACTGTATCAACAATGTAAAAATCCAAGTAAGATAGCCAGATCTCTTTGCCAATATAAGGAAAACATGACTAACACTATTTTGATCAGGGATTTTTAATACACACACTGGTATCACTTTATTTATCATCAAGGCAAAAACCCCTTTAGAAGTGACTGAAAGGATCCATCTAAGAGTAACAAAAGAGCATTAAAAGCCAATGTGTCATAAACTGTTCAAGACTTCCCAAGTGACCACATACTCTGCAGCCTTCTGTATCTCATATTGAGTTTCTTGTCTATGACTGTATGCACCCACACCATACTAAAACTACATATGCCACATGAACTGATACATTTATTCTATAATCTCATTTCACATGACAGACATCATACAAAGAATGTATCTGTTAGGAGCCATAATTCTGCATTTATTGCAGAAGTGAGGAACAATATCCAGAACAATTCGTAGCCCTCTATCACATCCTCAAACTATCTCTTCCAGGCAGAAGACAGCTGTAGCCTAACTAGTTGATACTCATGAAAAAAAGAGCATTCCCATCCCCCATTACATAACCTGTCACTGAAGGCAGAAAAGACCAGTCAGCATTCAATGAGTTAAAGCCTGGCAAATCTGCCTGACAGTGGTATATTCTCACCCTCAGCAGAATCTTCAGAGAGTTCACCTGTCAAGCTGCAAAAAGCTCTTTTGAAGATTCTGCAAAGCTGTTTCACAGAGATTACAAAAGACTCCTTGACAATAATACAGACCTCTCACCTAGACTCAGGATTTCATTCTAGAAGTCATAAGAATTTAAGAGGGTACAAGACCATGCATTTATCTTCTGACATCATTAACTATCTTCCTCTGAAGCAGCTAAGTACTTTGCTGAGATAAAAAAAGTTCTGAAGCAGAGGCCTGGCATAAGAGGTTGTAGACCACCCTGTTTAGAGAAGTAATAACCAACTTTAAAACCAGAACCAATTATTTAAAGTGCCAGGCACAATTAAATATAAATACCATTGCTTGTGTAAGCTATAAAGCACTGAGAGTGTACCAGTTTCCAGAATGCTTCATTTGCTGATGTGAGCAAACTCAGCAGTAAGAAGGAAGTGAACCTATTACACTGCCTAGAATTAAATAGATCAATAATTTTAGGACAGCTACTACTAGCAACAAGATATAAATTTCATTGCCTGCAGTGACTAAGTTCAAGAGAACAAAATTACGAAGTGAAAGAGGATTAAATCGACAAAACAATATGTCCTATCAAGGGCAGTTCTGTATTTTAAAAGACGACATCTGAAAAAAAAAAATCCCTTTTCTCCCACCTCAGATACCTGCCTATTCCAAGAAAGCCACTGAACTGGTCTGGATAAGCTGGTTTTAAAACAGCAGTGAAGGTACAACAACCTAGATTGCATTTCAGTGCTACTTCAACAGAATTTAGTCAGTTCTGGTCTACCACAAGTGTAAGAATACATTTGTATTGGCAAATAAACTACATAACTAACAGAGAGTATTTGCAGACATACTCAGTGGTAATCTAAATAATCATTTAGAATCACAAACACTTTGGTATGTTCGTAGCTGGTGCTGATACAAACAGTGCCTCCCGAACCATCATTCACAACCCTCCCACAGACCTCGCAGCTAAGGCTTTCACTTGTTTGAAATAGAATGATGAAAACAAGCAATGCCAAGCAGTCTGCTCTGATAGAACTGGCTTCTAGGAGTGAATTCTCATGATAATACTAATTCCAACAGATAGACAAGTAGATGCAAAAAGGCATTACTGCAATATGCTTTATGTTAACTGTAGCACTGATCTCACTGGGACTATTTGTATGAGCATGTGTATAAGCTGTTGGTACAACCAGTGTAAATAAGGGTTTTATAATCAGGCCTAAAGCACCTCCCAGTACTTTCGCTGAAGTGCTGTTCAGAGACACTGTAGTGAACTAAAGCACTCAATGAAAGCAAAAGGAAGAAATCATCAATAAAATATCTGCAGGTTAACAAACTTCCAGGCCATTATTATAACTATACAATAACTAAATGCAACAAAGTCCACTTCAGAGTTGTCTTTGGTAGTGTGAAAAAACAGTTTTGAACTTTATGTGCAGCAAATTATGCTTTGAGCTGAATTTTACATGGTCAGAATTTCAAATACAACCGTTTTGTGCTGTGCTTTTCAGAGGCACAAAACATTTCAGCCTGGGAAAAAAAAGAACAGCAAGAAACATAGTGCTGAACATTCACCAGCACTGTACTATCAAAGTGCTGGGCAGGACAAACATTAACTGACTTGCATTTCCAATGAGTTAACTAGGAGAGATAACAGAGTAGTTACACCAGTTGTTGCCAACAAAACACACGTAATCCAGCATGAACTTGGAGCTTAGTAGCTCCAACATCTGACCTGGCATAAAGAAAACTTTATATATAAAGTATATGAAGACGTGAAAAAAATTTTACTCCTGTTCAGAGCGTTTGCATACCACACACATGGTACACAGTGTTAGATGTTATTACCCACCACAGCTAACAGCCTAAGTTGCTCCATCTTTGCATTTAAGGCGGAAATCACTTCTGGCAGTAGGGTGCATTACCACTCAAGTTTTCCTAAAGGAACACTTTCTTTTTCTTTTTAATATCAAACACAATTTTCTGTTTGTCTTAAGCTTCAGTTTTCACACAGCTCTGTATTTCTGCCTAAGCTTCACTCCACAGTGTTTGCATCAAGAGAAGTGTGGCCAGTAGGGCAAGGGAAGTGTACTGTGTCCAGCTCTGGAGCCTCTATCATACGAGGGATACGGATGTCCTGGAGGGTGTTCAGAGGAGGGCTGTGAGGATGATCAGAGGGCTGGAGCAACTATCCTATGAAGAAAGACTGAGGGAGTTGGGGCTGCTCAGTCTGGAGACAAGGCTCTGAGGTGATCTTATTGTGGCCTTTCAGTATCTGAAGGGGGCCTACAAGAAAGCTGGGGAGGAACTTCTTAGGATGTCAGGTAGACATAGGACTAGGGGAATGGAACAAAGCTAGAAATGGGTAGACTTAGACTGGATGTTAGGAAAAAGTTCTTCACCATGAGGGTGGCAAGACTTTGGAACGGGTTACCCAGGGAGGTGGTGGAAGCCCCATCCCTGGAGGTGTTTAAGGCCAGGCTGAATGAGGCACTAGACAGCCTGACGTAGTGTGAGGTGTCCCTGCCCATGGCAGAGGGGTTGGAACTAGAGGATCCTTGTGGTGCTTTCCAACCCCGACTGATTCTATACATCACTCAGGCCTGGTCCTTGAATAGACAGCACAAACCAGGCTGTACTTAAAAAAAAAAAAATTCCTTCAGAATTAAGTATGGTATCTTAGAAATTTTGCTAGAGATTATCCAAGACATTTGTAAAGAAAAGCAAATAAACAAGCAACCAAAAGAATATTCAAAGCATTTGTATATCACAATACTATCTTCTATATTACTGACATCTCATGGAATTTTTCTGTAAGTTCGAGACAGGATAAACTACTGTAGAAAAAGAAACGTTACAAATGTCACTACACAGCATGATGCAGTGTTTCTTTTGATTAAGATGTCCCAAAAATTCAAAATAATCCAACATCAGCTTAACTGAAACAGACTTTTTCTCTAGTGGAGGATACAGTAAGAAGGAATGGATGTGGTTAAGGATAATTTGGCTGGTAACACTGAGGTATAGTTTTGACAACCTTCTTCTTCCACCTAGTGGCAAGAAGCATAAAAACAAGGTCTTAGGGAGTGCAGTCCTGAGATGTTTTCAAACACCAATTCCACAAAGATTCACTGGCATCACAAGGAGGACTGAGCCATGCAGAATTCCGGCCTTCATGATAAAGTTTACAAGCAATAAACACACCAGCACAAGGAACTTAAAAATGCCCTTACAAAACAGAATGCTTGAAACAAATTTACGTTCTCTTTCCATGTATATTTTCCATTCATGAACCTGAACATTTTTTGTTTTCCAGGTTATTCAGCCTCTCATCTTGTAAAAGGTCGCAGCTACCCAGATCTACATTCTGCCTCAACTGCCCAAGTATTTACTACAAAGAAAAAAAAAAAGGAAGACAAAACACTACAGCAAAGCTGCTCACACCATTTCATTGAACTTAGTAAACTAAACGTCACAACAGCATGAACTAAGACAGGAAATCTTATTGCCCTACAAACCGGGGGGTGGCTGTAGCAGAGTATAAAAACTAATTAAACGTTTTGCTGAATTATCTGGCCACAGTGGAAAGAATTATGTCTGTTGGTATTGAGCACTATGTAAGCAACAGATATATCCATTATCCCAATAGGAATTTTAAGAATGAACAGTATTTCCAAGCTTGCATTCTTTTTCTCCTTAGGATCAGCATTCTTACAGGAGAACCTACTGAACCAGAAAATGGATTAAACCAGAAATGTATTTTCAAAGGTAATGACAAGATGACAAAGTGTATATATATATATGCTGATGCATATTTTCAATCTAACCCTGGCATTAAACTTGGGGACACTTTATTCCTTATCCTTCTTTGGAATGTCTTCTCCTGAAAAGGGACAGGAACAGCAGAACTACTCTCTCAAGATTAAATTTAAAAACAAAACCAAAACAAAACCACAAAAAAAACCAACACACCATCACCACCAGAAAGAAATCACAGAATACCATGGGAAAAGAAATCCAAACCATGAAGCACTGAACGCATGCTTAAATATTTACCATGTTTAGTACGTGTTAACAGCAGGACAAAGAAAATATGGCTGCTCACAAGTTTGAGTTTAAGGTGGTGTGTTTTATAGATACATCATCTCTGTTAAACCCTGCACCTCCAGATAACATTAGAGCACAAGTCTACAAAATCTAAGCTCACTGCTGGGACAGCACCTCATATCCATTAAGTTCCACACAAAGTCACACAGTAACACAGAAACATCCAGGTTGGAAAAGCCCCTCAGGATCACCAAGTCCAACCTATAACCCCACTCTACAAGATTCATCTTAAACCACATCCCTAAGTACCACATCCAAACGACCCTTAAACATACCCACGGTCAGCAACTCAACCACTCATTCAAGTGCCTGACCACTCTCTCTGTGAAAAACGCTTTCCTAATGTTCAATCTAAACCTTCCCAGTCTCAGCGTGAGGCCATTCCCCCTTGTTCTGTCTCCAATTACCTGTGAGAAGAGACTAGCAGCAGCCTCTCCACAACGCCTCTTCAGGTAGTTGACAGCCATGAGGTCTCCCCTCATCCTCCTCTTTTTCACGCTAACCATCTCCAGCTCCCTCAGTCACTCCTCATCAGATTTACTCTCCAGATCCCTTCCTCAGCTTCACTGCCCTCCTCTGGACCTGCTCCAGCACTTCCACATCTCTCTTCTATCGCAGTGCCCAAAACCGAACACAATACTTGAAGTGTGGCTGAATACATGGGGACAATCAACTCCCTGCTCCTGATGGCATTTTTAATCCAAGCCAGGATGCCACAGACTTTCTTGGCCACCTAGGCACACTGCTGGCTCATATTCACCTGCCTACTACAACCCCCAGATCCTTTTCTGCCAGGCAGCTCTCCAGTCACACTGCCACAAGCCTGTAGCGTTGCTTAGGGTTCTTGTGATCCAAGCAGGATCTGGTATTTGGCCTTGTTGAAACTCATCACTAAAGGTTAACACCTGTATGCACTACAGCTGAAGTTAAGCATGCACTAACTGCTTCCAGAAACTTTGAGCACCAGAAACACAGTTTCAGAGCTCAGGAGATTGTTTCTCCTTTTCCTCAAGTTGCAGTGCTATAATATCCAGCTGCTGCCACGGCCTAGTCAACCTGTCCCAACCCAGGTCAGAGGTGGTGGGGCTCGAGCTGAAAGTCAAATACTTCTCTTAGCGCAACTCAAGGTTAACTGATGCCAACCAGTTGGAGAGTTAGGTTGATTAGAATGGACCAGAAATGGGAAGGAGAAGGAGAGGAAATAGTAGAAAGAGAGGGAGAGACACAGTCAAGGAGCAAAGAAACAGACAATACCACCTCCTGCATTCAGCTCATAGAATTATCACAGGTACAGTACCTCGTTCTTGGCAGCAGGCACAGAGGTGAAAAAGGCAGGCGGGCCCTCCGCGACAGCGGAAACAAAGCAGCGTGGAGCGGCGCGAGTGGAGAGCCGTGCAGGCAGTGCGCACACTGCGGAGGGAGCGGTGTTAGGAGCACGGAACGACCGCCACGGCCCTGCGCGGGGCACAGCCATCGCGCGCGCTACCAACACGCGGCCACCCGGAACTCGCCGCTCCCCCTCTTCCCTCCGCAGTTCAGGGGCTGTGCCCCAGGACATGCGCAGACCGCAATGTGCGCGTTGGACACTTGGTGGCGCTGTTGCGGTGGGTTTCAAATAAGGCAAGGGGGAGTTCCCGCCTCCACAGCAACTATCTCTCTCAAGTATCACAGTATCACAGTCTCACAGTATCACCAAGGTTGGAAGAGACCTCACAGATCATCAAGTCCAACCCTTCACCACAGAGCTCAAGGCTAGACCATGGCACCAAGTGCCACGTCCAATCTTGCCTTGAACAGCTCCAGGGACGGCGACTCCACCACCTCCCTGGGCAGCCCTTTCCAGTGGCCAATGACTCTCTCAGTGAAGCACTTTCTCCTCACCTCCAGCCTAAACTTCCCCCGGCGCAGCCTGAGGCTGTGTCCTCTCGTTCTCGCGCTGGCCACCTGAGAGAAGACAGCAATCTCCCCCTGGCCACAACCACCCCTCAGGTAGTTGTAGACAGCAATAAGGTCTCCCCTGAGCCTCCTCTTCTCCAGGCTAAACAATCCCAGCTCCCTCAGCCTCTCCTCGTAGGGCTGTGCTCGAGGCCTCTCACCAGCCTCGTTGCCCTTCTCTGGACACGCTCAAGCATCTCAATGTCCCTTCTAAACTGGGGGGCCCAGAACTGAACACAGTACTCAAGGTGTGGTCTAACCAGTGCAGAGTACAGGGGCAGAATGACCTCCCTGCTCCTGCTGGCCACACCATTCCTGATGCAGGCCAGGATGCCATTGGCTCTCTTGGCCACCTGGGCACACTGCTGGCTCATGTTCAGGCGGGTATCAATCAGCACCCCCAGATCCCTCTCTGTCTGGCTGCTCTCCAGCCACTCCGACCCCAGCCTGTATCTCTGCATGGGGTTGTTGTGGCCAAAGTGCAGCCCCCGGCACTTGGAGCCATTGAATGCCATCCCCTTGGACTCTGCCCATCTGTCCAGGCGGTCAAGGTCCCGCTGCAGAGCCCTTCTGCCCTCCAACCCAGCCACATCTGCCCCCAGCTTGGTGTCATCTGCAAACTTGCTGATGACTGACTCGATGCCCTCATCCAGATCATCTATGAAGATGTTAAAGAGGATGGGGCCCAGCACTGATCCCTGAGGGACACCACTAGTGACCGGCCGCCAGCTGGATGTGGCACCATTCACCACCACTCTCTGGGCTCGGCCCTCCAGCCAGTTCCTAACCCAGCACAGAGTGTTGCCATCCAAGCCGTGGACTGACAGCTTAGCCAGCAGTTTGCTGTGGGGAACAGTGTCAAAGGCCTTGCTGAAGTCCAGATAGACCACATCCACAGGCCTCCCCACATCCACCAAGCGGGTCACCTGATCATATAAGGAGATCAGGTTGGAGAGGCAGGATCTGCCCTTCCTAAACTCTGCCCTGGCAGAGTCAAACCAAAAACAAACATCAAATACTGTGCCCTCCTCAGTGGGTGTCCCCCCATTTCTTAATCAAATTCCAGCATCCTAGACTCAGTTTGTCATGATACAACTGGCCGACTACTATCCACAGAATACACCTGAGAAATTATGATATGTATTGGATTATTATTTCAGATTAAATGCTTTAGAAAACTGCACATGGACTCAGGGTAGAAAAGAAGCCAAAGAATTGAATGTACAATACTTGTAATTTTCAACAGATGGCACTTCATAGTAAGGAATATAGAGTGTCTTAATTAAAAAACAGCAAAAGATGTTGGATCACTGAGATGTTCTTCACAAAAGCAGGAATATTCCTATCTTCCTTTCTTCTCAGGCAAAATTTACTGCTAAAGTTTAAAATATTACCAAGAAATTAGTGCATATAAACTCAGAAGAGAACAGAGAATTCTTTCACTAAAAAGACTTAGTGCAGCCTTGCGCAGAATTTTGCATGCATTTTGATGTCTAAAGCTACACAAGATTTTTAGAACCATTGATGAGCAAAATAACAAAACAGGCCTGGCAGCATTGCTGGCTCTGTTACAGCCCAAGTTACACTTTTAAGTCACCTGCATGGAAGGTGCTTATGAGAACCACCAAAAGCAGGCTGAGAATGACACTTAAAGCCATGGGGAGATAACAGTTATCCTCAGTTACCTTGTCAATAGTTATAGACTACAACAATTTAAACAAATTGCTAGTGAGGGACATCAAACAGACTCCAGACAATTCAATAGGAATGCACCAGAGATCTTTATTGTTCGTTCTGACTCCATTTGTATAGTCCAGAGCATAGACCAGGCACCTACACATTAGCATAAACTAGGCAAATACAACCCAGACTTTTACATACATCACGCCTTGTTTTTATCATTAACCAGGTGTCCCACTATCTTTTTCTCCCCTGTGGGAAGCATTCTGAAGCCATGGGAATCAAGGTTGAAATACTCAGTCTGCTTGGTATTATTCCTTCTCCCATTGTTTGATTGTTGTTGCAAACACCACTCTTCTTGGAGATGCACAGAGAAAGGACAAGTCAACAGACAGAAGTTACAGCACTGCAAATGGCAATTAGCTAACTTTTCCTAACAGAACTAGTTGAGTGCTCAAACAGGCTACCTGAAGTATTTGAAACATCTTTGGAGTTATTCAAAGTTCAGCAAGGCCTTACACAAACTGATCTAGCTTCAGTAACAACTCTGCTTTGTGCAGAAAACCAGCCTCTTCCAGGAGCTTGTAGGATCGGAAATTTTTGTCTTCTGAAAGATATGTCCTCAGTTATGGCTGCAACATATTTCCTTATATTCCCCAAACAAGTCTTCTCACAAAACTGGAGAACATGACCACCTTTTACCCTGTGTGACACTGTTTCAACAGGGTGCAGAAAGTCACTACTCCAGTACAGGACTGAGGACCGTATCTTGGTCTAAATCTTCATTCTGAACTAATCAAAAGAAGTTTGCTTTTCACGTTGTCTATTTTTCAGTTGTAAGATCTGGCTAGTGGGTGAGCTTCCCATTTTCTAGGTGACCTGTATAGGATCAAGTCAGCAGCCACAATCAAGCAGCACTTGCTATGTTAGACAATCATGGCGGGGGGAGAACATTTCAAAAGCATCCAGCACTGTAAGAACATTCATGCCCTAAGTAGAAAATGTAGGCACACACAGTTAGAGTATTTCCAATGTTAGGTGACATGCAAACAAAATTCTCTTATGTCTGATCTAAATCCTTACGATGATTTTAAAATCCAAGCTTCTGTAGGCAAAATAAGCTTTTTGTCCTAGAAACTTTTCTTGGAAAGCACAATATATAGTCCCTCTCAAAAGTCTAGCCTCTGTACCTAAGCATCACCAGAAATTCCACACTGAATTTGAAACAAAGAGGTCTGCTAATGAGGTAATACAGATTTGGATACCTCTTCAGCATTGTGCAAGTTGTAGGAAAGGACAGCATTACACCCCCACTTGCAATGCAAGTACTGGGCCACAAAATGCCAAGACAGCAATGCTCATTTCTGCTCCTGAAGAAGGCATTCTTCTCCTGATCCCAAGCAATAAAAAAGGAAGAAAAATAGCCACAAAAGAATCTCTATTAACAGCCAAGAGGTGAGGAGAAAGTTCTTCACTGAGAGAGTCATTGGCTACTGGAATGGGCTTCCCAGGGAGGTGGTGGAGTCGCCGTCCCTGGAGCTGTTCAAGGCAGGATTGGACGTGGCACTTGGTGCCATGGTCTAGCCTTGAGCTCTGTGGTGAAGGGTTGGACTTGATGATCTGTGAGGTCTCTTCCAACCCTGATGATACTATGATGATACTATGAAACAGACAAGCAGCAGTGAAAATACAGTCCCACAAGAGAATAAATGATTCCAAGCCAGATCCCAGTCTTGTCAGGCTTAGATCTCAGATGAACACACAGCAATTTCAGCACATTTTTTCCCCTTCATTGGGGAAAAAGGTCAGGCTGGATGAGGCCTTGGGCGAGCTGCTCTAGTGGGAGGTGTCCCTGCCTGTGGCAGGGGGTTGGAGCTGGATGATCCTTGAGGTCCCTTCCAACCTAAACCATTCTATGATTCTATGATTCATTGGTAGTAGCAGATTCATCCCTTGCACAGATGAAAAACAGGTGAACTAAAACACAAGTGGTTACACGCTTCATACATTTAGAACCAACTGGCCCAGATACTTTACAGTTGATCTCAAGACTGATCAATGATTTAGTGTCAATGAAAGCCTTACTAATCTGATAGTTACAAACTCTGCTCAGAATGAAGTTGTTTTCATATTGCTTTATACAATCGCAAAGCTATAAAAATGGACTCAATCCATTTATTCAGTGAGAGACTTCCATATGTTTGATTCAGGCTGCTTCCAGTCTTCTCCCATTAGTCCTTTCAGGTTCAAATCTTTGAAAAATTCGAGACGATGACTGTAGAGAGAGGAGAAATAAAAAAAACTTCTAAGTTCACAGCGGTGAAGCAGCAACTCTAGTACTGGATTCAGTTTTGGGCTCCTCACTACAAGAAAGACCCTGACGTGCTAGAATGGGCCCAGAGAAGGGTAACAAAGCTGGTGAAGGGCCTAAAGAACCAGTCTTATGAGGAGCAGCTGAGGAACTGGGGTTGTTCAGTCTAGAAAAAAAGGAGGCTGATAGGAGACCTCCTTGCTCTATACAACTGCCTGAAAGAAGCATTGGGTCCCTTCCAACCCCCAACATCTGAAGAGATCATCGAGTCCAACCCCCCTGCCACAGCAGGACAATCCTATCTAACACAGATCACAAAGGAACACATCCAGATAGGCCTTGAAAGCCTCCAGAGAAGGAGACTCCACGACCTCCCTGGGGAGCCTGTTCCAGTGCTCTGTGACTTTACTGTGCTCACAGTAAAGAAGTTCCCCCTTGTGTTGAGGCGGAACCTCTTTTGCTGCAACTTACACCCGTTGCTCCTAGTCCTATCACAGGGAGCAAGTGAAAAGAGGCTGTCCATTCCCCCACCCCCGGCCAGCCTTCAGATACTTATAAACATTTATCAAATACCCTCTAATTAGAGGTGGAGGAGGAAAAGGCTAGAATGAGGTGGGAGTCAGTCTCTTCTCTCTAGTAGCAAGGGACAGGACAGAAGAAAATGTCCTGAAATTGTGTCAAGAGAGATTTATATCGGATATGGGGAAAAAAGCTTTCTGGCAAGAGTGGTCAGGCATTGGAATAGGTGGCCCAGGGAGGTGGTGGAGTCACCATCCCTGGAGGTTTTCGAGAAACACATGGACACGGCACTTCAGGACACGGTTTAACGGCCATGGTGGTGTTAGGTCAATGGTTGAACTTGAGCTTAAGGAGGATTTTTCAACTGAAACAATTCTGTGTCTTAATAAAATGCAGCATCCTCAACAGGACTAATTAATCTTTATTTTCAGGTTTCCTTGGGCAAGAATGTAACCAGCATTCCTGTGTTCCTTTTCCAAAACTTGAGTTTCTAAATAAAAAGCACTACATTTCAGAAAATCTTGTACTGGAAAACACAGGGCAAAATCTTCAGCTATGAACAAGTATAATATAGTAATAGTTGAACTTACTAATATAGTGAAGTTAATAATATAGTGAAGTTGAAGTGCTCACTTTTAAAAACTCCCTCAATTTATATTGCCTGGAACTGCAGCCAGAGCAAGAGCACAGTGATATCCTGCTTTAAGACTTATCTGCACTCCAACAGAGTGAAAATTTACAGCCCTTGACCAGCTGAGAACAGGGATATCCTTTCCTTATGGAAAAGAGGAAGACTGCATAGGATAGTGAACCTAGTAAATACATTTTTTTTTCTGTAAGACTAGAAGTCTTGTTTTCTTCTAAATATTATGAATTGGTTCTTGCTAAGAATTTCTATTACCATATAGAAACAATAGAAGGAAACACACTGAAGCCAACCCCCAACTAATACTTAAGATTAAGCAACAGCCAAACAGAAGACAGAACATCTGACACTACACTAATCATTTAAAAAGGTAAACGGAATACTCTTACTAGGAAGTAATTTGTAGCAGCAAAGACAAACTAAGACAAATGAAAGTAGCAAGGAGCAATCTCTTCAAGTAATTGCATCCGCTACCAACATCTGTAAAAACCAAAGGAGTTTTGGAAGGGGTAATATGGAAAGAATCTCTTCCTGCAAAATATTACAGGTATTCTCCAGTTTACCACAGAAGAAAGTATCCATTTCTTACAGAACACTGAGGAAAAGAATGTATTTTCTTGGCAACAGTCAGCTGTAGAAACAAAGTTTTTTTCTTAAATAATGGCAAAAAAGGGTAACTTAATCTAGAATATACCTTACCTGCCTGTCCTTCTATGTTGAGTAACAAGTCTACATAACTACAGTGTACACTCTAGAGCTTGTTCATTTGTACAGAATGCCCACAAGTAGGAGGATTTTATCAATATCATCTCAGCATCATAGTCAAAGAAAAGGAACAGGCCCTAAGCACAACTTCAAATTCAAGATATTCCAGTTTTTCTATTGATAATGGGCATCTTTTTTATGACACCTTTTAGGTTGAGTTTGCCTTTTCAGAGTTTTCCATAGTATGGAGTCATCTGTAGAGGTGAGGTTGTTTGTAACAGTAGGGGAGAAGCAAAAGAGATTTACTGGAAATTCTATCCAGTGAAATTAACACTAAATGGCATCTTGGGAGGTGCTGGAGGCAAGGAAAAAGCAGAACAACCTAAATATGATTTAGCTGAGGAAGGTAATAAAACAGATGCCAATGGTGTTTAATGCATCATTTTCTATGCACCTAGGAAATAACATAGAAATCAAGCACTAATTACAGCCCTCTGCCACACTGCTTTATGCACAGTGCAGTGCCAATGGAGCTGGGGCTAAGCAGTGTAATTTAAGTACAAGTGGCATTCAGTCTGAAAATCAGATTAGCTTTAATTATCCCAAGCATAGTGCAAGTATATTACAGAAGAGCTAACTTTGTGCTTACAAATCTGGTTTCTGCCCTTCCTGTAGCTCGTGTCGAGGCACAGGATGAAGTGCTTCATATATTCTCTCTTCTCCTGAGCCATGAATTGCAAATGCATTGAACTTGTTAGTGCACGGAGGGAAGTAATTCCAGGGAAGATGAGCTCTACCCTTCCATTTGGTTTTCATTCTGGTCACCTCAAACTCTAAAGGAAGTGCTTCCTGTAAAAGGAAGAAAAGATGTAATGTCATCTTTCAATCAGGCAATGAGCACCTAATAACAATTAGTTCTTCTGTACATTACAAATGTACTTGACTACTTACATTCCATACTCTTCTTCTGCCAGAAAGCAGCAGCACCAAGTGTTGTCCGTGGCTGTCAAAAAATGAGCACAATAGTCTTAAAATCATGCCAAGTTGTTAATGTAGTGTTCTGCCACAAATACATACATTCCTCATAATCTTAACATTTTTGTACCCAGTCTTCATCATGAATCATCTTGCAAGCATTAGAACTTGAAATGCAAATTAACATCTGTGACTTTTTCCGAGTGCTGTACTTACGGACAAAGTTCAACTTCTAAATACTGTTCTGTGCTGTCACTCAGGAAAAATGCTTCTACAACTGAAAAACAACCACCCAGGCTGTCAGCATTTTATATTAAATATTTTGTGATGCCCTGAGCCCTTCACATCCCACTAGAATAATTCTGTTTTCATTATGTTTGGCCTGTTCCATGCCAGAGCTTGACTAGCTGTATACTTGCTACTGGCAGCTTCATAGCTATTTGAAATGCTGTACCATAATAGTAACTTTTATTGAGCTTTTATTATTAAAACTGAACAATTCAAACTTACCCTCGTAGTCCCAAAGTCTACTAAAAGGTTTCCCTGCCTCTCCAAGAGGTGCTGGAGGGTCATTAAAGAAGGGAGCATTAACTTCCATTAGCAGTCCTGCACTGTCCGGCTTCAGCCCAACTGTTACTGGCTCGTGGCTCACAGGTAAACCATCCCATGTGTGTTTAACTGTAAATTCCATCTTCAAATCCTACAGAAGTGAGAAAGGAAATTTCTGGGGAAGACCTCAGATTCCACTTCCACACTGTTTGATTGGTCAGGAAGAGAAGCACACTTTTGTACAAGGTCAATCATCAAAGTATTTAGACATCAAAAGAATTGAAATAGTTTAGCTATAGAAAGCAACTAAGCAACCAGTTACATTAATTCTTTCTGTAGATCTTTATATCCACACTTCAAATCACTCTGAAGTCTTACCAAGCTGAAGGCATTTCAGCCCTATGTGCCTGCATAAACACCTTCCCAAAGCCATCAGAAATATTTATTAAGAGAAAAAATAAACAGTACATTGAGAAAAAAAACTTTCACGGATCTGAGCTGCAAGAAAATAAAACAATTAGCTAAAGCTTTCCTTTGTGGTCACTGCAAACAGCTGAACTAAAGGATTTCAAGGAAAACTGCAAGCGCATCCTGTTGAACACATTGGATATTTGCAGAGCAGCAAGAACAGAGGATGCTGCATTCCAACAGCTGTTGTTATTTACAAATAACTGTACAAGCCTCAAGAAGAGCCTTAATCTATTTAACAAGCGAAACAACCAGTGGAGCTCTTGTGTGGCCCCTTGCCCTTGTCCCCCTCACTATTACGAGTTCTTTCCCATCTCCACAAAAGTGAACCTCGATTTGCATAAAAGAAGGGAATATACACAATCTGGCTGAGTAATACACAGATGCTGGTAAGAATTGTGGCCTGAGAGATGTTAGCTTGAAATGTGTGGATTTGGTGTTATACTCCTAGTACGCTAACTTGTGCAAAATTATAATACAGTAATGCCTGCTCCTTAATGCCCAACACAGCATTGAAAAAGTTTACTCCCGACTTCAGTGACAACCTGATAGAACCCACTACAGTACTTTAGACATTACTGTAACCATAAGCCATAAAATAAAGATGAGAGTGATCTGTGATATATCTCCTAAGAAAACTATTTTTACAGGGAGGGTGACAGAGGAGCATTGGACAGGCCCTGAGAGGCTGTGGAGTCTCCTTCTCTAGAGATCTTTCAAACCCACTGGGACAGGTTCCTGTGTGACCTGCCCTAAGTGATCCTGCTTTGCAGGAGGTTTGGCCTCGATGATCTCTGGAGGGCCCTTCCAAACCCTAGCATGCTACCGTTTTATGATTCCTTTTTTGGGGTAAAAACACTAACTCCTGCAGCGACAGCTTCCAGTGTTACTGAAACGCACGTATCCCTCTCGAGTAATTAAAAAAATAACCATAAATAAGGAAAACTACAAAACTTTAATTAGCTTCATTAGAGCTCTACCCAATGCTAAGGCTGTTCAATTTCCAAGACAGCAGGACCAAGATCTTCCAGATTAATGTGGATTTTTTTATTACATTGCATTGACTCAGGTAACCTGGTTAGTAGCAAGTTTTTCAATTACAGTAGCGGATAGCCACGGTGTAAACTAAAATAGCAAGATGATACCTTTCAGTACCTTTTAACAGTTCGTCTCAGCCAGTTGTTAATACCCTGCAAAGAGATGCAAATGTTAAGTGAGATGGCTTCAAAGCAAGTAGTTTCTCAGCACCGGATGGCCTCCAGCCCCCGAGCGCTAGCAGCAGCCGGCCGACACGCTCAGGCCTCAGCCAGGCGAGCCTCACACCTCATCGGCGAGAAGGCTACAGCTGCTTCCCAGCGTCATCACCTCACATCCCTCCGCATCCAGGGAATTTATGTCTTCCATCCCAAACCCCACCGATGCTGGTACCGGGAACAGGAACAAAAAACAAACAGGAAATAATTACTCCGGTGAGATTCTTAATTTCTCCAGAACAGGGGGAAAGCTGGAAACCGAGTACGAGGCAGCAACTTTACGGCGGCTCAGACTTCACTGCCACAGACCACACAGGCTCCCGGTTTCGGTTACCCCTCACTTCTCTAGCCAGCAGCCACACTTCCTGAAGAGAAGCTTGACATGCAAGCAGCTATCGTAACCCCTGAGGTCCTCAAAGAAGTTTCACAAGAGTCTTCTTAAGCCTCCAGAACGCTGCAGCTGCGCGACGAAGCGCAACCTCACACGAGCCACGACACCCGGCCCGCCCCCACCGCAAGCCCCCACACTGACCCGCTGCCGCCACAGCGCGCATGCGGCCTCCGGTACCCCGCCCTGCCGGGGGCTGGCGTTGCTCGGGGCCGAGCCGGTCGCTAAGGGCGGGGAGACGGCACCGTTGCGGCTGTGTTACCGGGGGCGCGGCGCGAGGCGAGTTAGTGGTCGCGAAGGTGCGTGGGTATCGTCCGTGATCGTGGGTCGTTTCCCTGCCGCGATGATTGGTGGTGCCTGTGAGCGGAGGCCGCGGTTACTGCCCCCATTCCACTCCAGCTCTCCTTAAGGAGCGAAGTGCGAGCCTGCTGGTGAGTGTGCTCCCGGCTCCTGGAAGTTGTTGCTTCCGCCTCTTTCCCCAGTGGATCGCACGTTCCCCATCCGCTGCCGAGGGGAAGCCCTGCCAGGCACCATGGGTGGCGGCTGGCAGAAGTAAACGGCTTTTCCTCGGGGTTTTGCAGGCTTTGCGTGGGGTGAACTCCAAGCCGTGGGGAGCACTGGAAATATGGCCACTGATCTCGGCTCTGGGAGACAGACAGGTAAGGGCTCTGCGACCCGTCGGATTCGGGGGCGCCCCCGTCTATTCCCGGGGCTGGCCGAAGGGCCGAGCAGAGCAGCCGAGGCCTGGACGCTGCCTCTCGGCAGGCGGTGGGTCCGTTTTTGCAGAGGCTGGAAACCTTTTCGCCTGTGGCTGGGACAATGAGGTTTATATTCTGCAGCTCTGCTACTGTTTACTATAGTGAATAATGGCACCAAAACTATATTTTTAGCTATTTGAAGCCTAATAATTAAAAGCTGTTAATGAGGGTAATAAGCGAACCCATGAGGGTTTTGCGATGCCTTTTTTCTCTTAAGAAATCACTGCACTTCCTCTATCTGACAGACGAAAAAGCTGTCTTGCAGTTACTCATAGAATTCCTTTTGTAGCTCAAAGTCAGTTATGTTTGGTTTGTTTCAGTTGGCGATTTTAATGTAAGCTTAACATGACCGAGCGCATTTTAACTGCTTAACAGCAAAATGCTGACAAAAAAATTGCATCTGCACATTTTATATTCCTGTAAATAGGTTCATGCGGTGTCCCGAGAAGGTTACTATCTTAGAGAAATAGTGTTGCAGGGAAAACTCCATAGCGGCCACAATCCTAGTGCACAAAGTGCAGTGGCTATGCATCACTCAATTTCAATGGATGCTAAACTTTGTGTGACAGCCTTTGGAGGCAGAGGTGAAAAACTAGCTCTTGGTTCCAAGGACTTTAGAAGCAGAAGAGCTTCTGTCTGAGCCAACAGAGTCGTCCAGGCTCAAAAGCCCGTGCCTTTATGTAGCTTTTCATGAGTGTTTAATGTACCGTGCTGTGAACAAGTAATGGATTTTCAAGTATCTGTAGTTTGATTTTTCATCTGTATTTAATTTGTCTGGGTGCAGCTTCTTATTCTGTAAATCTTTAGGCTCTAAAAAGAGCTCAGAGTAAATTCACTGTGAAGTGTTAAGAGTTGCCTTTCCTATCGAGGAGTTCAGTTCTCTCTTTAAGACACTTGATACAATTTTGAAAGGTGCCAAATGACAAATCTGAAGTTTGCTTGTATGCCAACTGAGAGCTAAATTATTTAAAGCCTGCTCTAAGTCTCATGGTTTCATGAATGTGAAATCAAAGTTCTAAAACTGCTGAATGTGTGCAATAAACATAAAAGGAGATTCTCTCTGAATACTGTAGTGTTTCATGTTGTAGAATAAATACTCAGGTTAAATGAGTAGTTGTAAAGAAGGTTCTTGGCATGAAATGCTAATCTCTGGCACTGATCAGTTATAAATTGAGTAGTACCTGAAAGCATTTTGAAGTATTTGCAGCCAGTCTTACAAAGAATAATTCCTCCATTCCATATGTATAAGGTAGGTAACTAAACACACAGAACTTTTATCAGAATGTATTTAAGAATTTACTTTTGAAGGTGAGTACATCTGTAAGTGTCATTTGTCCCCTTTTGCACCTTGGCCTGTCGTGATTGCAGACTGCTTTGGCTAGTGAGGTCAGCTACCTTCCTAGAGATCCTTTTACTGTTGCCTTCTTCTGTCCCCTCTTTTCTTCCTATGTCTTCCCTTAGAAGAATATATCATTGAATATATTTATGAGTGCAAGTCAGGCTTGCATAGATAATGGTCTGTGTTGTAGCTTGTGATTCTCATACTTGGTATTTTTCAGATCAGAGCCTAAATATGGCATTTGGACATTATAAAACAGATGAGATTTTGAGAGCTACTTCTGAGCAGGTATGTGAATGCACGGATGGAAGCAGTAAGAATTCTTATCATGAGGTTTTGTGACAAACATCTTTGCATACATAGAGCACAGTCCACTTCAGTGTGGTCTGGCCCCACTTTCGGTCCATCACACAACTCTAGAGCTGCTTGTCATTTTTCCAAGCAGCAACAGCACAATAGAACTGTTGTAACCAGCAAATTCTGGTATTCTTGGTGCGTTTGCAAAAACTTATCATATGCAGGAGAATGTATCCCTGAAAGCATACGTGATTTCTCTTTTCACTCATGGATTTTTGAATGTAGACAATATCCCACATCATCACTTTCAGGTTTGTGATTAGAGTATAGACCGAACAACAGCTTTGGGCTGTATATAAAATCTTAAATTATATGTAGTCATGTGTAAATACTAATGTATAATGTGTGCCATTGCAGGAAAATGCTCCTGGTGATGATGGCATATCAGCATCTAGGATGATGGACCAAAGGTAACTGATGCCAGATAATCAGGAATACTGTCAAATAGTCAAGAGAAAGTGCCATGTGCTTTTGAAAGTGTATATATCCATGTGAACCTGCTCTTACCTGCACATGTCCACAGGTCTGACAACTTGTGAGTGAAGCCTGTTAAAGTGTTCCTTTAGTAGTTGTTTGTAGGTACTACTTTGTTTATTATGTAAATTAAATCAATGACTTTTCCTCCACAATTAAAATAAAGGATGACAGATGAATGAAGGAATTCTCTAGTCTAAATTTGAAGATAATAAACAAAAGATCATGAAAGATTATGCCAATCTAGGTAACAGGTAACTGCTGCCTGTTGAGGTCAGGTGGACAGCACTTCAGGACATGGCTTAATGGCCATGGTGGTCTTAGGTTCAAGGTTGGACTCAAAAGATCTTAGAGGTCTTTTCCAACCAAAAAAATTCTATAATGTTATGTTTGTAGAAACACTCATTTGACAATCTTCAACTAACAGTTGCCCATTAGTAAACTGTTTAATAACCACTGTAATTTCCTGTTAAAAAAATAAACTATCACAGTATCATCAGGGTTGGAAGAGACCTCACAGATCATCAAGTCCAACCCTTCACCACAGAGCTCAAGGCTAGACCATGGCACCAAGTGCCACGTCCAATCCTGCCTTGAACAGCTCCAGGGACGGCGACTCCACCACCTCCCTGGGAAGCCCATTCCAGTAGCCAATGACTCAGTGAAGAACTTTCTCCTCACCTCGAGCCTAAACTTCCCCTGGCGCAGCCTGAGGCTGTATCCTCTCGTTTTGGCACTGGCCACCTGAGAGAAGAGAGCAACCTCCCCCTGGCCACAACCACCCCTCAGGTAGTTGTAGACAGCAATAAGGTCTCCCCTGAGCCTCCTCTTCTCCAGGCTAAACAATCCCAGCTCCCTCAGCCTCTCCTCGTAGGGCTGTGCTCGAGGCCTCTCACCAGCCTCGTTGCCCTTCTCTGGACACGCTCAAGCATCTCAATGTCCCTCTTAAACTGGGGGGCCCAGAACTGGACACAGTACTCAAGGTGTGGTCTAACCAGTGCAGAGTACAGGGGCAGAATGACCTCCCTGCTCCTGCTGGCCACACCATTCCTGATGCAGGCCAGGATGCCATTGGCTCTCTTGGCCACCTGGGCACACTGCTGGCTCATGTTCAGGCGGGTATCAATCAGCACCCCCAGATCCCTCTCTGTCTGGCTGCTCTCCAGGCACTCCGACCCCAGCCTGTATCTCTGCATGGGGTTGTTGTGACCAAAGTGCAGCACCTGGCACTTGGAGCCATTGAACGCCCATTCTTTCTTACTAGCTTTGAAGACACTTTAGACTAATGCAGAATTTTCAGAGAATTAGTGTAGGTTACAAAGATACTACGAAGTAAAAACTGTGTAAGTAGAACTACATTATTTTACATTGTTTTGTACTCACTTGGCTGTTGCATGTGAAAGCAGTAACAAAGACTAAGAGTTAATCATTTGGGATTTTATAGATGAAATATAAATGTTGTATTCTCATTTGTAGTGTTTGTGCTAGTTCTGTGTATAGGAAATCTGTTCATGATCATACTTTGAAAGCAGTAATTAAATTTGTTCATTTGATTCTGGTGAATGTTGAGCTTTGAAATAAAGAAAAGTCACTGTTCTCTAAAATCTGTTCTGATAATGAAGTAATTTTAAAATGCTTCAGCATTTACAAAATTTAAGCATGTTTTTCAACTTTTTAGATTGTCAGTGCTAATCATGGAGTATGATAAACACTTGGAAGAAATGAGAGAGCAGCTGCAGCTTTATGAGGTATGGATATTCCTAACATTTCAGACAGTGTATGACAATTTTAGAGTGTTAATATTAAGGCCATTAGGTTTTATCAACGAAGTACAAATATGCCATGCTTGATAAACTCTCTGGGCTGCGGTCTGCCTCAAATGGTTGGACAGAAGGCTTTCAAAAGGTTGGGAGCTTGTCCAAATTGCAGAGATGACTGTGTATTTGGAGAAGCAGTGTTGTGAAATGAAATGTGCATGCTTTATTGCTCTAGATGTTCCGATACAGTTGCAGGTTTTTCCTAGGTGACATTCAGAGGAAGCAGCTGTTCGGCCATGCAGTGCAGCTCAGCCCTGCAAGTGCAGCTCCAGCCAGCCTTCTTCATTCTTAATAGCTCTGCAGATTCAAATAATTCTTTCAATGTTAATTATCATGGACTAAGAGGTGAAGAGACACTGCCCTCTTTTCAGCAACAGCAAAGAGATAGGTTTACTATCTATGGCATACAGAAAGCAGTTTTTACTTGTGACCTACGTGCAGAAGTTATCCTCAGGTTTTGGGTTAATGCGCTTCATTTATTTGATCTACTCATCACAAAGGTTCTGCAAACACAGACCCATTTCAGAAGGCTGTGTAGAAGCCGTATGATTTCAGTTAGCAAAACGGACTCTTTGACTCATGCAGCTGAAATTCCTCCTCAGTCCCTCAGCTCTTTTTCTCAAATGCTTACTGTGTGAAAGATGAGAATTACCCTCTAAAAGAACTTGAGTTAATTAAGCATCTGAGCTTTAAGAATCCCAAAAGGTAAGTTTAGTGCTGACAATAACTTCTGAATACTTAGGCATAACTGGACTTAGCACCTATTAAATTTATGTGGCATCCTGTGACTTTCCTTAACAAAGAAATAAGTGACTTTCAATTACTGTATTATGCTGAATTGTCCATGTTGTACAGCATCAGTCAGAATTGAAATATGAAAGGATTACCAAAGCTTGTATCGCTAAACAAATGCTTTTTCCTGCATGTTCTTTGGTTAGGTACAAATGAGTGAGATGAGACTAAAATTTGAACAAGTCGCCAAGGAAAATGAAAGGTAAATAATTGCACTTTCCTGTTACTACTGCTGCTTTTCTTTATTTCTAAATCTTTAAAAGCTTTTTTTTTTCCCTAGGTCATTTTGAAATCTTTTGAACCTACTTAATAGCTGAAGATTTTATACTCATGAGCTTAATGTTAGAGCATTTAAGTGCTTAATACAGATTACAGCACCAAGTTTAGGAGATGCCTCTAAGAGAGCTAGACACTAAACTATTTCAAACTATGTCTATAGAACATAATCTAATAGATTTAAATATGACTTTGAAGTAAATGGTGTGTACAGAGTGAAGGTATAATAGACTTCACTTGTTAAAATTCATGTTAGATTAATACTTTGCTGAATTTAGTTCTTTGAATTTCAGCCTACATGCAGAGTTGAAAGAGGCTGTTGAGAAGCAACTGGAAGCTATTCCTTTCATGCCTCTGGGAAATTGTATTCCTGAAGATGAAGGCATAGTGAGAAACCTTCAAGAACAACTACAGCTGATGAATGAAGTATGTGAGATGAAGTACTTGTACTGTTATATTTCTTTTGTTCTGCCTCAGCAGACTGGAGGAAGGAATTTTATTTCTTGATTCAGAAATCACTTGTTCTGGGCTCTTTTGATGAGTTTTGAGGCCCTCTTTACTTCCTGTAGCTAAAGAAACAAGTACATATACTTAAAACTTGTAGGCCTGAAGAAACTTCTTTTCTAGGCTCATATAAGAAGTTTTTAACATTATTTTTGCCAGTATTTTTACCTAATTGACTTGATCTTTGTATTGAACTTCTGACTAGAAAATTAATGAATACTCCATTGAAGTTTTTTTAGTAGCTTGGCATTTTAATCTAAAACATTGCAATGTGGTATGAGAAGGCAAGTATAAATCTGCAAAGATGAGCACAATTTGTTAGGCTTATTGCAGTGCTGTATCAATCCTGTGGCATATGGTTCACCTGAAGATAAATTGACAGCTTAAGTATTTCAATATTATATATGCTGTAGGCCCACAGTAAATACTTGTAAAAATTTGAGCTATTAAACTGGAAAACTTGCATTTTATTTGCAGGTGGATTTTGAGTGTGTAATCATCTAGTTTTCTGAATAGATTTGCCATTTTCTCTGCTTAACTGCAGTGTGAAGTAGACAAAAGGGCACTTCTTGAAAACAGAAGTTAAGATCTCTGTAGAGAATGATAGATGAAGGTAAATATGCTGTAACAAAGTATTTTTATGCAAACCATTGTTCTGTAACTTAGGGAAAAGAACAAGCAACAGAGCTCTGGCAGACTCTGTTACAGGACCACGATCGACTCCAGCAGCAGTACCAGGAATGCATGACTGAAACGCAGATTCACGTGGCCGAAAGGCAAAAGCAGAAAGTAATTTTCATTTATGTTACTATTAATTTTGGAATTTTTTTTTTGTACTGTAGAGATTCTGAGTCTGTGTGGGTCCCCCTGAAGTGGGAGAGGGTGTTCTACCAGTACTATTAATTATTTTCCATAATGGTCATCTAAAGTTGTATGATCTGATGTGGTCACTAATTCATCAGCAGAATGCACCGTGGTGGTTGGAAGAGTTCTTGAGGTTGTTTATTTCAAACATACAGGCAGGAACTTGGGTGATGCAGTGAGTCTTAGTCAGAAATCTTCAGCAGAGTTCAGCATCTGAAAAGGCTGTTGAAAATTGCTGAAATTCTAAGATGGAAGTCTTTCACATTTTCTTCTGTGTTTGAATCCTCAGTTTTGTCTTTAAGATCACAGTGAGATAGTGGGGGAAAATAGTCTCCATTTCCTGTTGTCATTCAGTAAAGAAGTATGCATAAACATGAAAAATCAGCTTCACCAATATTCTTAAAACAGTCTTGTGTTTCACAACCTGTTTCTCTTCTGCTGCTTCTGGGAAAGGCATATTGCATTGCCTGCAACATGTATAAACTTGTTTGAAAATGTTTTCATTTGTTTCTGATACTCTCCAATTCTATACTCTTTGCATTGGTAATGAATATAAGAAACTCTGAATTCTCTCTTTAGAATCAACTGACTGTCTTTCAACAATTGATTCAGCAACTGCATGTAGACAAAGAAAAAAAGGAGCTGGTAAGTAAAACCTGAACAGTTACCTAGTAAATTACTGTTTTTCCTAATTGAGCCTTAAAGTATAAAAGAAAAGTAAAAAGTCCTTCATACATACCTGGTTGAGAGTGAAATTGTGCCACTTGGATTTGCAGAATTCCTTAGGAACCAGTTAACAATCAAATAGCAAATACATTTTCTCCATCTTTGTCATTGACATGGGCAGAGGCATTGAGGGCACCCTCAGCAAGTTTGCTGATGACACCAAGCTGTGTAGTGCAGCAGACAGGCTGGAGGGAAAGGATGCCATCCAAAGGGACCTGAACAGGCTGGAGAGGTGGGCACAAGCCAACCTCAGGAGGTTCAACAAGACCAATTGCAGTGTCCTGCATCTGGGTCGGGGCAATCCCAAGCACAAATCCAGGATGGGCAGTGACTGGCTGGAGAGCAGCCCTGAGGAGAGGGACTTGGGAGTGCTGGTGGACAAGAAGCTCAACATGAGCCAGCAATGTGCACTTGCAGCCCAGAAAGCCAACCACATCCTGGGCTGAATCAGGAGAAGTGTGACCAGCAGAGTGAGGGAGGTGATTCTCTCCCTCTACTCCGCTCTGGTGAGACCCCACCTGGAGTACTGCATCCAGTTCTAGAGCCCCCATTACAAGAAAGATGTGGACATGGTGGAGCATGTCCAGAGAAGGGCCGCTGGGATGATCGGAGGGCTGGAGCACCTCTCCTGTGAGGACAGACTGGAAGAATTGAGACTGTTCAGTCTGGAGAAGAGGATGCTCCCAGATGACCTTCTTGTGGCCTTCCAGTTTCTGAAGGGGGCCTACAAAGAAGCTGGGGAAGGACTTTTCAGGATATCAGGAAGTGACAGGACTAGGGGGAATGGAGCAAAGCTGGGGATGGGTAGGTTCAGGCTGGACGTGAGAAGGACGTCATGAGAGTGGTGAGAGCCTGGAATGGGTTGCCCAGGGAGGTGGTTGAGGCCTTGTCCCTGAAGGTGTTTAAGGCCAGGCTGGATGAGGCTGTGAGCAGCCTGATCTAGGGTAGGGTGTCCGTGCCCTTGGCAGGGGGGTTGGAACTGGATGATCCTTGTGGTCCCCTTCCAACCCAGACCTGCTGGCTACACTTCTCCTGATGGAGCCCAGGATCTGGTTGGTCCTTCAGGCTGCAAATTTAATCAATGCTGGGTGACCAAGGGGAGGGTCATCCTCCAAAGCCCTTGTACAACTTAACCTTGTTCAGGTGAAATGTTTATACTACAAAATCATACATATTTAGTATGGGGGTAGAGTTATTACAATTAGTTCTGGGAATAGGTGGAGTTACTATAATCAATTCCTGGAACTTACTTCCATAATGTCCCACCTCTTGGCACATGCTCATTGCCACCTGGTGGTCACCTTTTGGGGTCTTGGGGAGGAAGACTGACGTCTTCCTCAGTATGACCTCTCTACCTTTTGTCCACTTGGCATCAGCTGTGGGTCACATTCTTGGCTGGAGTCTCTGATGTTCTCATCTTTGAATACAGTATTCTTCTTTTCCATGAGAGTGTTTCAAGACCCTCTCAAGCTTACCCCACCTCCTTTGTGTTTAGCTGATTGACAATGCTTTATAGCAGTGCTCATACAGTTAAGGATTTAACTAGGTTCCTGTATGTTCTCTGTTCCTTTTTCCCATACCCCCCCTTTTCTATGTCCTAAGTATATTCTTAACACTTCTACAAATAAGTATCCTTTCCTAATCTGCGTCTAAAGTATTTTCCACTCTCTAAGTCTTATCTTTACTGGTGCTGCTTCTATTCAGCATATGATTCAGCAGTCTGTTTACATGACCACAAGCTAAGTTGGACTAAACAACAACTAGTGATTCCAAAAAAACACTACAAAAGCCAAAATCAACAACTATTGCTTTTGATTGCACCACTTGAAAAAATGCATTTTGTTCCATGTCTTAACCTCTTGTATCATCCTTCAAATTATGATTACAATGGGCTGTTTCCATCCTTGTGTAATCTTAAGTGGTTGTCTCCCAAGTTCTCCACCTTCCACTTCTCCTTTCTGGTAGGTTTGACTCCTGAGCGATGAATCCATGCTGTTTGCTCTTTGATTTTGATGGCAGTGAATGATGTCAATAGGACTTGGAATGGTCCAGTCAACTTAGGCTCCAAGGGATTATCTGAAAGATAGGGCCAAGTTTTACCTTTCTAGTTACTAATTGCTTAAAATACTGTATGTTTTCTGCTGTTTTTGGCCTCAGTATCAGCCAATTTATTACCTTTCTTGGATCAGTGTTACCCTTTTTTCTGTGTCTGATGAGGCATAGCAGAAGACTTGGTCAACAGTGAGACAGATTCCAGTAGTCTTAAGTCTCTTCTGCATGTTTGATGTTTTTCAGCAGTTCTCTTTCTTTCCAGATAGCTCTATGGGCATATACCACCCCAAAAGCACATTTGGAATCAGTCTAAATATTTTACCCTTTTCCTGTTTCCAATTCCAGGGCTTGGGTTAATGCAGTGATTTCTGCTTACTGAGCAAGGGTACTGGGTGGCAAGGCCTCTGCTTTGATTACTTCCTCTGCTGTAGACCCATCTTTCCTTTCTCTCTGGGTCATGAAGCAGCTTCCATCAGTGCATCATTCATAGCCTGTGTCCTCCAGGGGTTCTTCTTTCTGGCCATCAGGAATACATAGCCTCAGTGGTTCTTCTGAAAGAGCTGACTTTGTGCCACAGCCCACAGGGCCCCCTGGCTAGTCTTTTTAGAAAGGTGAGCTACTGCTCATTTTTGAAGCAGTCAGAAAAATTCTGTTCTGCAGGCAGTTTCTTCTGGTGCTCCCCATTTCAGGTGTTTTGCTTGCTGCTACAAAAGACCGATTTAAGATCCATTTGGCTTTGCTTGTGTCTCAGTTTCCAGACCTTAAGTTCTACCTGTAAAGTCCAAGATGGCAGGGCTTAAGGTAACACTGTTCAGGTATACCGATTTTCTTGCCCATTTTAGGGTTTTTATTCAAATGCATATTCTCATGAGGCAAGGCAGACAGAAACACACATCTCTAGACCTGTCTTTATAACCCTACAATCTACTTGATTCCCTTTTATATCTCTGAACTCCTTTAGACTTAAAACACTCCATGGCTATTTCTTCTACACCTTGACATTTTATTTTCCTACTTAAATATTTTTTATCTCAACATCAAATTGTTTTAACAATTCCTTGCCTAACAATAGTTTTGGAAAGTTTCCAATAGTTTCCCACATTTGTTTTAAAAGTTTTAAGGAGAATACCCTTTTCCTTCTGGCCAGTGGCTTTTTACAGTTAAATCCTTTACTTCAAAAATTCCTCTACAGTTCTCTCATTTATTTCTCAAGGGGTACACTAATTTCAGCTTTTCAGTTTCCCCCTTTACACAGACACAGGCAAGAAAGAAAAGCTAAAATAAATTAACATAAAAGGACAACAAAACAAAACTAAAATTGACCTTTTTTAGGCTTTAAATATTCATTGAAAAAGTTTTACTACTCCTCCTCAGCAAATTCAGTCACAGTATAACTTTAATACTTTTGTCAAGAGGAAAGAGCCCACAGTTTTCTGCCCTGCCCTGCTGTCTACCATGAGAAGCAAACCTCTCACTGCTTTCTTCTACTCTGCCTTTTAAAAGCGACAGTATATAATATACAAAACCCAAATACTAATAAGTGACAAACCAAACATCAAACAGTGACACTTAACAACTTAATAACCCTTTTTACAATTCTGATACTTAGAATATTTCAGTATCTTCCAATGTGTTAATATACACCCAAGGGAGCTCTTAACTCGGGATTTCTCCACTCTCTGAATTTCCCATCTTCTACAAGTTAACACCGCTGTTACATTTCAAACACTAAAATGTCCTGATCTGCTCCATCCACAAGTCACAGTCAGGGCAGACAAAATTAAAACTTCTTTCCAGGTACCCATATCAGAGTATCTTAAACCACTTTTCACTACTCAGTTAAGACATATGGAATGTCACTGATTCCCACGATATTCATGACAGTACACAGACACATTCATATGATGGCTCTAATTTAGCTACAAAATATCCAAGTCACAGTTACAATGGATTAACTGGCATTTAAAACACTTAGCAAATCACTTTGCTGTGTAATAGAAAACAATTACCCCCTCCTCTGCTTTCTGCTTGAAAGAGGAGAAAGACAAAAAGGTAGACCAGCTCTCCCCCCAACCCCTGCCAAAGAAAGAGGAGAAAGACAAAAAGGTAGACCAGCTCTCCCCCCGCTCCAAAGAAAGAGGAGAAAGAAAAAAAGGTAGACCAGCTCTCCCCCCCCCTCCAAAGAAAGAGGAGAAAGAAAAAAGTTTTAAACTCACACAGGCAGCCCAGATCAAAGGAAAGAGGAGAGAAGAAAATTTAGTGGCCACTTCTCACACAACCACAGAGTCACACAAACAAGATATGTGTACACAGTTAAAGCACACATTACATGTTAGCAAGATGTTACTTCAGGACTGTAGGCAAATACAAAACAGGAGGGACCCAACGTCCCACAAAACAGACTAGAAGGAATCTTCCAAGGAAACTCTCGCTTCCCCTCCCGCTTCTCTGCTGAAACGGGGATCTAGACCACTCAGAAAAGGAGAAGAGGCTTTCCTTTGCCCCTCTTTATCCATGCATAAGGCATCCTGTTACAGCTTACAGGTTCCCCATACAGAAAACAGAAACATACCATTATTTCCCATGCCACCAGTCTGTCTGCCTTCTGTGGTAGTCCTTGAGTTGGGCAATCCACCCAAACAAGCTGGTCGGCGGCACCAAGGGGTCCCGTTCCCAAAAGAATCCCCACAGCCGACAGTCCTCCTGGCTGGCTCACCAAAAGTGACTTACAGAAAGAAAACCTCATAACACACAAAGTGTTACCAGGTAAGGGATGTTTTATCAGTGCTGAGTGACCAAGGGGAGCTCATCCTCTAAAGCCCTTGCACAGCTTAACCTTGTTCAGGTGAAATGTTTGTACTACAAAATCATACATATTCAGTATGGGGGTAGGGTTATTACAATTAGTTCTGGGAATAGGTGGAGTTACAATCAGGTCCTGGAACTCATTTCCATGATGTCCTGCCTCTTTGCACATGCTCATTGCCACCTGGTGGTCACCTTTTGGGGTCTCTGGGGGGAAGACCGACGTCTTCCTCAGTCTGATCTCTCTACATTTTGTCTACCTGGCATCAGCTGTGGGTCACATTCTTGGCTGAAGTCTCCGATGTTCTCATATTTGAATACAGTATTCTTCTTTTCCATGAGAGTGTTTCAAGACCCTCTCAAGCTTACCCCACCTCCTGTATGTTTATCTGATTGATGATGCTTTATATCAGTGCTCATACAGTAAATGATTTAACTAGGTTCTTACACTCTGTTCTCAATCTCTTTTTCTCATATCAACTTGGTCAGTAATTGTCTCAAAATTAACTATTCTGTGAACACAGATACTTTAGAGTTACTGTCTGAAAACAACCTCAAGCAAATACAGTGATGGGCTTTTAGAGTAGTTTTGCTGAGATTTGAAAGTTACAGAATGTTTGTCTGCTGCTAGAAGCAGCTCAGTAGTAGGTAACCTCAAAAACCCCAGAATGCTTGAGTTACTACACTGGAAAGAAAGATAGTGTGGTGAGGAGAGAAAGAAATATGTGAGCTATTCAAAAGAGATGGAAGAGCCAGTATTAAGACAGAGGTAATTCATTTGCTTGAGTTACCAAAAAAGCATTTGGCAAGCATTTTTGTTGCCAAAAGCATAAAGATGTCATGGAACAATGCAGTGTGCCTGTTCTTGAACTAAGTAGCCAAAAAGTAGGAAGTGAAGAGACACTAATTAGCCAGGTTCTTTATTATGGTAAAACAGCTGTGTTCCCTTGATGTGGCCAGGTTAGACTTGTTCTGCATTTTTATAAGTGTTTTAGAAATGAGACTCAAAATTGTGTTTATTTCTGATACTAAACTACTTAGGGTAGTGAAAACTAATGTAAACTGCAGAAATTTGCAGAAACTTTGCATGGTGTTGAGTATATGAGTGAATTTTGTCTGACTTCTCATTGCTATTAATAAAAGCAAAATAATACACATGGGCAAGAGGGAGTTTCACTTTGGGTACTCTCTGATAATCTTGAAATTAATTGTTACTCCTCAGAATTAGGTATTTAGAAGTAGGAGATGCCTGAAAACAATTCTTAGCAACAGCCAAAAAAGCAATAAGAGTGTTAGCAAGTATTAAGAAAGAAGAAAAAGGAACATATTGTGCTTAAGTCCACAGTACAATCGCATCTTGAATGCTGCCTGCAGTTGTGGTTTTATCTAGTATCTCAGTGTGAGGTACATGTAAGATGTAGAGAGGCTACTGGAGCAACAAAAATATGAAATGATTCTCAAATGAAAGGACAGCTGAGGGAGCCTGACACCTGTAGCACTATGGCTGGCATAGGAGAAAACCAGAGAAGCAGTTGCTCGTTGTTTCTTGTCTCTAAAACAAAGGAATTCCTTCCAGCAATACGTGGTCTGCTGTGATACTCACTGCCACAAGGTACTCCAACAAGATGGGAATGCAGATGGTGGGTCTGAGCTATTAGAGTTTTCATCTCTGAGGTTCTTACACTACCAAACTATGGCGAAAGAGGAGGATTAGGTAATATGACTGAGTTTGCCTTTCTCAAACACTCTACCTAAACCTTTGCACTTAGAGACCAGCCACAGTGTTAAATGGACCTTACTGGCTGGTTTTATGGTTGTATGTTCTGTAAAAATGCCCTGTAACAATTCTGAATATGGCATTTTCAGTACAGTAAACTACATGTTACAAATCTCCTTATTTTGCAGAGCAATCAAGAGCTTCTGAAAACTGTAACAGAACAGAATGTGCAACTGGAGAAGCTACGAAAACAGCTGAGGTATAAATCAGACAAATCAAACCATATTTTTTCTCATATCTTTTTTGTATCATAGTATTATAGTATCATAGTAGCATCAGGGTTGGAAGAGACCTCACAGATCATCAAGTCCAACCCTTCACCACAGAGCTCAAGGCTAGACCATGGCACCAAGTGCCACGACCAACCTTGCCTTGAACAGCTCCAGGGACGGCGACTCCACCACCTCCCCGTGAAACCTATCATGGGCTTTGTTTTCACTGCAGACTGCCTTGGTAGTGATAGTCAGAATGGTTTTAGTTAATGCATCCTGTTAGAAATCTGTGCATCATTGATGTTTGCATAATTCCAGTTTGGTTCAGCTGTTTTCTGAAACATGCAACATTTCACTTTTGATTTAAAAGGAACAAAGTGTCAGTGTCCCACCTAATTTGACCCAGAAGGTAGGTTTTCATTAGAATACAAATTTGCTCAAAATCCAGTTACATAATTACTCATTACACTTCTGAAATGTGAACATTCAAAGTAGTTTCAAATGTGAATGTTATTAATAACATTTTCATTCACCGTTTCTCAATCAAGACCTCTAAACCATAGGCTCTTTGGAAGTTGAAGATAAGAGGAGTGTTAATTATATTCCTGAAGTATGCTAAGGAAAAAGGAGAACCTATGACACAATTCCATGATTGTTTGTATTTACAGCCAAAGTTTCTTCAGTGCTAGGTTACTGTTAATTCTTAACTAGTGATGGCAGAAGTCAAACTAAAATGTAATTCCAGTCAATAGTAGATTTGTGGACTGACAGTAAGAAGGATATGGATTCATTATCAAGCAGTGATGTTTCTTTGTGTAGCATAACCTAAACCTTTAAATAAAATCTTTAAAATAAACTTACAAATTTCTAAGCTTAAAATGTACAATGTACTTACAGGTTTGGTTTGATTACTAAATCTTCCTTTTTGATACTGAAATTTCCTATTGATACTGTGATCAAATATTTAATACAGTAGTACTGCTATGTTTTACTTGTTCTTTGAAATCAAAAGATAAAACTATCACCCCCAAAATGGTAAAAATATTTATATTTTCATGTAAACAGTTAAAGATGCCTCTCTTGTATGTAGCTTTCACAGGTAAAGCTGATATTTAGAGACCTAAGTTGGCTGAACACACGCTGCTACTGATTTTATCCCTGCAGGACAGACATTGCTTTTCCTCCCTTCCAAAACCATTCAAAATATTCCAAAGAAGAGCAGTTGCTATCTGGTGTAATGCTACATGTTTATCACTGCAAAGATTGAGTTTTCAATTCAGCTTCTGTTTAATGATCCTAGTTGCACTACTCCTAAATAGTAAAATTACTGTGTCACAGTACCCACACTAAGTGATACAGATTTAGAGTGAATGAACAGATTCATTACTATTTCAGCTCATAAAACCTACTCAGATTACAGAGCACATCATTTAAATTCTTCAAAAGTGGTTAATGATTTTTTTTCCAATTCCTAGCCAAATTGTTTTTAAAAAGATTTCCCTATTAAATGTCTGTGGCCAGTTTTATTCACAGAAACATCCAGGTTGGAAAAGTCCCTCAGGTTCACCAAGTCCAACATATAAGCCTACTCTACAAGATTCACCTTAAACTATATCCCTAAGCACCACATCCAGTCTACCCTTAAACATCGAGGGTTGGTGACTCAGCCACCTCCCTGGGCAGCTCATTCCAGTGCCTGGCCACTCTCTCAGTGAAAAACCTTTTCTTAATCTCCAATCTAAACCTTCCTGGTCTCAGTGTGAGGCCCTTCTCCTTTGTTCTGTCTCCAGTTACCTGTGAGAAGAGACCAGCAGCAGCCTCTCCACAATGTCCCTTCAGATAGTTGTTGACAGCAATGGAGTCTTCCCTCAGCCTCCTCTTTTTCAAACTCAACAGCCTCATCTCACAGTCACTCCTCATAAGATTTATTCTCTAGGCCCTTCTGCAGCTTTGTTGCCCTCCTCTGCACCAGCACCTCCACCACTTGTATTGTGGTGCCCAAACCTGAACACAATATATTGAGGTGTAGCTTCACTTAAAAGTTTTTAATTGTTTAGTCCTCCCAAATATTTAATCAACGCACACCTTTTTTGTTAGAGTATCTTTAACAGGAATATCTTTAACATTTCCACAGGACAACAGTTGAATGCCTTTGGTATTCCACTCATAGTAAGAATGAGGAGGAAACCTTTTCTGCCCTAGAGAAACAGCATTATGGAATGTACCTGCCCTTTGCAACTATGACAACAAAGTTGTAATGGAACTAGAGTTTCCCCCTATAACAACTGAAATGTTTTCTTTATATAGGCAAGCCAAAGTAGATGGGCAGACAGCAAATGCTAAGGTTGATGAAATGACCAAGTTGACAGAAAAGCTTCAAGGCCGATTGAAAAGAAAGGTATTGTGGAGAAACAGTGTTCTGTTGCAATTGACTGCGTAGTTGAGTTACCTGAATGCTGATGTTAAATTAATTGCAAGTTGTTCTATAACTTGTTTTATGCTAGTGTATCTTAATTTTGGTGATCAAAACTCAGATGGTGTCTGGATAATACATACATTCTTTCTAGGAAGAGGATGTGGTATCTGCCCTGCAAAGAGAAACGGCATCTGACAAACGTTTGCAGCAGATGCAGTCTAGCATAAAACAGTTGGAAACAAGGTAAAGATGGCTCTGTAACAGGGAACGTACATGTGAGATAAAACATTCCATCTTCTTCAGCCTTTGGGGTCTGTGCTTCTGAGCACTTCTGTTTTCTCAAAGTACAGGTGTCCTACGCCTGGCTGCTCTCTATTTGTAATTTGTTCAATTCTGCAGCTTTTCAGAACAACCTCTGATTTCAGTGTATTTAAAATGACAAAAGAGCCTAGCTGATCTTTATTGGCTGTAATAGAGGAAAAAATGATGTGTCTGTTTTTTGTTCTAGTGCACAAATTCTACTCAAATCTCTTTAGGTGGAATTCTGAAGAAAAAACATTCACACTGAACCTTGAAAATATTCATGTAAATTAGCTGGTTTTGAGGTGAATATAGATTTTTTTCTTCTTCCTATGTTCAATATGACTTGGTTTCAGGTCTCAGTTCCGCAATCTTTAAAGCAAACCAGATACTATTTAAGAATGCTGTTAAAGCATGCTTCTTAACAGTAAATGCTAGTTACAAAAGTACTTTGAATATCTGCTTAGAAGTAGAACTTCAATTCCAGCACTAACTGGTGGAAGATCTAAGTGGAAGATCAAGTTCTTCTGTGTGGAGTTTTTTCCCTCGCTTCACTTTCCAAGGATATGACACAGCTGATCCCAGGCGTTTTGATCCAAGTATCACCAACATTTGCTGAATTATTAGCATTAGTCAAGGAAGCTGATATCATAGAATCATAGAATGGTTTAGGTTGGAAGGGACCTCAAGGATCATCCAGCTCCAACCTCCCGCCATAGGCAGGGACACCTCCCACTAGAGCAGGCTGCTCAAGGCCTCATCCAGCCTGGCCTTAAACACCTCCAGGGAGGAAGCATCCACAACCTCCCTGGCAACCCGTTCCAGTGCCTCACCACCCTCACTGTAAAGAACTTCCTCCTAACATCCAGTCGGAATCTCCCCTCCTCCAGCTTAAACCCATTCCCCCTCATCCTAACATTACTAGACCGTGTAAATAGTCCCTCCACAGCTTTCCTGTAGGCTCCCTTCAGATACTGGAAAGCCACTCTAAGGTCTCCTCAAAGCCTTCTCCTCTCCAGGCTGAAGAGCCCCAACTCTCTCAGCCTGTCCTCATAGCAGAGCTGCTGCAGCCCTCTGATCATCTTCGTGGCTCTCCTCTGGACCCGCTCCAGCAGTTCCATGTCCTTCTTGTGTTGGGGGCTCCAGAACTGCACACAGTACTCCAGGTGGGGTCTGACGAGAGCAGAGTAAAGGGGGAGAATCCCCTCCCTTGCCCTGCTGGCCACACTGCTCTTGCTGCAGCCCAGCACAGGGTTGCTGTCTGGGCTGCATGTGCACACTGCCGGCTCATGTTGAGCTTCTCGTCGACCCAGACCCCCAGGTCCTTTTCCTCAGGGCTGCTCTCAGCCATTCATCACCCAGCCTGTATCTGTGCCTGGGATTGCACCGACCCAGGTGCAGGACCTTACACTTGGCCTTGTTAAACGTCATGAGGTTGGCCTAGGCTCACCTCTCCAGCCTGTCCAGGTCCCCCTGGATGGCATCCCTGCTATATCTAAGAATTCACAGTTTTATTGTTGAAGTAATTGTATAACTTGGTCTCCTCTTCTACTTGACTAATGTAACTGGCCAGAGTATTGTGGATGCCCTTCAGTTTCTTTTAGAATGTCTAAAGAATTAGCTAATATTATTTGCCGCAGGGCAAATTTTGCTCTACGAAAACAAAGTGGTTGCCTTTCTTTGTGTGTTTTATTAAAAACATTTTGGCAAGTCAAAAGCATGGCTGCTCAAAAAGGCGGCCCAAGTGTTGCCAGATTGCTCACTATGGTTTTTTAGAACCATGCAATTTATTGTACCAGCAGCTCGTGGGAATTCCTAAGGCTTTTTTTGAGGATAGCGCTGAGGCTCTCTTGCCCTTTCTCATGCCTACTGCTATTGACAATCATAATTAAACAATAAGAATTTCTGAGGTGCTGTAAAATTGCCAACAGTTTTCTTGTTTTAATGGTATAGCTGCAACTTCATTGCCCACATCCAATTATTTAATTTCCTCCACGGAGGAAAACTGTATTCCTTGTGGGGCTGTTCTATTCTGTTTTAATATAGAACATTTTCAGTGATGTATCCCAGGACAGCAACCTTCTTCTAAGCATCTTCAGAGATGAGATATCTGAGTTAACTCCTTTAATTCTGTCTCTCTCCAGAACTTGATGAATACTAAACTCTAAGACTCATTCCAAAACAAACAGAAGGGCAGGAATGCAGTTTGGGCAACATATGAATAAATATATCCTATTAGTTTAGTTTGAAAGAATGAGTGTCTTAGTTAAACATCTGATTGTTAACTGAGTAAAATCACTTTGGTCTTGCAGATTGTTTGTTACTGCTGAAGATGCTGAACTGCTGAGAACAGAACGAACAGCCCTGGAGAAGCAAATTGGAGAGCTTCAGACAAGGTGTGCTCATCTAGAAAGGGAGAAGTATGATGCTGTTGAAAAAGTCCAGGATTGCATACAGCTCTTGGAAGAGGCTAACCTACAAAAAAGTGAGGTAAGGCAATGCTGAAGGTGTTTCTTAGATACTGGAATACTTTCACCTCTTAGACTTGTGAAGTGCCTACAGTGTATTCTTACAGGCGTACATGCGTACACAACCAAGCTGCTTTTGTGTCTGTTGTGCTAAAATCAGCAATGTGTAGGACAGTATGAATGCCAAAGAGTATGCTGAGTGCCTGGATAAAGGCAATCTAAGTAATAACACTGTACCTGAACTCAAATTTTCACACCTTTTTGACAGTTTCTTATCAAAAACTTTAAAACTTAGTCTTGGCAGTCAAAGAACACGTTAGGAGATGGTGTGGATGTTTCTTAAGACTACTTTGACATAATCCCCACAGGTACTCAATACAAGGAACACAGTGGTCAGAACAAGAGTTTAAAATAAAAGATGCCTTTAAACATACTGCACCTTCATGTGCAGATTTGATCAGCCTCTTTCAGGCAAAACTTGAGAGATTAGGAAAGTGCAGGAGGAGCCAACAAAGAAAACTAGACCTGAGGGAAGACCTTAAATCTTTATCTAGTGATGTGTTATAACCATTGCAGGATGATGACATAGGTGGGAGTGAGGCTATCACAGCAATGCTGCTCCTGCTAACATTATGAAGCACACAAAGCTAAGCTTGCAAAAAGACATCAGAAGAATTTTAAAAGAGTGGTTTAAAAATGAAATAGAAAATTGAATTGAATGGGAGCAGTAAGAGAGTACATGTTACTGCCTGAAGTGAGCAACCTTCTGTAGGCTGAATTTGTATTAACCAGTAGGGATGGGTTTATGTCTTTCTCCTTTTATGTTCCCTGTGCTACCTAATTTTTTTCATGTTGCCCATCAAGAACTGTGTGCTCTGTAATCACTCCAGAGTAAGCATCTCCCATTTAATATCAGCAGCATTCTTCCACTCTCCAGAGGAAGGGTTCCTTGCTGCACATTTTTTCTCTAATTCTCACCATTCTTTTTGCTGTATATTTAGTGCAAAATGTTCTCACTGTTCTTGTTTTCTTTTGGGTCTTGGTGTCAGCTACTTCAAAGTGAAAAGGAAAAAAAAGGTTTTTGCACAGTGACTATGTATAATTTCTTCTCTCAGTGCTAGATGTCATCACCACTAGAATATTATCAGTAGTATTTCAAGTTGTTGTTTTCTGTCTAGGCACTCTTTAGGGAGAAACAAAAGGAAGAGGAAGTAAAAAAAATGAAAGATGAAATGTCTCAACTTGTGGAAGATACTGCTGCAGGAATTAGAAAGGCAGTAAGTTCTGATATTTAGAAGAAATGGGAAGATGTTTTTGTTTTCCTCTGTGTGAAAAGTGATTGGTGGTGCAGTGATCATGAGCAGTGTTCTTTTAAGTGTTTTGATAGTAAAGGTAGCAAGGCAGTCTGCTGACAGTACTGAACTCTTCAGCTTTGATATTCAGACATATGTTCTTCTGAACAAAACTATATTTTTAACTCTCTCAAGAACCAAAAGCGTTGATATCTGTGCAGACATAGCTATACAGAAAGCTGCACTGTGGAGACATAAAGAGTGGCACTTTGCTTTCAGAGAGTCACAGTCTCACAGTATCATCAGGGTTGGAAGAGACCTCACAGATCATCAAGTCCAACCCATTACCAAGGAGCTCAAGGCTAGACCGTGGCACCAAGTGCCACGTCCAATCTTGCCTTGAACAGCTCCAGGGACGGCGACTCCACCACCTCCCTGGGCAGCCCATTCCAGTAGCCAATGACTCTCTCAGTGAAGAACTTTCTCCTCACCTCCAGCCTAAATTTCCCCTGGCGCAGCCTGAGGCTGTGTCCTCTCGTTCTGGCGCTGGCCACCTGAGAGAAGAGAGCAACCTCCCCCTGGCCACAACCACCCCTCAGGTAGTTGTAGACAGCAATGAGGTCTGCCCTGAGCCTCCTCTTCTCCAGGCTGAACAAGCCCAGCTCCCTCAGCCTCTCCTCATAGGGTTTGTGTTCCAGGCCCTTCACCAGCTTTGTCGCCCTTCTCTGGACACGTTCCAGCACCTCAACATCTCTCTTGAGTTCAGGAGCCCAGAACTGGACACAGTGCTCAAGGTGTGGCCTGACCAGTGTTGAGCACAGGGGAAGAATAAACTCCCTCATCCTACCGGCCACACTGTTCCTGATACAGGCCAGGATGCCATTGGCCTTCTTGGCCACCTGGGCACACTGCTGGCTCATCTTCAGCCTACTATCCACCAGTACCCCCAGGTCCCTCTCCTTCTGGCTGCTCTCCAGCCATTCTGTTCTCAGCCTGTAGCGTTGCTTGGGGTTGTTGTGGCCAAAGTGTTGCAGCCCCAGGTATTTTCATTTATGAATATACATCACAGACTCTATATATTTTAGAAAGAAACAGGGTGGGAAAACAGTTCGTTGGGTTTGGTTTTAGTTTTTCTTTGTTTCTGATCACAGGTAGACTCTGCAAAGAAGCAATACAACATTCAGATTTCTCGACTAACAGAAGAAGTTTCAGCTCTTCAGATGGTATGGTGTTGTCTGATGAAAGTGGTTTTGATAGCAAAACAGTTGGTACTTCTAGTTTCTGTTGGTCAAGTAAAACACTAAATTCAGGTAAAAGTTAACTAAAATATGATCAATGGGTAGTTGCCCAGGACTCAGTTTACATACAGCATATCCCCAGCATTAATGCAATGTACAGTGACTTTCATCTTACTTGACAAAAGTGACTGTGTACAGTGTCTTAAGTCCCACTGCAGAGATTCATATTTAGATATCAAGGAGTTTTGCTTTGAAAATTCATTTTCAATGTAAAGATCTGCCTTAGATGTCAACAGTTAGACTTTGTTTTTACTGAGAACTTGGTTGGTTCTGCATGAAATAATGCAGTTCTCCCAACCCACCCATTTCTTTGTGTGAGTTTATTCCTTGTGTTACATGCATTCTTATCATAGTTCATAAGTGTTTTGATAGTGAGATTCTGTGCTCTAGAAGATAATGTATGTAGCTGGATATGGAGCAATGAAAGTTGATAAAGTGTGGTAGGAAGAAGTGCATACATCACTGTAGTGGTTTGGGTGTTCCCCACCCCCCCACACCTTGGAAATCACCCAGATTAGACTCAGCCAGCTCTGGAAGTTTGAATGAAGCTTATATTTACAGCTGGCACAATATACAAGCAGATATTTACAGTATATACAGTTATAGGCAGAAATATCCAAGGTAAAAGGTAATACAGAAACACAACTCCCCTCCCAGAAACCTGAGTCCCCAGGAGGGGCTCCCAACCACCCCTCCACTTCTCCCACCCCTCAACCTTACCCCAGATGTTGCCTTGTGCCCCAAGGAAGAATGGAGGGTCGGCCGGGGCGGGCAGGAAGCAAATGGATTAATCAGAGAAACGGAGAGTGAGGTTAGGGAGAACAAATGCAGCCCAGAGCTCAGGCAGAGAGCGACTCCCTTATCTATGTTTGGATTCTTGCTCTTATACCTCTCAGCAAGCCTACGAGTGAAGTAGCATCACCATTGTTTTCTTTTTCACAGCCTGTGATCTAATCCTTCTCACTAGAACATTCTAGCTAGCTTCAAGCTAGCACAATCACAATCATCATACTCTTGAATGAACCAGGAACTTGTAACAAATTAGGTGGGAGACTAAAAGAGATGGGTGTGTATGTCCCTATTTATGGGTTCAGTTAATGTAAAGGTTTCATTTTATGGTTCTCAGTCTGTATAGTGAATGGGACTGATCATGTGGAGAAAACAATGAGTATGTAAATAGAATCAAATGCATAGGTGCCAGCATCAAGAGTTACATTTGCAGTGGCTGGGGTTTGGCTTTGGCACTTTTTTGAATTTTTATTTTGAGTTATTTTTATTAGATTTATTTTTTAATTACTTCTGAAAATAGGAGTGTGGAGAAAAACAGAGTCAAATTGAACGAGCCATTAGAGAAAAGAGAGCAGTGGAAGAAGAACTTGAAAAGGTAAAGCCATTTCATGTATTTTTACATCCTGTTTTAAGATTTCTTTTTGGAAGTACATTGATTTTCTTGGTTTTTACTCTACATTTTCCTTTTTTTTTGAGTAGATTTTCTTAATTTTACATTACTACAGGCTGGGGACAGAATGGACGGAGAGCAGCCAGGAAGAAAGGGACCTGGGGTTACTGGTAGATAGTAGGTTGAACATGAGCCAGCAGTGTGCCCAGGTAGCCAAGAGAGCCAAAGGCTTCCTGAGCTGTATCAGGAACAGTGTGGCCGGTAGGACAAGGGAGGTTATTCTTCCCTTATGCTCAGCACTGGTCAGGCCACACCTTGAATACTGAGTCCAGTCCTGGGCTCCTGAATTCAAGAGAGATGTTGAGATAATGGAACATGTCCAGAGAAGGGTGACAAAGCTGGTGAGAGGCCTGGAGCACAGCCATGTAAAGAGAGGCTGAGGGAGCTGGGGTTGTATAGCCTGGAGAAGAGGAAGCTCAGGGGTGACTCCTTGCTGTCTACAACTACCTGAAGGGAGGCTGTAGCCATGTGGTGGTTGGTCTCTTCTCCCAGGCAACCAGCAACAGAATGAGGAAGCACAGTCTCAAGTTGTGGCAGGGGAGGTATAAGCTGGATGTTAGGAGGAAGTTCTTCAGAGAGAGAGTGATTTGCCATTGGAATGGGCTGCCCAGGGAGGTGGAGGAATCGCCATCCTTAGAGGTGTTCAAGCAAAGCCTGGATGAGGCACTTAGTGCCATGGTGTAGTTGATTGGCTAGGGCAGGGTGATGGTTGGACTGGATGATGATCTTGGAGGTCTCTTCTAACCTGGTTGATTCTATAAAATTTACATAATTTAAGGTTGTCGGGTGGGTTTCTTTTAACACCTGCAAATGTTATAAAGCTTTAATACTAGAATCATAGAATGGTTTAGGTTGGAAAGGACCTCAAAGATCATAGAGTTCCAATCCCCAGCCATCAGCAGGGAAACCTCCCACTAGAACAGGTTGCTCAAGGCCTCATCCAATCTACCCTTGAACACCTCCAGCGAGGGAGCATCCACAGCCTCCCTGGGCAACCTGTGCCAGTGTCTCACCATGCTCACTGCAAAGAACCCTTTCCTAACATCGAGTTTAAATCTCCCTTCTGCCAGTTTAAACCCATTACCCTTCATCCTGTCATTACAAGTCCTTGTAAATAGTCACTCCCCAGCCTTCCTGTAGGCCCCCTTCAGATACTAGAAGGCTACTTACAGGGTTTCCTTGAAGCCTTCTCTTCTCCAGGCTGCAGAGCCACAACTCTTACAGCCTGTCCTCACAGCAGTGGTGCTCCATCCCTCCAATCATCTTCGTTGCTTCTCTGGACTCGCTCCAACAGTTTGAAAATAGAAGGTTCATTGAAAAATGTAAAAAGAGAGCTCTTTGACATGATCTGAAAGCTTAATAGACAGAAAACTAAATGACTGCCACAGTAGCAGAACAGAAATTCGGTCCTGTTTTAAATCACTGCAATGATGCAGTGAGGAATAAACCATAAGTAAGTGTCAGTACTACACTGCCAATCACCAGAGCAAGGTAAAGATGATCTTACCTGCAAGTATATTCATCAGATTTACAGGGAAGACAGAGGACGTGAATTTGACAGCAGAAAACTAGAGCAACTGCATCAGAAATACTTACTTGCAGAAAGTGTGAAAGGTGACCTTCAACTCAGCCTACAGACAACACAAAATAAACTGAAACAGCTGGAAATGAAGTAAGTAATGGATGTTACAGCAATTAGAATTGAAAACTATGGAAATAATTAACAATTGAAATAGTTAGAAATAAGGTGTTAGGCTTTGGATCATACTTCCAGGTGAAGGGCAGTTATGTCCAGAGAAGGGCAACGAGGCTGGTGAGAGGCCTCGAGCACAGCCCTATGAGGAGAGGCTGAGGGAGCTGGGGTTGTTTAGCCTGGAGAAGAGGAGGCTCAGGGCAGACCTTATTGCTGTCTACAACTACCTGAGGGGTGGTTGTGGCCAGGGGGAGGTTGCTCTCTTCTCTCAGGTGGCCAGCGCCAGAACGAGAGGACACAGCCTCAAGCTGCGCCAGGGGAAGTTTAGGCTCGAGGTGAGGAGGAAGTTCTTCACTGAGAGAGTCATTGGCTACTGGAATGGGCTGCCCAGGGAGGTGGTGGAGTTGCTGTCCCTGGAGCTGTTCAAGGCAGGATTGGACGTGGCACTTGGTGCCATGGTCTAGCCTTGAGCTCTGTGGTGAAGGGTTGGACTTGATGATCTGTGAGGTCTCTTCCAACCCTGATGATACTGTGAGACTGTGATACTATGAACAACTATAAAAGAATTAAAGGGGATTACATGCTAGGGAAGGTTTTACTTTACAGAAGAACTGCAAGCAGTCATCTGACAAAATGAATGAAGATACAAATACATTTTTTTGGAATCTCACTGCATTTTAGCATACTGAAAAGTTACCCTGGAAGAGGCAATATTTATAACTTCATAAAGTAATCTACAGTCTGGTGTCTCCTAGTACCTGTTGAACACCATTTACATAGCATACTGAATTTCAAGTCTGTGTTCATAGCTCATAGATATTATTGCAGTTGTAGTAAGACACAATGGTAACAAGTACACTACAATTCATATTTTTTTTAGACCAGGTGGTTGTTTTCAGCATGAAAAGAACAGGATTCTCTAGAGGCTTCAGTCATTTGTGTATTCTGATGATCGTAAATCCTCTCACTTCACCAGAGCAATCCTCTGTTGGGAATCTGGAAATGCTATAAACATGAAAATCTTCTATTTCACATTGTTATTAGATTGATTTTTTTTAATTCCATCATCTTAATAAAGTTCTTTGCTGACTTGTGCAAAAACTCTTGCTGTCAACTGCATTAAATGTGCTGAGCCAATTACAAACTTTCAGGAAGAAACAGAACAGCTGTCCTGGATCAGACCAAATACCTGTCCCCAATATTGTTGGGTTGTTTTTTTTTCTCCAGTACAGTAGTTTTTCAGCTCTTGAGTTCCAACAATACTTTTCTTCTGTTTCAGCTCTGAGGAAGAGAAATCTCGTTGCCAGGAAGTTATTTGTAAATTGCAAAGCATGTTGGATTCAGAAAGAGAAAAGAGTGCCTTTGTCAGTGAACAAAGGCTAAAACTTCAGCAAGAGAATGAACAATTGCAGAAGGAAATGGAGGGCTTGAGAAAACAGGCCACAGAGGTTCAGCAAAAAGCTAAAATACAGGTATGGATTGGATGTTAGTTTTCTATTAACATAAAACTTATACTTGCTCAATAAGAGCAGCAGTTCTAAGAGACAATCATTGAAAGTTTAAATCAAGAATGAAAGTTTCAGTGATGCTTCCTGGTTTCTACTTAGAAGTAACTTTGTTGTAGCATTGTGTGTCCTCAGAATCTATTGGTTAACTCAATCAAGTTAGAAGTGATTTCATTTGTTCCTATTTCAGATTGTCATTTATCTACTGTCTGTAATATATTTGGAATCTCTGTATAATTTTCAGTCGAGAGTGTTCTTGTTTGTCCACCATGTTGTCAGAGCAGTGTATAACTACTAAGTCATTTCATAGTGTGGTTGTCAAACATTGGTGCTGTGTTTTCTGAACAGGGCAGTTTTCTATACAAATAGTCCCAAACAAGATAATTAGCTGAAAGTTGGTTGGTTCTTTTTGAGCATGTTGTATTAAAAGCAGGGTGTGATGATGAATTCGTAACCCCTCACGGTACCTTTGGCTTCTGGAGGAAGTAAAAGCTTTGACCTTGATGTTCTTTCTCAACACCTAAAGAAAGTGATTTCACAGTATCACACAGTATCACAGTATCACCAAGGTTGGAAGAGACCTCACAGATCATCAAGTCCAACCCTTCACCACAGAGCTCAAGGCTAGACCATGGCACCAAGTGCCACGTCCAACCTTGCCTTGAACAGCTCCAGGGACGGCGACTCCACCACCTCCCTGGGCAGCCCATTCCAGTAGCCAATGACTCTCTCAGTGAAGAACTTTCTCCTCACCTCGAGCCTAAACTTCCCCCGGCGCAGCCTGAGGCTGTGTCCTCTCGTTCTGGCGCTGGCCACCTGAGAGAAGAGAGCAACCTCCTCCTGGCCACAACCACCCCTCAGGTAGTTGTAGACAGCAATAAGGTCACCCCTGAGCCTCCTCTTCTCCAGGCTAAACAATCCCAGCTCCCTCAGCCTCTCCTCGTAGGGCTGTGCTCGAGGCCTCTCACCAGCCTCGTCGCCCTTCTCTGGACACGCTCAAGCATCTCAATGTCCCTTCTAAACTGGGGGGCCCAGAACTGAACACAGTACTCAAGGTGTGGTCTAACCAGTGCAGAGTACAGGGGCAGAATGACCTCCCTGCTCCTGCTGACCACACCATTCCTGATGCAGGCCAGGATGCCACTGGCTCTCTTGGCCACCTGGGCACACTGCTGGCTCATGTTCTGCTCTTAACTCCGAGAGTGTAAAGATACTGAAACTGGATCTAAGTATCTGGAGCAATGAACCAGACTTCAGTGAGCAGTTCTACAAGCTATGAATGGGGACCATCTCCAATGCAGTTTCCACTTTGCAGCACAATAGAAAGGAAGCAGTCAAGTGAAACAGGAAATCTTGTTTCAACTCCAGAACCTTTTGGCCCTACATAGTTGGAAAACAAATGGTCAGAATCTTGTAACATAGAGGTAGCAGTTGTAAAGCATATGCCATGTATTAGTCTGTCTCACTTTGAATCGGAGAGGCTTCCATTATAGTCATAGAATCATAGAATCATAGAATGGTTTAGCTTGGAAGGGACCTCAAGGATCATCCAGCTCCAACCCCCTGCCATAGGCAGGTAAGTCACAGGTAAGATTTATGGCTGGCTTTCATTTTCCTCTGATGTACAAAGGATTTTAGATGCAGTTAAACTCCAAACATATTTCAGCTAGATGAAAAAGAATGTATTGAGAAAACACAAGGGAGAAGGATCAACACTATTTACCAAAATAAGCATCCACAGCTCATTACACTTTGTTGTCAGTTGTACTGTTTGCTTAGATTGGCTTTGGGAACATGTATCTCTTTGAACCTATAATTACAGCTTTAATTAACATGCTTTCAACAAATGCTTATAAATTTAACTCAAGTGTAGTAAAACAAAATAAAAGGTGGGAGATGTGATTGTATCTGATTTGTACTTTTGCTAGATAAGCACAATGGAGCACGAGCATGCTGTGAAAGAACGTGGCTATGAAGCTCAGCTTAAGGAAATGGAAGACACCAGTCAGAAGTCTAATGCTGAACTGAGACGTCTGTTAGTAGCACAGCAAAAAGCAACAAATCGGTGGAAAGAAGAAACAAAAAGTCTTAGTGAAACTGCAGAAGCCAGGATCAGTAAGCTAAAGTAAGTGCAATTTTCTTGCTCTTCTAGAAGCCGTTACTATTTTACTTACTCCTTGGTGTATGGCAGTAGACCTGTAGTGAAAAGCTACAAAGAGCAAACCATCCACACGTTTGCTTCTGGGAAAAGGAGAAAGAATATTTTGAGGGGAACTTTAGGTGCCCTCAGTGAAGCTAACACTGAAGTGAAAATTTCTCATCTCGTTGGTAGGTGTGAATTTTGTAATGACAAAAGTAAATGGAATATATTACCTTGAATTTTCTCTGTCAAGATAGAGAACACGCAGTCTAGAGAATTTTAGCCTCAGATTGTGAAAAGCTCTGTATTTATACCTATTCAGAACAGTCACCATAACATTAGTTGTGGAGGGAGTCTCCAGACTTCTCAAATGAGCTGGAAAAAAACCTTTGGGATACACATCTAATGTTTTCTTCTGAGCAGCTGCTGTCATAAATGAGGATACAAATGAGCTGTATGATTGCCCTAAGCAAAAATGTGATAGAAACTTTACTTTTCTCTCAGTTCATACAGGTTGCCAGGTAACCAGCTGATCCTTGTATTCCCAGCACAGAATGTAAGGATACTTTTAGTTTTGAAAGGGCATAATAACAAGGGCATCTGACACAACAGCCACAGGTTACACATCATTGCTAGATGCCAAGAAATACAAGCACCTGTGGTGCCCATGAGCCTATATACAGACAGATGTCAGCTGGTTCAGAGAAGACAGTGGTGTTATTGGAAATGAGTGAGAAGTATCCCAGTGAGAAATGAGCCATTTGCAAGTTACATCTGAAGTCAAGTTTACAAACTCAATCTTTGTTTTATATGCATACTGCTGTAGATGGTTTTCTTCCACTTGGGTGTTCATAACCATTTAGAAACACCAAGAATCCCCACTGATCAGCTTATGAAATAAGCAGGTATGGCATCTACATTCATCCCGGGTTTCCTTTTCAGTGTGCACACATGGCAGAGTGTTAGAATGCAAATGAATTCATCTGTGCACAGTGGATTTGTAGTGCCTGTCCTTTTTTTGGTATTGCTTCCCTCCACCTCAACTCCCTCACATGCCTTGTGTTTGGCTGGCAAGTAACAGGCAGGCTGTGTCTAGCTGCAAGCTCACTCTGGTTAGCCAGCTAGCTGGTGCTTGCAGGAGGATGAGTTCTGAACAGGCTTTCTCTCAACAGAGGCAAAGAGATATGTTTGATTTATTTTATTGTTGAGCTTAGGAAACTGTCAGATCAAGGACAGTATAAATCAGAGATTAAATTAGCCTGGTATTTTTGTAGAACTTAGAAGTTTATTTCCTTCTCCAAACTGGTTGACGCTGACAAGCTGGTACACAGTAACTTCTCAGCTAGGAAGCCTGATTCCAGAAACCTAATTAAAATGCTTAGAGAAGAACAGAAAATTGCATACATAAGTCATTGAGGAATGCATTGAATGGCATTTACAGGAAAAAATCAAGGTATGCAGCTCTGCTAATATAAGACATTTGAAATGACCCTTCAGTCGCTTAGAGTGTAGGATACACTCAGGTACATCTCTTTGCTCAGATTGGTTGTAGAAATCACTTAGTGTCATGTTAACAAGGAAGCAAAGCTTGTGCCCTGTTAAAGCTGAAAACCTGTGAATTTAGCTTTTATTTCCTTTGGAGTGATCTGTGGATTTCTGATGGGTTATCATTATAATGGTTTACATATTCTCAGCTTGATCTGCAGTATTTCCAGTACCCCATGCAATTTCTGGAGTCACAATTTTAAGCATAGGTTGACATGGCTTAGCTGTCAGAATGCCAGCGGTGTGAGTGGAATTAGAACACAAGTTCACTACACAAGCAAGGAAAACAGCTTCCTGAAAATGTTGCTGTACCAACCTGGTCTCCATCTTCTCTAGAGAAGGATGCAAATTTGGTCTCCAGCGAGCTTCACAAACAGCAGTCTTGTATGTAGTGGTGCTCCCCTGGGAAACTAAGCTCATTCCTCTTTAGTGACACTGTCATGACTGGTTGTACCTATTGTCTTTTCAGACAGATTGATCAAACATTTATTGATGACCTTTCTGTTTCACTAGTGGCATCACCGAACTTTTTCAAGTGCTCCTTTCAAAGTGCTAAGAACACTTTGTAGTAGTAGTGGATTGTTAACCTGTGATTACTAATTCAGTTTAAATCCTTATCAGTCCAAGTAGAGGCTGGCTTTATTTTGCCTTAGAATATGCTGCATTTTGCAAAGATGAATAAACAGTTCTTTAAAGAGGAAAAAGCCTCATCAAATTGTTGAGCACATCTGCAAGATACTGGGAGCTGTGCTTATTCGCCCTCAGTTTTAGTGGTACAGCTTCACTGCCTGTAATTAGCTGGGACTTACTAGGAGGTTTTTTGACATCTTGTCAGTAATGGAGAAATGCATTAATTGGAGAAGAAAAATACTTTTTAGTGTTTCATGCTAAGGTAAATTTTAGCTTTTAAATTTGGAGCTTCTTTTCTGTAAATGAAACTATAAAATCTCTCACAGTTGAGCACCTAGGTCGATAACTAGGTCCTGAATATAGTTCAGCAGCTTCCAATTAAAAGGGAGTAATTTCAGACTTCTTAAAGAATTAAAACTGTGAAACAGCTGCCCTCCTATTTAAAGCACTAATGTTAAGTTTAAAATGCTGCTATAGCAGACCAAAAGCTTAAGACCTTATTTATCTGCAGCAAAATGCTGACACAGAAAAGATCACAACCATGAGAGGAAGTCTGCTTTGTGAATCTGCATTAAAAGTAGGCGGTAAATTTTGCAGCCGTCACTGTTTATGTGTGAGACTGGCTCTGTGGCATCACCTGGAAAACTCCTGCAAGTGTTTAATGTCCTGTATCAGAGAATACTGCCTGGTGAGCAGAACAGAAAACACCTTCATTGTGGATTAGAAATTGTGAGTCTCCATCAAGTCCATATGATCCTGTGCCTTCAGTAGCTATTTTGGTTTCAATCTCTTAATTTTGAAGATGTTTTTGTAGGTAATGCTTTCCCGTACTGTATAAGCTGGAAGCAGGAGTTTGTATCAGACACTTGCTCTGCCTAACAAGGAAGCTGGCAAGAGAAGCTTATTCTCTGCTAGAAGGTTGTCATTTAAAGTGACAGGAAATTCTCAATGAATTCTTAAGAAAAGGAATTCCTTAATGAAATCTGTGCAGTGATGCTCTGGTATTACAGTGACAAGTGGCTACAACAAAACCTGCAAGTATTACCTAGAAACTTTAAAATCACCTTATTTTTCATGTTATATGCATTGCTAGATACTTAACTGTATAGATTCGTAGATTCAGAGAATGATTTGGGTTGGAAGAGACCTTAAAGATCATCTAGTACCAACCCTCCTGCCAATGGCAGGGACACCATCCACTAGACCAAGGTGCTTAAGACCTCATCCAGCCTGGCCTCAAACACCTCCAGGGAGGAGGCATCTGTGACCTCCCTGGGCAATCAGTTCAAGTGTCTCACCACCCTCACTGTAGAGAATTTCTTACCAATACTGAAGCTGGTATGAAAATTAGCTCCTGAGTCACACGGTAGTGTTCAGTGTTCAGTCCTTGCTTATATAGCAAATTAACAATTACCATATTCATTTTAATTTTCTCATAATAACATTTTGAGTATTTCGAGTGCAAGTGCAGAATGGCAAATCACTTCTTTGTGGCAAACTCAATTAAGTTGTGATTATTTAAAAAGCAAAATAGTTTTGCAGTAAATGCATTTATCATGAAGGTATCTGCAAGACTGATAGGTAAACAGGATCTGTTGAACTAAAGGCTTGCTTTGAAAGCCCTCTTGAGGCTAATGCAGGAAGTGGTATCACCAAGCCTTAGAAGCAGGGTTCAAGTGAAAGGCTGATGTTCTCCCACATCTCCTCTGTATCAGAGAACAGAATCATAGAATCAACCTGATTGAAGTTTATGTAGGTTTGGGGGTGCTAGTTAGGCTATGAGCTTGTAAGGAAGACAGTATCTTCCTTAGAAACTTCATCTTGTCCTGACTGGGCTGCAAGTGTACAAACCTGCACGAAGGTATCAGCGTATACATTTTGGTTTTAGATCATAGAATCATAGAATCATAGAATGGTTTAGGTTGGAAGGGACCTCAAGGATCATCCAGCTCCAACCCCCCGCCATAGGCAGGGACACCTCCCACTAGAGCAGGCTGCTCAAGGCCTCATCCAGCCTGGCCTTAAACACCTCCAGGGAGGAAGCATCCACAACCTCCCTGGGCAACCCGTTCCAGTGCCTTACCACCCTCACTGTAAAGAACTTCCTCCTAACATCCAGTCGAAATCTCCCCTCTTCCAGCTTAAACCCATTCCCCCTCGTCCTAACATTACTAGACCGTGTAAATAGTCCCTCCCCAGCTTTCCTGTAGGCTCCCTTCAAATACTGGAAAGCCACTATAAGGTCTCCTCGAAGCCTTCTCTTCTCCAGGCTGAAGAGCCCCAACTCTCTCAGCCTGTCCTCATAGCAGAGGTGCTCCAGCTTGGAGAGCTCTCCAAGTTTAGCAGCATATTGTGTATTTTGAAGACAGTCTGAGGCATTCCTTGGCACTTCACAAAGCTACTGTTTGATGCATTGGATTCTTATAAAAATGTGAGCAAATGCAGCAGTTTTGTTGGGGACATGTGGCAGAATTCTAGTTTCTAAAGAAAATGATTACAGCACAGTGCAGGCTTTATAAATGAGCGTTTTTAAGTCAGTCATAAACTTGCTAACAAAAGTCATATCCCTGTCTGCTGGGGAGGTAGTTTACATAAAAGCATTTCTCTAGTGCATGTCACCGGAATTCTGCTGTTAGTGCAGCTCTCAAGTCTTGAGCCAGTGTCCCATTTGTTAGTGTAGGTGTTTCCTGTTCCTTTGACTTATACTCATGATCTGTTGCTGCTTTTCATTTCTATCCCCATTACTTTCATTTTCCATGTGAATGTGTCTGAAATGTTTTGGCTTCTTTTCTGACTTCCCAGCAGCGGCATGAAGGAAGCATTAAAAAAGTAGTTTTAAGAAATGAAGCAATGTGAGTGAATGTTGGGTGATTTTTTTTTTTAATTCAAAACCAAATCAAGTAAATTTTGCAACCTGCAACAGAGCAGAGTGATGATGTTTCTAAACTAGAAAGATCAGTGAAAAACCTATAGGTAAAAAAGGTGATAAATAAAATGATCCTTTTAAGGTTTCATTGAAATTATTCTGTGCTGACTTGGACACCTGGGTCTCAGTTCAAGTTAAACACGTTAACTACTGCCTGTAAAAGTGACCTTGGAAGTGAAACACAGTGCTGGAAGAGCAGGCAGTGAATTGAATACCTGTAGACTAAATATCACCATTTGCTTCATAAAAAATACATTCTAGACTTCATTTACAAGAAGAGTTTTGTTCCATTTTAGCACCTTAAGATGCGGTACAATTTTAGAAGGATTTATTGATTAATAGACCTCATGTTCACCTTGCAACAGAGCAGGGAACTGGTTTTGCTTCAACATAGTTATGCCAAAAGCCAGTCTTGAGGGTAACTCAGCAGGTCAGTGCCTCTTGCAACATAGGTCATAGTTCTGAATAAAAACATTGCCCTTGGCAGCATGACTAACACCTCATGACTAATGTTTATGCTCCTTATTCCTGCTAAAGGTCCGGTCTGGCAGACTGAAACAAGACTGTTTGACTTCTGGCTGCCTCGGTTTTAGTTTAGTACTTTTGGGTTCTAATGGCATTTACTGCAGTGAACTTAACAAATGAGTGATTAAAGGTAGTACACCAGCAGTGCAGGGCTTTTTATTTTAAGATGGGTTATCTCAGGGCTTTTCTACTGAATTTAGGTTGTTTCTCCAAGAATTTGTGGATATGTAAAAAACTATTCTATTTGAAACATTTTATACATGTTTAAAAACACATGCAAAAACTACCACCCTTAGATTAAGTTGAGGGGAGCTTAAAATTTTAAGTTAAGGTGAATTCAATGCTCCTTAAAGCATGTATTGAGCTTGGCTGGGACACAGTGAATTTTCTGTGTGGTGCTGTGGTTTAGATTCATGACCAAACCAGTGCTGATAACACAGCAATCTTTCAGGTGCCGCTGAACAGTGTCAAGGCTTTCTCTGTTTCTCATTCTGCTGCCTCAGTGAGTAGGCTGGGGGAGGGCAAGAAATTCAGAGGGGACACAGCCAGGACAGCTGACCCCAAAGAGATATCTCTGACCATATGTTGACCAATGCATCCAGGTGCAAGCTCTTCCAAAGCAGCTATTGCCTAGACACTGGCAGCACATTGGCCTGCTAATGATGAGCAACTGCTTTTGCATCCTTTTTTCCCCCTTCACTTATTACCCACACCATTCTATGATTTTTATTCCTGACCCATGGGGTCTCATACCTGTACCCTTCTGGTTCTCTCTCCCTTTCCACTAGGAGAGAGTGGGCAACTAGGCTTACTTGCCAGCTGGGTCAATCCACCTCAAGACAAAAGGACAGAGGTGGGTTTGAGATGGAAGGTGCTTTAACACTTCAATTTAGTTGAGTTGGTTACTTGCTGTGTTTCAACAAGCTTGCCTATGATGGCTGCATCTCTGCTGGGGTCTGAGACTGAACCACTAATTCAGTTCCTATCAGGAGAATGAAGTGAACTTCTGAGAGGCAAAAAGTCATCTTTCACATTCTTTCTAGAGGTTTAAAAATTAAATAGAGAGGTCTGTTATTTTTTAGATATATAAACTGAGTCTCCCAAACAAACAGTGCATGAGAAGGTGTGCATAGAAGAGGCTAAGTACTTTAGCAATTACTTCCATGTTGCAATGCATGAGAAGAACTTAAACATCTAAATTTCTTCACTCTTTAACTAATAAAGTAATAAAAATTAATAACAGTACATCGTATAAACAAATTGTTTCATTTATGATCTTAACTTACTATTGTCATTGTCTGGTAGCAAGATATAACTTGAGGGAAATAGAAATTATTTGTGGTAAGATGAACTCGTTAGCAGCTCGTTTTAGTATGCACTTGCTGTGCAATTGTCACTTACAAGAAGGAAATCCTTGCTGTATCGGTTTTAAATTTCAATACTTTGCTTATCCTAAGTCATCTGATTGCAGCTATTTTGGGTGTCTTTGTTCCAGTTTCTGCTTCTGAACTATTTCTATCATAGTTGCAGTCCCTGACTCATCAGTAGCCATGAGTGGGCTTTGGAGTTCTCAGGTTTATCTTTTCTATAATTGAAAAAGATCTGCCTCTAAGGAATGACCTTTTTTGTGCCTGCATATGAAGTGTTGGCCATGACTGCCACCTTCTCCCTACATCCTGCACAGTACATGAACTGCACAGCATCTTGAGATGAAGAGGTGCTCTCCATTTCTGGAAAAGAATTATTCTTGGCTGCATTTCTGTAATGTTTGGCAGCCATGGCTGCTTATTTTAAGATGTTCATTACAGAAAAAAAATATCAGGGTAAGAGACAGCTGTAGGTACTGGCAGTATACAAAATTCATAATCACCAAGAGTAACTGAAGCATATTATAGTATAATTCAACCAAAAAAATCCAGCTGGTACATGCTATATTTGTCATAGGAGAGTTTTGCAGAGTGTTCGTGCTACAGCTGGCGGATTTATCACCCGGCTGCCAACATGCTAAAAGCTCACCTCTGTTTCCTGCTCACTTAACAAAGACAATATGGAGTAGGGACTGATTGGATTACTCAACAGTTGGGGTTACTGCTCGGTTTCAATAGGAAATCCTCATCCTGTATGTTTGGGGGCAGGTTAAAATCAGAATGCATCAACTGTCTAGCTCAATAGCTGTCACATTTCTGTATGCTTACAAGGTTAAACTACATGTTCAGTGTGATCTAATTGTCAAAATAATTTCTTGAACACTGGTTATAGCCTGTGCTGCTAAGAATGCTAGTTCCACACCTCAGGATGAGTACAGGAGACAGATTATCACAGTATCACCAAGGTTGGAAGAGACCTCACAGATCATCAAGTCCAACCCTTTACCACACAGCTCAAGGCTAGACCATGGCACCAAGTGCCACGTCCAACCTTGCCTTGAACAGCCCCAGGGACGGCGACTCCACCACCTCCCTGGGCAGCCCATTCCAGTGGCCAATGACTCTCTCAGTGAAGAACTTTCTCCTCACCTCGAGCCTAAACTTCCCCCGGCGCAGCCTGAGGCTGTGTCCTCTCGTTCTGGCGCTGGCCACCTGAGAGAAGACAGCAACCTCCCCCTGGCCACAACCACCCCTCAGGTAGTTGTAGACAGCAACAAGGTCACCCCTGAGCCTCCTCTTCTCCAGGCTAAACAATCCCAGCTCCCTCAGCCTCTCCTCGTAGGGCTGTGCTCGAGGCCTCTCACCAGCCTCATCGCCCTTCTCTGGACACGCTCAAGGATTTCAATGTCCCTTCTAAACTGGGGGGCCCAGAACTGGACACAGTACTCAAGGTGTGGTCTAAGCAGTGCAGAGTACAGGGGCAGAATGACCTCCCTGCTCCTGCTGACCACACCGTTCCTGATGCAGGCCAGGATGCCACTAGCTCTCTTGGCCACCTGGGCACACTGCTGGCTCATGTTCAGGCAGGTATCAATCAGCACCCCCAGATCCCTCTCTGTCTGGCTGCTCTCCATCCACTCCGACCCCAGCCTGTATCTCTGCATGGGGTTGTTGTGGCCAAAGTGCAGCACCCTGCACTTGGAGCTATTGAATGCCATCCCAATTACTTTCAGTAACTGAGAATTTTTGATGTAGAAAATGAGTCTGCTCAGATAGGTTTCTAAGAGGATGTAAAAAAGAAGGTGGTTTGTTAAGAGTTTAACAATTGATTTTCCAAGCTGTTTACAATAAAGCTTTACTGTGTGTTAATCACTTTCTCTTCCAATTCATAGAAGTGACCTGAGTCAACAGAAACTTCGTAGCCAGGAGCTCATTTCTCAGCTGGAAATGGCAAATGAGAAGATAACTGAGGTAAGATAATTACTGATAATGACAACAAAGTTCCATTACAGCCTGATGCAGGCACACTAGGATCTTAGAGAAACCTATTTAGATGAGTTGTGTTGCTGGTTTAGAAAAATTAATGGGTTTTGACAGGAGTAGTTATAACTGGAAAACCCTCACTGGTTCTGCTGACTGACACATTCCAGTGGCACGAGACAAATGAACTTTACTCTCAAATGACAAGAAAAGGTAAAGGAGAGATCATCTTCCAAGGTTACTAATCTAGCAGCTCTAGATAATTCAGGAAACGTTTCCAAGGTCGCTTGTGTCAGTGTATGCAGGCATGCCCTAAAAGGGAGCAGTTAGGATGGTATGGAGAATGGAGCATGTGCAGAGATAGCAAATACTTCACATGCTGTGTATAGTATAATTTACACTGCATACAGATAAAAGCATTATCCATTAAAGATTAAGGGCAGAGTTGTTTTGGAATGTGCACTGTTCAATAATTAATGGCCACTTCAGAAAACAGCTATCCTGTCAGCCTCATAAATTCAGGATAACATCCAATTCTGTCTAGGATAAATCCTTCTGGGTGGTGTTTTTTTGTAGAGCTGTGTTACATAGAGGAGAAAAATGGGGCTGATGCAAAACCAGATTTCATTAAGTACAGGGTGGTCAAGAATATACAGACCCTTGGATAAAGAGATCATCTCACTCACCTAAGTGTAGCCTTTTTCCCTTTGAGTATAACCAAAACATGTGCATTGTAAGATTGCACAAACTAAATTATTTGGCTGAAAATGTCAGCTTTTGTGCATCTTGCTTCAAGATGGTGAAACAAATAAACTTCCTCTCCAGATCACTCTGAGTCACTGGAAACCTCAAATGATGTTACAGCTGAGTTGGAAATTCTCTGAAATGTGGCAGCAGTACATCTTAAGTCTTTTTCCGAGTGGTAAACAGATCAACTTCTTAAGTTCTTCTTGTCTTAAGGTTCTTCACTACAGGATGTATGGATCCAGTAAGAACTTTGCATTTGTAATAAGGTATTTCCTTTACACAGGATGAAAAATTAATGATGGAGTGTCGAGAGTACATCGATAGGCTGCAAAAGCGACTGAGCCAGGCAGAACAGAGGGCAACTACAGCATCACAGAAGGTACAAAACTAACATAGAGCTCTACTATCTAAATGCACTAAGGCAATCCCATTGAATATTACAAAAACAATTCACTTTGTCTCGTTCCTGGGGCAGAGGTGATTAATTTCTGTGCATTATTACTAATAGAACTTTAGCAACAAGCTGTGTTTTGGATGTCAACACAAAACTGATTCATGTTTAGTTAAATGCCACCTTCTGACAGGATGCTCGAGTGACAGCACAGATTTGTTTATGGTAACAAATTTAACGTGCATTAAACTCATGTGGATGAAAACATGTGAATGAAGGTGTATGAACATAGCCATCTTCAGAAATGACAGCGTGTTGAGAAAGAGGAGAAACCTCTTTAAGTAACTGCACCTCCTGTTTACACAAGACAGGCTTCTTCAGCTTGGTATAACCTCCTGCAGCAGTCACAAGCAGTGGCCTCAGGTGATAAAGAGCAAATCTCGTGCCTGTCTCCTGGGGACTCTGGTTTAAAACCAGACATGTCTCTAGTTGATGGGTGGAGAACTGCCTTCATAATTGCGAGGCAGCACAGCTCTCTTGTGGGAACTGTGAGTTCTTCAGCCTGATGAAGTTCCCTGATCTCATTCACTGTGTGGCTGCACAAACAGCAGGGGGAAATGGTGTGCAGTGGTTGCAGGACAAAACTGATAGTGCAGACCTGCGTAGTGTACAACTTGCAACTCGGTGTACCTTCTGCCATGTCCTGTGAGCTGCCAGCCATCAGAACTGCCTTGCCTTCTTATTAAATAATAGTAATTCAATAAGAAACATAAACAATACAGGATGCTGTTTGCACTGGTTTTACATGTGTGTATTTTGTAGAGAAAACTTTAAAGTGTACTCCTGCTACCTAATCTTTGATCATCTTGGATGTGAAACAAGACAGAAGCAGTGGTCATATGTGGAGTGCATTGTCAATTGTACTGTCTATCCCAAATCTCCACTCTCATATGCTTGTCTCCTGTTCTTTATGGTATCTTTCAGAGAGAAGTTTTACAGATACTTCTACCTTACAAAAGCCTGTGTAAGAAACTAACTCCTCCTTTTTAACTACAGCTCAGCCTGATGACTGCACAGAAGAAAAAAGCTGATTCCCTGAAGTATCTGGAAAATACTTAAACACGTGCATTGTTCATTTACTGTGTTGGAGTTGAGAAGATTGCTGGAGAAACTTCATACTGGAACTGTTAAAAGTGAAAGATTATTCAGGTAAGAAAGGTGTGGATGAAGACACTCTGTATGGATAGTTAAGATTGGAAGAAGAATGCAGAACGTTGTAATTCAAGTCCTTCACATAGATGAAAAGAATTTGATACAGTGCTGTGGTGAGTTTTGGTCTGGAAAGCACCAGCTCCAGCTGTGACAGGATTTGTGCACAGGGAACAGATAGTTCTATTGAGATCTATTGAAATGGGCAGCTTTGCTCACATGCAGTTGGTACCTTTCATTTTCCTTTGGACTGCAGTAATTTGGGAATGTTCTGAAGATCTTCTGTGAACTGTAGCAAGATACTCATTACATCATGAATGTCAAATGCTGTTAATGGTAGGCAAGACAGGTGGGAAATCTCTCCATTGGCTTCTAGTGTTAACAGTCTTCAGTTTGTTCTGATGCCCCTGGGAAACAGTTACTAAATAAACGGCTGCTGTGGCTATTCCCACAGCTCATTTCTAAGGACTGTAATCTGTTTGTATGTGTCTGGGAACTTAATTTCTCTCTCCCTTCCATTTGCCCAGAGCTGGTGAAGTCATTCAGTCATCCATCCTTCATGCATTTTGATGTCTCTGAACCCTACGGGTGCCACTAAATGGGAATTCTCTCACATGCATGTTTTTCTTGGATAGTTGAGAAACTTCCTATATATCATTCCAAAACTGCAGCTGAACTTAGTGTTCTCTTTTGGCATAGACCATAAACATCTGATGGGTGTTATCTGATGATGCTCCCATCCTGAACTTATAGGACACATCTTAAAACGTGATGAGCATCGTTCCGCGCCTAACTTCCAAATCACTAGGTGGATAATGCTTAGCCGGTGTTTGATGAAAGCTGTTGGCTTGGACTAACAAAGTCATACATCTGTTGCTGTGGATCTTCACCGTATTTGCATCTTGGAGGACACACCTGGGTCAGCCACCACATGGAATTAAGTTTGTGCCACCTCCCAGAAACCTGACTCTGCAGGTAAAGCCTGCAAGGTAGAAACATTTCCTGCTTATGCAGAAGAAGTTGTTACTGCATACAGCTGTGCACAATTCTTTACTAGATCCTTCTTGGTCTGATGTATGCCTGTAACCACTGCAATCTAATTCTGCTCAAAGACTTCAAAGACTGTTCAAAGCAAGATGGATACACTGTCCAGCAGCTCCACACGTCTGCTGTGGTGAGATTTTCATCAATCCACCACACATGTGATAGAGGGAGGTAAGCATCAAGCACTTTACTTTCATTTGCATAATGCACATCTGAGATGTTGACAGAACACCTGGAAGATTCTGTCTCAGCCATTAATCCCATTCACTTCTTAAAGAGAGGCTCTAGCTGTGAAGTAAAACCTGGCTGAACGTGGCAGGCAACTGTATAGTTTTGAACATTTGGTTTTGTTCCTCGAGGCACAGAGGGCACCTGCTTGGTTCTTTTTAATGATGGGTGTATTAGTTTGAACCTGTGCTGCAGCTCTTGTGCTGTGCTGATTTGCCAGCATGTGAACTGCAGTGATGGCAGAAGCACCTAATGTTAAGACAGCAGAGCAGTGACAGCAGGTGACACAAAAAGGGAAAATAGATATCCCACCCGACTGCTTATTCCTCCAAGCAGATAAAAAATGACCAAATGCATCTGTCTGAGCCACAGCGGGAATATGGTCAGCTTCAGCTTGTCATCCTACCACCACCTCCTTTCATTTCCGTTTGCTGTCCAGAGGAGGCTGCTGGCACGTTGCACCCAAGTTGGTCTTGCAGAGGAAATGCACATGCTGAGGCAGTTAAACTTTGGGTCTTGCTGGATAGGTAAGTTTTGCTCTTCCCTTCAGGAAATGATTGGTCCATGGGATTGAGCAGCAAGCTTTTCAGCCATCTGTTTGGGTTGGTTTACATTTGGTTCTTTGTATTTCTCCTCACTGTTCCCCTGTAAAGTTTGTTTCCCCTGCCTTCTTTCCCACCCCAACACCAGGTTTTGAGTGTTTGAAAGATTCCCTAGTGTGATATTAATGCTTCCCACTGAGTAAAGCTACTCTTGACAGTGTTTATTTAGGCAGAGTTTCTAGGTGAATAGTTGCACTTCCATTCAACAGGTGAGAGAGACTGACTACAGTGGCAGTCTGAGTTTCATTTGGGGTCTTCCCAAGAGCCCTGTACCTTCTGGCATAGGCCAGATTTTGAAAGGTCTATTACTGCTCACAAGAAACTTTTTCATGGACTGCTGACTAAAGCCAAAGCTTTACTTGGGTAACCCCAGCAGTGCAATCCCTCTCAGAGAGACAAGGCAAGACCATAAATCAGCTGTAAGAACCTCTGTCAGACTTTTATTCACGCTTTGAAGAGCTGCTACTAGCACTACCAATTCTTAGGAGAGGCATCCTTTCATCTTCACTCTTTGAAATGTTTTTGAGGGGTGCCACTCACAGCTGCCCACGAAGGGAATGCATGTGATACATGTACAGATTTGAGAAAAATTACGTACCCATCACTGCTTTTCAAGATGTATTGCTAGATGTACGCCTTCAAACTTTGTCCTTTACATCCACTGTGTATTTCCACCTCTTGGGCTTAGAACAAGAGGAAGGAACCTGCAGTGTCCTTCAGGCCTGGTCTCCTTGAGATGCTGCTAGAGCAGTAAACAGTCAGCGTTGCCTGACTATAGGCAGTTTGTGGTGGCAACATACATTCAGAGTACTTACCTGAAGGACCTACAGCTAAGAAAGGTCACGTTTCCCATCCAGTGATGATAGGCTTTGCCAAGGGCATTATATGTTAACAAACATGAACTGTCTTGAAGTAAGCAGCATCTCTCTGAGAATCAGAAGGCAAGAGCATACCATTTTCTGTGGATGGGATAGGCACAACCACCAGTAACTAGGGCCTATGCTGTTCCTTGAAACACCCAGACCTTTCTCCTGCAGCCGCAGCGAGCCTGCTGGTACCTGTAACTAGCCACATGAAGTGCTTGGGTTAACCATGAAAGGCATTGCGCTATTTGCAGTGAAGTGTTTATGTAGAACCCAAACCAACCAACTACTGCAGAGTCTAAACCACTGCTGGGCAAGGCTACTGCAAAAATGTACAGCATTTATTCACATACAGACAAAAAGGCACAATTCTACTGAATAGTTTAACAAAAAATACAGCTGTCTTCAACTAGGTCTTTATAAATACTTCAGAAAAGGGAGAAAATAAATACAGGATTGGGCCATGTAATATAAAATAGTCATCTCTACATATACTTTTTATTTCTATCTGCTTCTCTTCATGCACCTTTTTCAATTCATTTCAGCTGAATGGACACCAAAGCTAGGCACATAGTGAAAAATCTTCTGTACAAGGTCTTACAAACGTCATGACAATTGTCTCAAATTCCAGAAATTAAGCTTTATACACAACACCTACAACCCTTCATTTAGATTTGAGAGAGTTTATAACCTAACAAATGGCATTCCAGGCAACTCTACAGAAGTTCAACTAGCCTACAGTTTGACAGAACACACCGGTCGTAGCCAACGGTCTCTTGGTCAGTCTGCACAAGGAAATGCTTACGAACAGAAATTCAGCAAATTCAGCCTCTATCCCAACAAAATACAGGGGTGGGTTTCTATTGTCACTGCTGTACTTACAACACCTCTTCTGCTGAGCGCTAAGCAGGGGAGACAAAGCTAACCTACAGAGCTGGTCACACTGCAGTCTTCTTACAGCTGTTTTTTTGTTTTGGTTCAGCTTAACTTGAAACATTAGAAAGCTTATTAACCTAAACATCAGGGAGCAAAATAGGTAAGGCATTAATTCTGCACAACACTAGCATTTGTAATAGTGCAAATTAACAAGGTACCTCCTTCAGACTGGCTTGAGGTTCAATCTTTACTTAGAATCTTAATTTAGATCATTCCAGCTATGGCTTGACAAACAATTCCCCATATGGTCACGAGCCTCTTTCTTACAGAAAATAGCAGTGCCTGTCTGGAAGACGCTGCTGCATGTTGAGTAGAACTTACCTGCATTTACTTTTTGTCTCTGCTGCTGTGTGAGATCAGATACAAACTTTTAACACATCCCAAGAGTGACTTAAGTTGAGATTCACCAGTGCCCTGTATGACTTTCACCTTTCTAAGCAGTTATTCTAGCTTCTTGGGAGCAGCAATGGTGCTGCGTAAGTGCACCACCAGACACAAAATTCCCCTTCCTCACAGGTGATCAAAACTTCTGAGCACTGAAGGTTAAACCTTCTGAGCTTTAAAACAAGTGACAGGGCTGCACAGCTGAAATACTTAGATATTTAAGTGATAACTTGCATAGCAAGGTAAGTCTTAGTAAGCCTTTTTCTCTTTTTCTTTTTTTGATAGAATCCTCTGGAAGACACAGTTATGACAGAGTTCTACTGTGTTATCAATGCTCCCTGCTCAAGAGGCAAGGGTCTGACATGAAAAAGCAGCAGTCATAATGACAGGCTAGAAGTAGGAAAGGGGTAGGGGAAAGGGGATCTTTACACCTGTCTGTGACACACTGCTGCACTGTCACCAGTACATACCTGACTTGGCTCTATGCAGAATTCCAAAGTGTGCAGGCTCCTAACATTCCACATGTGCACTCTGCTCGCTACAAGGCCGTACCCTAATGACCTGCTCATATTATTGCTCATCACTTATTCGTTATTGCCGTTTGCAGTTAGTAAAAAAAGCTCCTTCTTCCATCAAATCTAGTCCAGATTTTTTTTTTCTTCATTTGACTGTAAAGAGATAATCACAATTTATTGCCTTTCCATTTTACACTACTTAAAAATATATATTCATTTTAAAGCAACCCTTTAGCATTGTAAGCCTGGCTTTCCCAGTACATCCCAGTAGTGCATACCTGGCGGGCTTTGGGAAATGCTAGTGACTAGTGCCTTAGACTTTTCTTTGCTGGAATTGTCCTCATACTCCTGGCAGCAGGTGACTGACTGAAGGGTAACAGCTTATTCCACGACGGACTGTAACCCACAAGCCTGACCTGACCCTTTCTCAGACCTTTTCAGAGTCCCCTCTGTGCTCAGTCTGAGTCTTCTGAGGCAGCTGCGCCCTGACCTCTCCCTTCCTCCTCCTCCAGTATAATGTCCTAGTTAGATCTGGTCATCTTGTAGGTGTATCTACATGTAAACTCTGGAGCTTACGGAGGGGGTTTGAGCTGCCATCTCTGCTCAAAGTGAATGCAACAGAAAACATTCTTCAAAGGGAGGAGAAAAACCTGCCTCCATCAAAAGACAGTGACCACTGGTGACGGGCTTTAGCAGTGCAGTACGATTTGATCCAATATACACTAGTTACATTAAGAGCTTGTGCTTTTCCAGAAGGCCTGGTAAGGAAGGAAAATTTTATCAGTGCTTTTTAGCTAAAATAGTGAACCTTTTAATATGTTTTTGAGTTAACTTTAGTGTTTACTACAAATTACTTTTTAGTAGTGATGTCATTTTTCTGCTTACTTGGGAGAGTTGCAAATAAAGGAGATTCAAACTTCTCACAGAACTGGGGTGGGGCAGAGCAGGGGAAAAAAAAACACCAGCTTCAAGTGCATGTAAACATGTTTATACAGCTCAGGAATAATGTGTTACCAATTTGTCAGTCTGCAGCCTTGTCTAAGAACTCTCCTCTCTCACACCAATAAATAATGTGGAGTTGGCTTGTAGGCAGTGACTCTACTGACCACAGTGCTGAGACCGTGTCCTTGTGTCCGGTCAGGATGCCAGGATGCTTCTCCTAATAATGTCTGTCCTTCTGCTGATAGTGCTGCTTGGACTGAGCCTCCGCTGCCTGCACTTCTTCTCCTCCACTTCAGTCTCTGAGTCACTCATTTCAGCATCAGGGACGTACCCATCATTCTCGCTGTCAGGCTTCAGCTTGCTTTTGGCCCTATCCTTCGGTGAAACTCTGCCCACAGCCAGATAGGGGTAGTTGGAGTTCTGGCGGCAGGTTTCCTCTGGGCCCTCACCCTGCTGCTGCCTCTCCCCCTTCTTTGGAATTCGGAATCCGCCCCAATTTTTGACTGGGCTGGTGGGCGTGGTAGGCACTTTAACTACTGTCTGATTAGAGTTAACTTTGACAAGACCCCCGTTGCATTTAGGCACTATATCCCTCCTCGTGCCAGGTGCTGACCTACCACTGGAGTGGTTCACAGCCCTTTTATTTTCTGATTGCCTCTGAGAGAGTTCTGTGGGTCTCAGTGGTTTGTGGTTGTGTTTTGAAGTCTTTTCCTTGAGCTCTGCCTTGATCATCTCACACTGTGGACGATTGTCTCTTTGTTTTCTGTGGTCTGGTATAACTAGGCCGTTTTTCTGCTGTGCCGATACAATCCGTGCGTCTGCAAAGGTCTTGTCAAGGTGTAAAAAGCCACCTGGTGCTGCAGCACCTTCCCTCTGGCTGGGCTGCCTCGGCAGAGATTTGCTGTCATTCCCAGCACTGCTTCTTGCTCTGTCTCTTTTGTGTGGTCTTTTCAAAGAGTGGCTTAGAGATGTGCCCATCTGTTTCCTGAAGAATGCAGAATGCCATTTCAAATCCTCTATCTTGGGGGCATTGGGGCCCAGAGATGGACTGTTGAACAACACTGTGTTTTCCATTGAGGAGAATGAGGAAGGCACACCTACATGGAAACAAATCAAGTTCAAGCCTATCACTTCTGTGTCTGGGTGAATACCATATTTGACTGTACCTACTCTAACCCTGTCCCCATGCCTGACATGTTCTTCAGGGCAAACAGGTATTTGGTGGCAATGGTGGAGCTATGTCGCTGTTCCACACCACACTGAGTTCTGTGTGGGCTTGAGTTCCCTTCAGCCACGCTGTACCTGCCCACTCCTGCAGCAAAAACTAGTGAGTGGATCTCTTTGATGCCATGTAAAATACAGCAGGTAAGTTACTGAACGCTTTAAAGATAACCTAGTCAATGCAGTAACTTTGAAGGCACTCATCTTTCTGACAGATTACTGTCAATGAGATTAAACAGAAAAAAAGAACCATTCTGTTTTAGAAACAGGGTGCTGCCTTTTCAGATTTGAGCTCTTTAAACAGCCATCTATGATGCAGAGAAGCACAGGCAAACCACAGGCTTAGGAGGTACCATATGGCAGTTGAATGTAAGTCATGGGCTCCTGTCATAAGGAGTCAATAGAATCACACCGGGAAAGATCTGTGGCAGCCAGCATTCAGTGCCCCATGGACAGGAACACTGACTTACCAGTTTCTATAGCAATGTGCCCACTATTAGAGCCACACAGACTCATTTTTTATTCCGATATGCTAACGCCTGGTGGCCTACGCAAGGTTTTAATGAGAACAAATAAGGTCCTGGGTGTCCTTCAAAATTAGCCATTAGCCTGTAACCAAACCTTTCAGTGCTTGTGTCCGTGGCCTTATGCAAAAAAGGTAACAGTGAAGCATACCTGAAACTCTTTCTTGTTCCAACTGCTTTGCGTAGACATTAAATATCTGTTCTTGAACTCTGCAGACAGATCTCTTCATTTTTTCCCTTCGGGTCACCATGTAAGTGAGGTTACGCACCTAAGAGGCAGCAAGGTGATGAGTTTTACAGGAGTTGTGTGTCTGTAGTGTTGTTAATTCAGCTGAAGTGCTACACAACATTTAAACAAGTTAGCAATGTACTTAGATTTAACCTTCCTCAACACACTTCTTAAATACCATCTAACTGACAGATTATTCCCTCAGATGTGGGAGGGCTACAGCACAACAGTAGCTTCCTTGAACACCTGAATGACTTTTACCTACATACACACACAGAGGAAAACTAGGAAATGCTCACATATGCCCACTGTTTAATAGCCTCACACCATTTGCTTCATGAGACAAAACAGAAAATTATCCTTGCTTAATAGCATGGAGGCATGGATCAGTGAGCATAGCATGAAGCACACAATGAGTAAGAAAAGTGGAGTAGTGAAATATTTGAAATATTACTAGAATGAAGTATCCTGGCCTTTCATCACACTTAAAAATGGAAAGGATACATACAGAGTAATTTAAGATCCAGAGAACAACGTGACAAACTCAACTTATTTAGCTGATCAAAGAGAAGATTAAAAGAACTCAAGCACATGGAGCAGAAAGAAATGGACTGGGGAACAGCTCTCACACCAGGCAAGAGAAGGGTCATGGACTGGAAGCTGAAACTAGGAAAAAGGCTTGAGAAGAAAAGCTGAAGCAATTCATTAATTAGCCATCAAGGTCCTTCACAAAGAATGCAGTAGCTGCAGGAACACCTGCTGCCCTGACTCTAAGACTGGACAGCATTCTGGGACAGAGGCTCCAGTTCTCCTGAACCAGGTTCTGTATGTGGTCTATGAGATCCATAAGCTCTATGGAGGTGAACCACTTAAAATAATGTCAGTACTTCTGGCTCTAACATATCTTAAACTCTGCTAGTTAACAACAACAATAACAAAAAAATCCGGTTAAAGAGTCAGATGTACTTCAGCTCAGACATCAAACTGATGCTGCTGAGCTGTTCTTTACACACTCAAAACCTAATTGAGTGGAATTTCAAGTGCCTCACAAACCCACTACAGACAGTCCTGTGAAATGTCATCCTACTATGCTGTGTCAACAAAACCCGTATCTGCTGCAAATCAGGGTACCTTTCATCTTTTTCTTCTTGTACATCAGATGAAAGGAGCAGAAAAAGCCCTTAAAGGCTAAAAAAGATGCAACTGGGTTTGCAGTCCAGCCCTCAGCAAGCAGTGTTTATCAGTAAAGCAGTGTAAGCAGAAATGCAACACTGCAGTCAGAAGCCAAGGATGCCAAGCCCTGCTGCCCTGTGAGCTAAGCCTCTCTCTGAAAAGGGCAGCTGGTGTGCTGTGGAAATCCAGCAGTAAGGGTCTCTTCTGACAACACAACTTGGAGGCAGGATGCAGCAAGGGGCACAAGCCAAGCACTGAATGCGTCCCTGGGGACTCTGCTAACGCAGGCCTGCACACCTCCCTGAGCACAGGCACTGCCATGGCTTACCCGCTCTAGATCCTGCCGGAGGTGCGTGAAGAGCTGCAGCCTTCTGAACAGCACATCCTGTTCCCGTTTAGCCAGATTGTCCTCTTCATCCTTCTTTGGAGTAATCAAAGGCTTATTGAAGTTGGCTTTTCTCTTCAGCTTCCAGTACTGGTAAAGGAATTCCACTGGCTCCTCAGGCAGCCGTAGAGCTTTAGCCACTTCCAAAGACTCCACAAAGGTATAGAACTCATCCTCCAACTGCTGGAGCTTCTGCTTGCGGAGACTGACCCTGTGAGCCTCCTCCTGGTTTTGATCCATGTTGTGGAAAGTGTCTATGCGTGTAGGAAGAGAGCTGTCCTGAATCCCATTCCCATTCTCCTGTCCAGGGCTCTCACTGAAAGTCTCATCATCAGTTTTCTTGGTGGAGCTGTGCTTGGGACAGTAGGACTTAAATTTCACCTCATCATTCTCTGCCAGTATGGTCTTCATCTCCAAGCCACGGTCAAATGCACAGGTGACGTGGAAGGCTGTTCTGCAGTTCTTCACTGAACACTAGAGAAATTAAATTAATCAAATCAATTTAAGAAGCCACAGTGCCCAGAACTATTGGAGCAGTTAGGGCTGCCTTGGAAGAGCAACTTTGTCACCATGCTCTGCTGCTGAGCTGTGTGTACTTTCTTGCTCTTTAATTAGGTTTAGGATTTGATGCTCTTGGCCCAGGCTACGATCAAGTATCCCAGTGGGACAGGAGTAGTTAGCCTCTCGCTGCTGAAGGACCAGCAAAGCCCTAGGAGCAGCGTTCTTATCCAAGCCACTCGTGCCAGGCCATGTTACACAAAGTGATACATCCCCCCTTGGACTGCACCCGCATGCCAGGGAAGGGAAAACATCTGGGTGGCTCCAGGCCAGCCTGGTACTTGTAATTACAAGTCTTTCCCAGCACCTGGACCCAGGCTACCCAGAAGACCTCCACCAAGGGGAATTTTCATTTTGCCTGTTATCCCAATTTTATAAATGTGAACTATTAAATCACTATCAATTACTACTTCACTGACTGCAGCCTCCACCTGGGGGATCAGAACAGGAAATTCATTTTTTTGTAATTTTCCTTCCCTCCTAGTGAACCTATCCATCATGCAGTGATGGGCACTAGTTCAGCTGATGCAGCACTTCAGTTCTGCTATATGTAGCCTTCTCCTGCCAAATGCTGTCATAGCTATTGCTAGCCACAAACTGGAAGGCTTAAAATCGATACATGTATGTACACAGAGAGAGTCGTGTGAATCAACTTACACCTCTGCCTCCAGCAGAATCTCAGGTGGAAATGAACGTTAGTGCTGTTAACCAGGAGGCAACAAATGCACCACACTAGGATGTTTACACACAATTTTGTAAAGAAGACAAATCTCTCTTCAGGTTTTCCTGCTCAGGTTGACTCAGCAGCTAGATTGCATATGAAGGTACAAGAGAGCTTAAACTACAGACGTTTCAAATGAACATCCTTTAATAAAATCAAGAAATTAAGAAATACCAAATCTTCCTTCGCCTTTTCTGCTCCTACTGACCAAGAGTGCAAAAGTGGTCCGCCTGGAACATCCAACAGGACAGAAGAGTTCTTTAGCCACAGTTTCCAAGCTGCTACTTTTTAGAAGTATCAGCTCTTATCTTAGCATGGCTAATGTTCTGCTGGGTGAAGAGGGGAAAGCCTGACGCACTGGAAGGAAACCTGCTGAACCTGAGAGAATACATAGTCTTGTCTTTCCAAGCCTGCTGCAGCTGCTGTCTGCCCAGCAGACACACTTCTAGCTGCTGTGCATACCCAGAAGGGCTCTGGAGGATCTCTCTCTCTTAGATCATCCAGTTAATGCTACTTCCCTTCCATTGCAGTGCCTCTGTATGATGTACGTAAGTCCGCAACACAAATCTAAGTATTTCCCACACCAAGATTTACACAGCTCCTGTAACATGCCAGGCAAAACTCATTTGTTGTCTCTCCCCTGTCATTTCAAAGGTAGGGCTGTCTGAAGTGGCAGCTGTAATGCCTGCAAGTCGTCACTAGAAACAGAGAGGTGGCATATGAAGAAATATGGAAGGACATTTCCCTCTGCCCTGCTCACCACCATACATAAATACTCAAGTCTTCAACTACGATAAGTCATCCCTCAGAACTGGTCTGGAGAATGGACAAAACAGTTTCAGCTACCTTAGAGCCGAGGAAAGGACAGCACTGTGAGGAGAAATTACCATTGCAAACTTATACACTGTGGACAGATTTGATTTCTTTACTTAATGTTTACTATTTTATGTATTCCTTAACGGGGAATGGACTGATAGGCTTCGCTGGAATTGCTCCTGCACTGCGGGTGTACAACTTCTGGCAACCTGCTCAGACGACTTGGAGCAGAGGAAAAAAGGAAATGGACACAACCTACATTTAAAAAGCATAGAGCTTCAGACATTTCTGTGTCTCAATGCTGCTCTTACCATCATGGATCCTGTAAGGTTAGGTGAGCCACAGAACAGAAAGAGCTCTACTTCTTCAGACTCCTTAAGAGATAGTAGTGTCTTCCTATCTGTCTCAAGGAGCTTTCTGAGAGCCATTTTGTTCAAGTATGTGAGGCACTTTGAAGGTGCAAAGTGGTTACCGCAATACTAAGCTACATTTTAGTGTCTTTTCCTAACACCATCACAGCACTGCCTCAGGTTGGTCACCTCTCCCTGTTCTCCAGTAAGGTAGATCAAAGTTTTCTCATCTCGTGTATCAGGAAAGCAAGTGTCTCCTGTTTCAAAAATCTGGGGCTTGACAATGTGTTTCCTCAGTATTTCTAGATTTTAAAATTGTTCTTAAAAGGGATTATTTAACATTTCTGAGCTATTTTACACTATAAAGCATCTGCAAGTGCTTCACAGCTAACAGCCCAATATAAATATGGAGGTGAAACCACACTGCCACTGTGCTCTGGTGCCTATCAGTTCAGTTATTTAACAGCAGCAATTCACAGGCTGCAGCGCTGAACCCAACTCCATCTGAAACTGCAGGGAGGATTTCAGAAGTATGCAATGAGACAGGCTGGCACTGGCACAAGAATGTGAGCTGCTGGTATGAAACATGGCTTTCTAGTGCTGACATTATAGGTTATTTATTGCATAAGGAAATAATGGGGGGTTTTTTAGCTGTTAGTATTATTCCTTTGTTTTGGTTCTGCCTCATCTTGCTGCTTTGGGCACTCACCATTCCTGAGCTCAAATGAGTACCAAAAGTCAGAATGGTAATGGGGCACTGCTACTACAGCAGTGTGAACTGGGAAATTCACACACAGGAGGGTTTTTTAGCCCTACTTAGGAACACCAAGAGTACCTGAATTATCTACAACCATTGGAGGAAATGAGGTTCAGCTCCTCAGCTTGTGGCTTATTCAGATCTCAGGGCAGGCCTGTCAAACAACCTGCTTCTTTCCTACTGCTTCAAAACCATAATACTAAATGATCAGACGTTCTTCTTAGCAACTTAAAAGCTCAACCAACAATAAAACAGTTAAAGAAAAAATAGTTACAGTCAGAACAGTCCAAAGTTACATGGTACCTAGAGTGAGAAGTTCAAAGCTACATCAACAAAAAGTGTCCAGTTCCACTGACTTGGACACGTTCAGTACCTCGAAAATTCAGGTTCTTCCAGGAAACACTCAGCTCCCCCAGAGGTATTCAACTTGTCTTAGAAGTCACTAAATAGGCATCAACAGACAGGCTGCTTTCAGCAGTCAAGCTTTGCTGTCATATGTTGTAGATGACAAATGCAGAAGTTTTCCTCTACTGAACCACACCTACATTTTATTCCAAAGTATTAATATGTGTATCAGCATAGCAACAGATCAGCAAGTCTTAGGAGATGACCTGGCATTATCATTAAAATCTTCCTGGAAAGTAAGGGCACACCAACATCCAAAGCCACTGTGTGTGAACTGAAGTCCTTACTAACACACAGGAAACCAGAGGAAGCATACTGAGGGTTCATATTTTGTCTATCTACCAAGAAGTGACAGAGCAAAGCACATTGGTATGTGTACCACTCATTTACCTGTATAGAAGCTCCAACCTTTTCATTACAAAGGCTGCAGACCAGTGCCCATCTGCTGCTGGGAATGTGAGAAACCTTTGTTATAGGCTCCATTTTTTCTGGGCTTCCGATGCTCACCTAAGAAAAAGGTTAAAAACCACAGTGACTACTATATCATTTTATCAAAGATAAGAAATTTCTTGTGTGCACAGCAAAACAAGCACACTGCAAGTTCTTGTTTGTAAGGAATATATTTTTTTAAATATATATTCCTTTTGTTTTTCAAAAACATCACTTCCTCACTGCATGAACAGTTCCAAGGTGAAACTCTCCAATTTAAAATTATCATGCGGTAAGAATACCTTTGAGACCCCACAGGAATTCTGCCACATCCAAACCTTCCTGATTCAACTTTAATGTTCCACTTACAAAAGAAAATTGTATTTTGTGTACTTGTTAAATGAGTTTTGCCAGCAGCAAAGGCCTAATTTCTTGAGGCCTAATTTTGGTTGGCAAAGGTAACATAATTACTTTCTTTACTGATGATGTTTCAACCTGCCAGACTTGGCAGCTGCCTGAAAATCTTGTACACTGACTTCCACATCATATAGATGCTACACTCAGTGTAGCAGCACTGCCTCCTCTCTAGGGGTGTCCAAGGCCAGGCTGGATGAGGTCTTGAGCAGCTGAGTCTAGTTGTAAGGCATCCCTGCCCACGGTGAAGAGTAGATGATTACTAAGGTCCCTTCCAACCTAAACCATTCTATGATTCTAGGAACATGCACTAGGTTGAACAAGTGTCTTTGACAGCACCTACCTCTGGGATCCACAGGGCGCAGCTAACGTGGACCCACTTGGTGCCACTCCGGGTTGGCTTCATGGCACCACCCTTCTTTGGGCACAGCAAACACTTGGGCTGGACGCCGAGTGCGCAGGTCCTACAGAGCCAGCTGCCCTCTGGCACCTTCAGGATCCCGTAGCAGGCCTGAGTTACCAGGTACAAACAAGGAAAGAAAGCAAAGGCAACACCTGTTACTTCTGGGCTCTTTACACAGAGCATGTCACAACTCCTCACATTTATTTTGTGGAATAAAGTACAGAAACATCAGCCTGTGCATGATCTCAGGATGCTTTCATAATCCTAGCCAACCACACCTTCCCATCCTTCCCCAAACGGATCATGCCATGAAAGGAGCAGAAGTCATGCCCAGCTGTGAGGCAAAAAGTCACCTCCCATTTCAGCTGGGAACATGAAGAATGTGTTTGCCAGCCCACAGAGCAAGGAGACTCCCACAGACAACCCTACCAGCAGAGAGCTTGGAGGAATTGCAGTAGCAGACTACACTGAACATGAACTGGGCCAGAGGCAATTCAAAAGGCAAGAACCACAAATTCAATTGCTCCACTGCACAATGCTCAATGTTATTCCAAAGCATTGGGGGTTGCTTCTTAGAAGCAGAAATGGTAGCTAATAAAGACCACTTTTTTTTTTTCAGAAGACTGCATCTTTATGGAGACCCCTGTCCAAATTACTGTTTGTTTTAACCCTCTTATGTTTCAGCTTTGCAGTCGTCAGAGACTAAAGATCAGACAGCTACTACAGGTCTAAACATGCCCACCTTCCTCTGCAATACAGATGTGTCTTCCTCACTAGTACAAATGCATGAAATGTATTGCTTGTTCACTGGACAACAGAGGTTTCCCAACACCAAACTTTTTGAAGCTGGGGAGGAAGGACAGGATGATAGCAAGGTACCTGCCACTGTAAGAGACATTCAGGGAAACATATGTGCTAAAATTGTATCTGTTCTTTCATGCTAATAAGACTCCTTAACTGCCACAAAAAGCTGGCACATAATAGTGCTTCATTAGCTTGGGTCAGTAGGTTCTCCACTAAACTGACAATAATAAATCCTTCCTGTGACCCTACTGATTGCCTGAAACATCTTTTTTCCCCTCCCTGCTGAGCCTAAGTTGCTGATACTAAAGGTGTATTAGCTCCACAAGTGTAAGGAAAAGAAAAGAACAAGGGAAGTGACTGGGTGAGAACGTACAACACCATGCACATGTTTTGGGGAGGCAATTCCCCACCTTCCAACTTCTTCCACAAAGACAGAATACCACCCTTTAACCCTCTTAGCACAGGTACATCTAGAATTACATGTAATAATTCTCCTTCTCAACTACACAATTTCTAAAGCCATCTTACAACTCAATGTTGAACTCTGCAACCATTTAACAGATCAACGTCTGTCACAGGGAAAGAAATCCAACTTGTTAGCTTTAATGGTTTGGAAAGGCTTTTGTCACCATCTCTACACCCTCCCCATCCCCCTGCCAGCCATACCTGGTGCACACAGATATTGCATTTGTCACAAAACACCATTTCATTGCCATCTTCTCCATCTGGAGACTGGCAGACGTCGCAGACAACATCTTCATCATATTCAATTCCAAGTCCTTCTTCTGTCTCGATAGCATGATTCATGTTATCATAGCATCGCTGTTCAAATCCCTCTATCACCCTTTCCATCATGTACTCATCCAGCTCAGGCATCCCTGGGAAGGAGGAGATGTTACTTATTTAAACAGCGGTAGTCCACAACTCAGCTTCTTTAACAGCTGGCTAGATACAGCCACTCCCTACACAGCATTGCCAGGCAATCATGCTCAATCCAGCACTAAAAACCCCTCCAATTCAGCTTCTAACTACATTAAACTAATGGGAGCAAGAATCCAAACCAGTTCTGCAAACTCCTGAAAACAACCTGTCATAAACTGATGTTGGCTTCCTGGTCTTGTTCTGATTTCTTCTCCCAGGACAGCACTGACTATGGCTTTTGTTTCAATTCTAACATCCAGATGTTTACTCTTTGGTGAAACATTTGGGAGTGGGGGTAGTGGGCAATCAATGACTCTGCCATCACACTTGGAACGAACCTGCAGTTTCTAACCACAGGTGCTGCTAACCCATTAGGCTAACCCAGTAGGCCCAACTGAGGTCTCAGTCAAACTCTGCTACATCAGTAAATTACTTTGGTTTAAAAAGTGAGGAACACAGTGGTAATAAATTGTAATCTGGGACAATAAATAACTGCAACGTCAAATTTGGGATTTGGTGTTTTCCAACAGCATCCATCAGGAAATTATTCACACCACCACAGCTCCAGGCTGACTACGTTACAGTATTGCGATTCAAATTTAATTAAATTACTCTTGTAGACCTGAAAAAAAAAATGTGAGCAGCAAAAAAATAGCCTAAAAAAGCACAAGTGCTTCCCTGCTGGCTTCCACCTCTCACTTGCTGTGCCAGCATGCTGGCTGTGATACTTCCAAGCTGATGCTAGAGCAACCTTCACCACAGAATCCCACCAAACACCCGTGGAACCAAGGAAGCTACATGACTGCAATCAACCACCTCCCTCTTTCAAAGTCAGGATGGGCCAAGAATTTCTATACCCTCAGATCACTACTCCTTCCAAATCGCTAGCATTTGCTGTGCCGTGCACTTGACGGCAACATCACGATGAGCGTTTTAGTAAGAAAATCCTCCTCTGGCTCTCCCCATCAATAACTGAGCCACATGCTCCACAAAGCACAGCAGTGAACACCACACCCCAAAGGGGAGAACGGTATGTGATGCACAGAAAGAGAAATCCAGCATAAAAGGACTAAATGGAAAGACTACAATTCAGGTCTCTTCAAGGACCCTGATGGCAAAATGGGAACTTTTTAAGAATTCCCTAGTGAAACGTAACAGGGAAAAAAACCAGAGTCTGACTTGGTCTGACCAGTTACAACTCAGCAGTTACAAACACCTATTTTGGAGCTTAACTGCATCAGGTCTGCTTTCTCGTGCCAACCTCAACTCCTATGATCACTATCTCTTTGTACCTCTTTTCATCTCTTCACACTGCACTCTGCTTAAAATTATGAAGACTGCCAGCTTTAAGAGAGAAATGTCAAGAAAGCCACAGGCAGTGTTTGCTCACCCATTTCTTTGAACTCCTCGTTGGCGAGCCGCAGCCATGCTACATCCATGTCATTGAGGTCATAGCGGCACACGCTGTCCGCTAACGTCCGAATGTCAACGTAGCCCAGCTCTGGAGGCTCTGAGCCTGATGAAACAATGTACTTCCTGGGACGTGTAAAGGTGACAGCTTTTGTCTCAGACACCACCCTAAAACAGACAGGCAGACAGATGTCAGGTGTGCTGGGCTCCCCAGACACTTGTGTCTAGAGAACTGAAAACGCCTCATTCAAACTGACTAACAATCACCTGTAAGCATCTAAACAATCATCTTACACCACAGAGATGGGAAGAGAAAACAGTGCAGTGCACTTCCATAATGGACTGGTGGTGTTATAAATCAATGGGAGTTGTCTAGAAAGCCAGCTCATTACCACCAGTTAAATACAGTGAAAACAGTGGAGGATAGAGCTGTGCTTACTCCTCTCTGAAATCACAGAATCATCAGGGCTGGAAGGGACCTCAAGGATCATCTAACTCCAACTCCCCTGCCATAGGCAACGACATGTCACACTAGATCAGGTTGCTCAGAGCCACATCCAGCCTGGCCCTAAAGATGTCCAGGGATGGGGTTTCCACCACCTCCCTGGGCAACCTGTTCCAGTGTCTCACCACTCTCACAGTGAAGAATGTCTTCCTAACATCCAATCTGAATCTCCTCACTTCTACGTTTGCTCCATTCCCCCCAGTCCTATTGCTACCTGACATCCTAAAGAGTTTCTCCCCAGCTTTCCTGTAGCCCCCTTCAGACACTGGAAGGCCACAATAAGATCTCTTGGGAGCCTTCTCTTCTCCAGACTGAACAGCCCCAACTCTCTGAGTCTGTCTCCATAGCAAATCAGCTCCAGCCCTCTTATCATCCTTGTGGCCCTTCTCTGGACCCATTCCAGTCTGATTAGATCTTTCTTGTAACAGCGGCTCCAGAACTGGATGCAATACTCTAGGTGAGATCTCACCAGAGTGGATTAGATGGGCAGAATCCTCTCCCTCGCCCTGCTGGCCACACTTCTCTTGATGCAGCCCAGAGAGCAACCAGCTCCTGGGCTGCAAGTGCACACTGGCAGCTTATGCTGAGCTGCTCATCCACCAGCACCCTCAAGTCCTTCTCCCCAGGGCTGCTCTCAAGCCACTCATTGCCCAGCCTATATTGGTGCTTGGGATCCACAGTTTAAAGCTAGAGTAGGAACCCTACTGGCTGCCAACTCAATTTTGAGACCTTTCTTTTTTTAAATTAGTTTAACTACAATATCAAAAGCAAGAAAATTCAAGGGGAAAAAGTAGTATTTTCTGCCACCTTTGAAGTCTGCTTTCTCACCATGTGCTTCTTTTGAATTTTTTAGTTTGTGTAGGGATAGAATTGCTACCTTTGTGGAATTCAAGAGACCTTTCCACAGAGAATCAGTAATTTAAACCAGCTTTACCTTCACCTACCCAAGCAGATCCAAGCTCTGGCATCCTGGGTCTGCATTTCCTCTTTCACAGTCACTAATGTCATGCTGGGTCAAGCACAAATATTACCCAGCTGTTGCCTAAACTACCTTCTCTCAGGTTGTGAAGGCTCCAGCTGGCCAACAACCAATTCTGAAAGCATATTTTAGCTGCAAGCCAACTGAAATGTTGTTGGACCACAAGCATTAGTTCAGGAAACAGTGAAGTACCTACAGTACATCACTTGCTCTAGGTCAGATTCCTGCAATGCCACAGCTCTGCAAAACCAGCAGAATTGAGTGTTTTTGCCCCCAGCAGCTGGGGGCACAAACACTCAATTCACAAAGGGCACCAAGAAGATGGTGAGTTGCTTCCAAACAGAAATAGAACTCTGTCCGAGCAGGTGCAGCACGGTTCTCTCAGCAGAGGACACTGCACCTTCTCTGGTGCCACAAGGGAGGAGATAGCACCACTGTCTGTAGAATGCAACTCTCTGCTGGCAACAACCTAATCTGCACACAAGCAGAACACCCTCCATGCCACTTTGTCCCCAGCTGAAGTCCAATTCCTCTTCCTCTCAGAAGATCCTCATCTGCTGCTACTGTATCTGAGGGCATACATCTCACTAAAGCTTTGACCTGTTTCAGTCCCCTCCACAGACCTAAATCCTCCCCTAAATCAGCTTGTTTAGGACAACTATCTGAGAAATGGTGGGCAAGCCAAATACTGAATTTGGGTCTTCTGAAGTGCAGAAAGGTGCTGTGAAAGAATACAAATGACCTCACCAGGCTATCTGCAGTGCCCAAACTGCTCCTGGTCATACTGCACAGTACTAAAGGATTATAGACTACTACATCTTACAGAGAATTTACTTCAAACTTGGCACTGTTCTTCAAATGTTCTGTACCATAAATTCTACACTGAGCACCTCTGCATGTCTCTGGGCAGCACCCTGCACCTGCTGCTTAAATACACAGAAGAAATAAGCACAGGTAGTTTGGCTTCAACCCAAAACCCAGTAACCAACAGTGCTGTAGTCCCCCTGCTCCAAGGTCAAAGCTGGCAGATGCAGGCCTGAGCAGATGCAGTGTCATTCAGGAGTCCTTGTTGTGTATCAGAGATTGAGCTGTTCTGACCCCACCAACACTGCTGAGCCACATGGTAATGCCTCATGGGCTAGCCTGGACATACTCAGAGATCTAACATCATTAAATGGCAATAATCTTTGTTCTTTCTTGCTCCAACTCCAATCCCAACTAAGCATAAAACAGACAGATGGGCTGCAGCACACCACTGCCTTTGCAAATGTACTGTTCAGTTTGAAATAGAAAACAGTATCTACCAGACAAGACAAAGAAAATAAAGGTTTCCTGGATAAGAGTAGAATATATTGCATTAATATACTCAGTTAAATGCATTTAGTATAGAATGTATTTAGTTAAAACTGAATGGTTCTTCTAACAGCTGAAATATTGTACAATCATTTCCAATGTCTGTAAATGAATCAACCAAGAAAATAACATGGAACCAAAATAAATGCTGTATTTTCTCTAGCACTTCATTCCGCCTAGCCTAACTGTTCTTTGGAAGGAGCCTATGGCATAGAAGAAGTGTCAGGCAAGGGCTCTCTCAGCAATGCTGAGTGAGGTCAAGTCTGGGCTTAAAAATAGAAGCTATTTTTAAGGTTCTGTCATCACACTCCATCCTAATGCAATGCCAAAAATTGTTCTCTGACATTCATATTTCGGTACACAGGCAGAACAGGCCTGACTCCTGATCTCTCCCACCATTCAAAAAGCTGAGGCAGGTTGCTCCTCGTCTTTCTGAATAGGACCTTTCTAGCTATACACTGTGCAATAAAGCTCAAGAAGCCAAAGCAATGTAGACACAAGCTGCTAGCATAAACATATGTGCATTTGTTTGCATTCCTCCAAACTGTACCTGGCTACTGGTTCTGGGATGGTCCCTGGGCTAACTGGCACTTGAACTCCCTTTTCCCACTCCTGCCTCCAGGGATCTGCCAGCACGTAGTATTCATCAGGATTCAGCTGGAAAGAGTCATGTAACTTCATGGCAGTGATCAGGTCTGTCCTGAACACCTGCAGAGAGAGAAAAATAGAGACACTGACATCGGATACTCACACTCTGTGATTCACAGCTTCAGGGTAACCATGGAGCAGTGTGTTACAAGGTCACTGTACCAACAGCCAGCTCACCCAGCTCATTGCAGGTCAGAGGCTTACATTCATTGCAGGGAAAGGGGTGGCTGAAGGTGCAAATACTGACAGAATGACTTCCAGCTAATGCTACTACAAGTCCTGGTGCTCCCTCTCTGCTAAAAGTTTCTATCCACTTTTCCCTCCATTTTGGCTGCAATAAAAGCTGCAGGAGCTTCAGTTTTAAACCAAGCAGCACAGGGAAGACTGATTTGTGCTCCAGCGTTTTTTTTTCTGAGATTTTTGGTTTGTTTTTAATTATTGGAACTCTGACTAATCCAAAGACATTCTAGAAATTCCCTGTGGTAGAAATGGTCTACCATGACCAGCCGCAAGAGGAAATTCTAAGGAGATGACTCTTTGTGCAAGTATTTTTAAAAAATAACCCCCCAAAAATAACCACAGTAACACCCAGACTAGAATTCTGGTGGCATCTCCCTGCTCTGCACAGGTGCTTGTTATTCCATCAGCCACAGACACCTCTGCACCATGGTTGTTACTCTGCCTTTGCAGGGCATGCACCTCTGAAAGAAGCAGGACGTTTGGCAGCTTTGGGGTTGGCAGCAATGGCACCTTCTACAAGCTACAGAGTAAACAAAAAAGGGAGTCACTCTTGCAGCAGGCACGCTGTGGTGCTGCAGTGGAACCTCTGCCAGGTTTGTCACTGTCTGTCAGCACTGCAGAAAGCCAGGGGCGGCAGCACAGAAATCAGAACTGCAAGCCCGCACTTGTTTACAGCTCTCCTCAGCCTGTGAGACAAGGCTGCTGCACACTACAGCAGCTGCACTCAGCACTCCTCACCTCCGCAACAACAAACGGTTAAGAAGTCAATGCCACATTCAAAGCAAAGGGTTAAAAAACAGCCAGGTGACAGAAAATAAACACCACCAGGACAAGAGAATAGGTAACATCTTAAGAAAATTTCACCCACAGACTTCTTGGTGTGTGGTGGGCAGAGTCAACAGGTAGCAGCCCCACACTGCAGAGTTACACAGGGACAGGCAAGGCAGCACTCCCAGCTTCTCCTGCTGGGCTGCTAAGGGGACAGACACAACCTCCCAGTCCCAAACCAACAGCCACACGTTTACTGAGCTCCAGACATGCACTGCATATGGCTGAAGAAGAACCAGCTCTCTGCAGAGTGCTACCTAGGCAAGCCTCTCCAGGACAGCAACTATGTCATGTGCTGCTCACACACCTCAAACCTCAATAGGTTCCCTATGATTTGGGGGAAGTTATTTTAGGGAAATGTATTAATTATACTTCTGAGAATGTTTCAAAGTGTGACTTGCCTTGCCATGCTACACCACTTGAAACCTCTCCTCCCTCCCAACAAGCATACACCACCACATTTTGTCTCAATATGTTTCTGTTTCCGCTCTGCTTTTATCATAAAAATAGCACAAAATCATGACATTTTTCTTAACACCTGTCTTGACATGTTCAGAAAAACTGCCAACATTTAAAGCTAAGGAATAATATTACCATATGAAGGAAAGGAAGAATGCAGGTAATGAAATATAATGGAATGCTTTAAACAATCTCATTACAACTCCTGTGAGGCTCCAATCAAGAAATGAAAAATAAGCCACAAAGTAAACTGGCTGACAGAACAAACAAGCACAGCTGGCCAGGGGATTCTGCACTTCCAAGTGACTTGAACTAAAGCAATGAAATGTCAAATGTAAAGAAGACTAAAAATATAAAATGGGATGCACAACTTACTCAAACTGAGAGCCAAAGTAACTTAGGTTCTCAGATAAATCTGTTGCAGAACTCCCTTGGGAGCAAAGCTAATACAGCACCTGACAGCCAAGAAACTCCTTCCCAGGCCCATGGTCCTGTGACACCATTCTTTCTGCTCTAATTTCTGATGCAATCAGACTGCCTGGAGCAAAGCAGAGCTTACAGAAGTGCTGGCTCACAGAAGCACTGAACACTTCAAAGCTAAAGGGTGAAACCCTGGCCACGCTCAAGTCAATGGGAATTTTGCCACCAACTTGAATGAGCCCAGGATTTCACCCGGGGAGTTTAGCAAGTGTCACTTTTCTGCCAGCACACTTATCAGAACAACCAGTGCTGTGGCAGTCAGAGACAACGAGAACGTGGGGAAGGCAGCAGAGTAGCAACAGACTGTGCAACAGAGCCGAACGGGAGTAAATAAGCAGCCCACCCAGGCTGAGAATACCCAAGAGACAGCGCAAAGCTACAAAGATTCTGACAACAAATGCAAAAAGAGGAGAAAACAGAAGCACACATGAAACAACAGCAGGATAGGTAATTACCTCAGATCATTTCCTGATAGCCTTTCATGAGGGAGTTCTCAAAACAGAGTCTAACAGGCTACTTCTAAGGCATGTAGGAAAGAGGGCAACAAAGCTGGTGAAGAGCCTAGAGGATAAATCTCATAAGGAGCAACTGCAGGAGTTGGGGCTGTTTAGTTTGAATGAGAGCAGCCTGAAGGGACACCTCATTGCTGTCTACAGCTACCTGAAAGGACACTGTGGAGAGGCTGCTGCTGGTCTCTTCTCGCAGGTATTTGGAGACAGAGGAAGGGGGAATGGCCTCGAGCTGAGGCTGGGTAGGTTTAGATTGGACTTAGGAAAAAAGTATTTCATGAAGAGAGTGGTCAGGCACTGGAATGAGCTGCCCAGGGAGGTGGTGGAGTCACCAACCCTGGATGTGTTTAAGCGGTGTTCTGATGTGATGCTTAGGGCTATGGTTTAAGATGAATCTTGTCGAGTAGGGTTATAGGTTGGACTTGGTGATCCTGAGGGGCTTTGCCAACCTGGATGTTTCTGTGTGATTTTGTGAAAGATACCCAAGGATAGCAAACATCACCAGCAAGAATAAATTCACACTGGGTCTCCACAGTTACAAAAAAAAAACCCAAAACCACCAAAAACCACCACAAAACCTATCCAACAATCAAAAAGACGTCGGGAGGCCTCCAGTACTAGGTGCAGTTCACACCGAAAAATGAGCGTGATTCTTCCTAAGGAAACTCTCTCTGGGAGAAGATTAACCTGGTTGTCTGAGATCAACAAAGTACGTTTCTTTTCCCAATCACTCACTCACTAATGCATCAGAAATACACATACTGGGCAAGTATGTTAAATGCAGAAATTCCATCTCCCAAAGCTAAGCCTTGCTGTGCAGCCTTTATAAACTCTGCAGTGTAGTATTTGCCTGCAGATAGAGAGATTCTGCAGGAATATATCCAAAGAACTGGACTGTATTTGTGTAATAAGTGTTGATCTACCCTGGGAAGTTCAAAGATTTGCATCTGCCTTGATAGAATTTCCTCAAAGCACCATGCAAGACAGAAGTGTGAGGAACCAGATTTCCAGTCTGACAAACACTTTAACAACTATCACACACCAAAACACCATATCAGCTAGGAAATAAATGCATCTAATATAAACATTCACTGCTCAAAAACCAAGCTACAAATAAACCACAATGCCTAAACTATTGGAAGAAAGACTGCAGCTATGCTGAATGAGAAATTCACAGACAGACAGTGGTGCTGGCAGTGCCTGTGCCAACGGCTGAACTCCTCAATCTCCTGGCACCAAAAAAAAACACCCAACCAACGAACAAAAAAAGGAGGAGTGGGGAGCAGGTGCCAGCTAAGATGAAGCAAAAAGAAAAAAAACACAAAGTAAATCAAAAGAAAATGATCAATTACCAGAACATGTACAGGGCTGTGTATTTGATAGATGGAACAAAATGCAAATCAAACTCCAGAAATACCTCAGAAGGTTTTCGATCTTCATGTCTGGAACACGAAGTCCTCCGACGTCGAGATCTGGAATGCTGGGACCAGGTGGACAGACCTAGGACAGAGAAATGTTTACTTGCAGACTCTGCTGCTCCACGAAGGAAAACCTTTACTCTCCCTGCACACCCAAGGAGGCAAACTGATGTCAGTGGGACTAGATGAGGAAGACAAGGCAGAGCCAGGCTTCTGTGACAACCTCCAAGAGACTCTCTTCAAGATGAGCCAGAAAACAGAAACTTACTCATAAACTTCTGTGGCCACCTGTTTTGTTTATGATTTTTTCTACCTCTACCTGCAAGCACTGGCTGGACTGCACTAATCAGCTCTCCACTCAGCATCTGAAGAAAGCTACTTCATAACATGCTTCCCCAGAGCATCAATACAACTGCTTCCAGCAGACTGATACCTAACTAGGAAGTCTGCTGACAGCTTGAGATGTAATCTTTGAAACTGAGGTATTGATGTCCTAAATATCTCTACCAGTTACCCATTTTTCACCAGAGCAAGCCTTTTGCAAACAAAGCAAAAAAAAAAAAAAGTAGAGCCTACCAAACAAGCTGTTGTCTCTTCTCTGCAGCAAATTTCTCTGTGTGATTTGTACCAATTTTGTCTGTATAATTATTCATGACACTCCAAACAAATTATGCCATTTTGCCTTGAAACCTTTTGACAGAGTCTCTGTCAGCTTTCAGAAATATTTTAACAGGAGAAAAGGAAGAAGAGAGACAATCTACACTCAATTGACAAGGTAGTGCTTTGGAATCCCAGTGTATTGCACCTCTGCAAATCAACTGATTTTAACTCAGTAAGATTTTTAGGCACAGCAGCTGCTTTCCACTGCCAACTCTACAGCAGTATTGGAAAAAAAAAAAAAAATGACAGTAAATGCCTGTGGGTCAGGAAGATGAAGGACTTGTAATAAGGGCCATGTAATAATAGGGGGTTAGAACCTATGTGTTGAACTCTGAAGGATGAACAGAGATTCTGCAACTCTGGGCATTAACTGTAGATGAATAAAACCGAACTGATGCAAAGGCTTTCCCATGCTGCTCATGTCTTCACTGGCTGAGCACACAGGTGCCTGAAGTAGAAAGTGTAAGGCTACAGTGGTATTCTTGATCATCATGAGAGTAGGGAGGCTCTACAGAGGGACCTGGATAGACTGGATCCGCAGACAATGTTAATGGCATGAGGTTCAATAAGGCCAAATCCCAGGTCCTGCACTTGGGCCACAAGCAATGCTACAGGCTTGGGGCAGTGTGGCTGGAAAACTGCCTGGCAGAAAGGGACATGGGGGTTGTAACTGACAAGCAACTCTGTATGAGCAAGCAGTGTGGATAGGTGGCAAAGAAAGCCAATGTCATCCTGGCTGGTACTAGAAATGCTGTGTCCAGCAGGAGCAAGGAGGTGATTGTCCTCTTGGACTCTGCTCTGGTGAGGCCACACCTCGAGTACTGTGTTCAGTTTTGGGCACCTCATTACAAGAAGGATGTGGAGGTGCTGGAGCCAGTGCAGAGGAGGGCAAGGAAGCTGGGGAAGGGCCTGGAGAATAAATCTTACGAGGAGTAACTGAAGGAGCTGGGGATAGTTAGCACGAGAAAGGAGGCTGAGGGGAGACCTCATGACCTCACCACTGTCTACAGCCATCTGAAGGGACATTGTGGAGAAGTTGCTGGTGGTCTGTTCTCACAGGTAAATAATGATAGAACAAGAAGGAATGGCCTTAAGGTGTGACTGGGTAGACACTAGGAAAGAACTTCTCCCAGCAAGAGTGGTCAGGCATTGGAATGTGCTGCCCAGGGATGTGGTGGAGTCACCAGCCCTGAATGTGTTTAAAAATCGTTTGGATGTGGTGTTTGGGTTTATGGTTTAGGGTGCACCTTGTAGAGTAGGGATATCTTGGTGATCCTGAGGGGCTTTTCCAACCTGGATGTTTCTGTGATTCTGTGAACAACATTGCCACACATCATCCAGCAGAAACCTTTTGGTGATCAGAAAGCACTGCACAGGATGAGGTAAGTTATATATTAAAAGCAAAAACCATCTTACGAGTTAAATGACTGTCCAAAACTTCAACAGCAAGATACAAACAAGCAACAAGTCATCAGAAGAATTAATTACGTTGTAGCTATGCTTTTGCCATTTCTTTTCAGCCAGTAATACATTAAGCAATCTGCCCCAGTGAACATCCCTCTATAACACAGCAACAAACATCAGACATTAGGCAGAACATGCTGAATGGTCAACATGAAAGCAAGGTACATGGGAAAAAAATCTTATCTTCTGAAGTAAGAATACAACAGAGACCATTTTTAAGCAAATACTAGTGTTTTAATTTTAAAAAGGCTGGTGATTTGAAAGGTTTGTGAAAAGTCACAAGCACTTCTCCTAAGCCTATCTATTTTACCGTTTTCTATTCCTATGCAGGGGTGGGGGGAGAGAAAAGTACTGATCGCCATTTCCTAATATGTGTGGGAAGCCAGACTCCCAAGAACATTTACCTACCATTCTGTTTAAATCATCTCCTAAAAACTGAAGAAAAACACACAAGCAGCAGCAAAAACTCCTGAGTCGTGTATCAGCATGTAATCAAACTCAACCCAGAGAAGTCAGAGAGGAATAAGCAAAGTCATTAAAAAAACTGAGGTACACAGCTTAAATTCAGATTATTCCCACAACATAACAATGCAATTATTAACATTTTAACATCCAGACAGATGTGATTTCTTCAATCCAATGAGTCTTTTTTCCCATGCTAACTAACTTCCTGCAAAAAAATAAGGGAATAGTTTCTTACATAGTTCTGTAACAGCTGTTTCCTCACACATAAACATGGTTCACCTCTGCTATGAGGACAGGCTGAGAGAGTTGGGGCTCTTCAGCCTGGAGAAGAGAAGGCTTCGAGGAGACCTTAGAGTGGCTTTCCAGTATCTGAAGGGAGCCTACAGGAAAGCTGGGGAGGGACTATTTACACGGTCTGGTAATGTTAGGACGAGGGTGAATGGGTTTAAGCTGGAAGAGGGGAGATTCCGACTGGATGTTAGGAGGAAGTTCTTTACAGTGAGGGTGGTAAGACACTGGAACAGGTTGCCCGGGGAGGTTGTGGCTGCTTCCTCCCTGGAGGCATTTAAGGCCAGGCTGGATGAGGCCTTGAGCAGCCTGCTCTAGTGGGAGATGTCCCTGCCTATGGCAGGGGCTTGGAGCTGGATGATCCTTGAGGTCCCTTCCAACCTAAACCATTCTATGATTCTATGTAGTAAAATACACAGTGTTTTTGTAGTGAGCTACTGAAGAGGCAGTTGTAGCTGCCCAGAGAGGTGGTTGAGTCACCGTTCCTGGAGGTGTTCGGGAGGAGACTGGATGAGGCGCTTGGTTCCATGGTCTAGGTGACTGGATAGGGCTGGGTGCTAGGTTGGACTGGATGATCTTGGAGGTCTCTTCCAACCTGGTTGATTCTATGATTATGATTGTTTTTCTCACTACGAGAAAAAGGTGGAAGAATTTCTCAGGGGATGATGACTAACCCACTAAGATCTCTAAAGTGCAGCTAACAGGTGACCTCTGGTAAGGGCTTCACTTCAATAGGGAAAATATTTACTCACTCAATAAATAAGCCCAGCTGTAAGCCCCACATTCACAAATTCAAATAACCACTTAGAGACACAAGTGCAAGGAACTGTGGGAGTCAGTGAAATGATAGTGAAATAACCAGCCCATAATAGTAGTAAATTTAACTACTTTGGAAATCTCAAGTATTTGCTAATGGCAAATATCACTGTTTCAGCAGTGCCAAGACCAGGTCACTGAACTACCCAAAGCTGCTGTCATTAATAAGCAATCCACCCACTCTGAGTGTATCAGTGGAAGAGCAAGAGGAAAATGAGGATGTTATTTGTCTTTTAAGCATCCTTTCCATTATTTTCGTTTCTAGTCCAGAAGAGAGACCTTACTGAAAGAGAAAGTTCACAGGCAATTACAGCTATTTCAGTGATTAATGAGCAGATTTTTACATCCAAATATATGCAGTAAGAACCATTTCTGATTTATGCAGAAGGAACAAGCTACTGTGGTCCAAACAAACACAGGATCCAGAACAGCTTTTTTGTATGATATAATCACATGAACCTAGCTGAGTTGTTTTAGAAAGATTTCAGAGACTTTTCACCAAAATAAGCCCCTTGCATGAAGTACCCAAAATGACTGCTTTAATCAACAGTTTTCTGAATACTAGCCTTAGTCTCAAACAGCATTAGGGTCACCAAGATTAGAAAAACAACTAAAGGTCAACACAGAGTTAGACCCAGCTTTGGTGTAACACCACCAAATAAAACATAAGGAAAGTCTGAATCACTGGGATTTGGAAGATGTAAAACTTTTGTAAGATATTGTATACCTCATGGGAGAAATGAGTTCTACAGCAGATGGAAAATTGAGGAGATGTTAATAGAGCCTATGTATCAGGTGAAGAACAGTAGATGTGAAAAATACACAACTACAAAGCACAAAACTAAACACATCCCAAGCATGAATCACTAGGCATCGGAAGTAAAAGGTGTCCTGTCACAAATTATGGGTGAACACAATAGTTTAGCTAGCATTATCACTTAACTAGACACCCCAAGACCATTCTGGTGTGTTTAGGGTCCTTTCAGAAGGCCTAGTTGTTCAGATGTTTTTAAAGGTTGTCATCACTGAGAACAGCAAGAGGATCACATCCCTTCCACACATCTCAGTTTTCTCTTTGCATTTATCAACATACAGACAAAAAAGCAAAGAGCAATCCCAAACCACTACTGAGGTGTAAGTCACAACCAGAAAAGCAAAGCTCCAATGCACTATTAGTGCTGGAAAGGTGACTTCTAAGGCTCAAGCAGGAAACTTTTCTGTTTCCCTTGGCTATTATATACACCTCCCACTGTAAATACAGTGAGTCTGTAATACTGCTACAGGGTATATATAAACACATACATCTCCTGATGCTAAAAGAAAGCAAGCAAGAAGTGCGAATTCTTTTTCCCTATCTGTGAAGAACACATTTCCCAAAAGGTGAAACATTACCAATTTCAACTGTATCCACTTATTAAATGATCTGTCAATGCTATGTTTTGATTAAAAAAAAAACAATAAAAAAAACTTACCAAAACAGAAAACTCTTTGGGACCAATAAAGCAACTCAAGCCCTCAGGAATTCTGTTCCACAACCAATGCAGTACAGGCTCAGCAATTCTGCATCATGCACAAGGCTGATATAAAGCCACCTGCAGGGCACCCAGCTGTGTGCCTGGAGAACTACCTGCCCCTGCAGCCTCTGAACACTTCAAAGTCTCACATCACCCGGTTCTGAAAGCACTCCTCTCACCATCGCTATGCTGCTGCTACACCATCACAGCAGCAGCACAACAGAGCCAAACATCCCCGGCACGGATCTGTGTCTGGCTGTCACTTCTGCTTAGCGCTGCCATTTCCAGATGCCTACACTGTTGCTCAACTCACTGAGACCAACTAGGTCCTGCTGCCAACACTGTCAGAAAGATCTGCAGCCTGAAGAGAAAACATAGATGCTCAGTCTCCCCACTTAGTGTCTGGCCCACAACTCCTTACAGCAAGGCTTCATGTCACTTAGACTAACTTCACGTCTAGACCCAAATTCCAGCAGAAAACAGAAGCAGACTATTCTGAGGCTTCTTTTTTTGTTATATTAGATACAGAAAAAGCTGTGCAAACATCTCTTCAGGCCTTACACAGTGAATGCAGTGTGTATGCAAATATCACCTACATCATTTCACATAGCCAAACTGCTCATGATCCTCTTGCTGTAGGAACTGCCCATCTATCTTCCTTATCTTTACATAATAACATATTATTGTACAATAATATCACTCAAGATCAAAAGGGTGAAAGCAACAGCCTTTTATCGCTTGTCAACACCAATCCCACTCAAAATTTAGTGTCATTTGATAAGTACCCAATTGCAACTGCTGAACCATGCATGGATCCAGATGATCTCTTGGTGTTTTTCAACACCACTGCTCAGTTGCTCAGCATCTGACACATGCAATGAACAGCCTTAGCAGCTCCCTGCCACAGCAATTCAATACAAACTCCTTCCTAGGATCTCCCTTCTCAGTCACACATCTGAGTTGTGCAGTCTCAAAGAACACAAAGACAAAATCATGCACATGTGCTCTCCTAATGGTGAGGAATTCCTAGCACATGACCGAAGTGCCACTCCAGCTCCCAAGCCCAAGGCTTCCCACTGCAGAAATGTTTTGCCATAACAATTTTAATACAAGTTTTCAAAGTCAGTGTGAGCACCTCCCAAACTGGCATTCACAGGCTGAGGTTGTCAGGCCTTCAAATTCCAGCAGAGTTACTTAGGTGTACTCAGTAACAGCAAAGAAAAAGTGCCTCTCCAAAAACAAGTGATGGTTATGTGATGTCCCTTCCTCAGATGTGACATCCTATCAACTTGGGTTAAGACCTTCAAATCAAGAATGCTCAGAGTCACAACTTCATCAAAAGTCACCCTGTCCCAGTCAGCCCAACTTTCAGGTAAGGTGCTAGTTGTGACCACTCCAAATGCCACGACCCTTTCTCGAAAGCACAGCAGCAATCACAAATTTGCTGCTTTGATGGAGTTCTAGCTCTGCAGCTATGTTACATTCTGTTGTTTAATCACCATCCCTCATCTACTGGCCAGTTCAACAGAAAAATGAGAAATGCTCTTCAGTTCCTTTTCCTCAACTGCTGCACAGCACTACGTGCACTGCTCAGTAATTGCCACATTTCAGGCCAGCAGCAGCTGCAATTCCATGGTAAATGACATATGCACCTAAGGTTATGTACTCAGCAACCTTTGTGAAGGCGCCCTGGGATCCATCTCAAACACAATGGGAATCCACTGGGATGAAAAGCCCTTTCCAAGTCTAAGATCCCCATCATTCAGTCAGAGCAATGGATATTGGCAAAATCTGTTTAACTTTGAAGTAACATTTGTTTAGCAATGATAGAATAAGGGTCCATCCGAATTACAGAACTGTATTCATAATCCATGAGTATTAAATCTTTCATTTCTCAGGTCTGGTGTGAAACTTTGTAAATCTTACAAGCATTTTTCATCTACAAGTGTCCTCAGTCCTTCTCTCAGACACTCTGCATGTACAAGTATGATGAATTGATAACCCCTCTAAGAATAAATGAACAGATATTGCAGAAACAAGTAAAGCATGAAGAAAATCATGCTCTGAATTCCTTGCTCATAGAAAACAGCAAGCAAACTCTCTCTGACATCAAGGAGAGCCTGGATTTCACTCAAGCTCCCCATAATACAAGTGAGTTTCAGACCTTGCCTCAAACAGTCTGTCCGTGTGTGCAAGTAGTTTGTGCAAAAGGAAATGTCCTGAAGCTATAAATGGAAACTACTCCACTGCACAACTTCATCTCAGCAGGAAATTAAGAACATGGAATATTCAGCAGAAACCACCTTTGCAGATTTACAGACAAGTGAGGCTAAAAAGTCAGGTGAGACACTGAGCTGGAAGGATAAAACGGCTTCAGTATCTAGCACCTAATTAGAGAAAGATCTGGAATCACAAAGAGGAGGAGGTTTTGCAATAAACGAGCAAGCTGAAAACAATATAAGAAAAATTGCTCCAAAACTATAAAAGCCCAGGCCAGCCAAGCAGATAAAAGGGACATAATTGAGTTTGAGGTAAACATTACTCATTTACCTATTACAGATTTCGAAGAAGATGGCATGTGCATCTCAAGGCTAATATTAGCATCTATTACAGTTGCCCTGATACACTGTCTGAAAAGGGACAGAAATTAACAAGCTGCCAGACAGCAAAAAAAGGATTATCTTGAGGTGCCCATAATCTTAAACCTTTCCCCAGGACTCTCCCAGTATCTTTCCTCTGTATTTAGACACAAGTTCAAAATCCAGAATTACACCTGCAGCTGCCTTTCATTCAATTATATTTCATGGGTAAAATGTTCAAAAGTGACCTGTAATTTCAGAAAATGGAATCTCCAAGAAGACACTCAGCTAGCCAGGGACTAAGTGCAGAATTGCTGTGCACAGCTTATACTAACACCTCTTGCTTAGTGCTTCAAATAGGCTATTTTGGGCACCTGTCCAAATGCGGATTTAGAGCTCTGATTTTAAGGGGACGCAGCTCAACAATTTTCAGTAGTTAGGTTGAAGTACGTAACACACACACTTTGGGGGCCTTGAAGTCTGAACCTGGCTTTTGGCAAAGAATCAACTCAGAGGGCAAACAAGAAGTGATGAGAAAGGCAAAGGTTCTGCCTTTAAGCTGCAAGCCTTTAAAATGCTACAAATAATATACAACCATGCACACTACAGGATCTTACATAAGCCAGTGAACACGCCTCTGTACTCCAGAACTGCAGTCACATTGGTCCTGTATTTCACACCAACATGAAATCAATTCTCCCTTCTTTCACCTTACAAAAGGAGAGCAAATTTTTCTTCCTCTGACATGTTTCTATCTTCACTGCAATTAATTTTTAGTGCTCAGGATATCAGGAATCTGTTTTCTTCCTATTGCCTTGTGACTGCCAAGGAAACTGATTCAGTCCAGTGACCTCATAGAGAAAAAAAAACCCAAACTTTGTATGTTCATTGATTTTTAGAGATAAATTTCATTATTAGTGTAGCATCACTACTACTGCTACCTTATAAATAATCAAGTTACTGAATTCAATAAGATAGAATAGAATAGAATA